>JAJJWW010014991.1:0-552640 GCA_023531295.1 Papaver armeniacum | reverse complement strand
CCTAAAGAGTACCAGTATAACAAACAAAACGTACATCAACATGTTTAAACAAGAAAGTTATGCATCTCACCACAGCAACGGCCTGTTCTTCTTCCGGGAGGTCTTCCATAAAAACAGGACCCTTCTCTGGAGCTTTCACAATCTCATCCGCGGTTCCCATCATCATTAGTTTTTGCCCCTAGCATCCACAGATATATTGAGCAGAATTTACATGAAAAACTATACAGCACACAATAAGGTTTTGAGAAGTTTCAATACTACATATCAAGAAGGTAGTACCTCTTTTACATTTAATGTCGACCAATCATCATCATCCTGTACAGAAAGAGCAAAACGAACCAAGCAAGTCAAAAAGCATGATATAATCACCAAATGTGCCAGTTAAAAAAGATATAGTCTATTGTTACCTTTAACAAACCACCGTTAATCATAATCTTTTGCCTTTCTGGAGGCACTCCAGTAAGATCATACAACTGCGATTTAAAGACTAGTGGTGGGAGACTTGGATCAATTTCCACCTTTTTTAACAACTCTTTTTGCCATTTTACAGTCACTACAAAACCACAAAGACAAACACCATCAGGAAGAAAATCTCAAAATGCCATACAAATAAAAAAAGCACAAATGCGTCACCAGAAACCAGAAGAACTACCTTTGATCACTACCATTAGCAAATTCGACATACAGAATCAGACTCCAACAATCACCAAATGAAATTTCTATAACTATCCAACAAAAACTAGTGAAATTCTTGCAACTTATCAAGTACACATTTATCCAGTACTGTCTCTACTATCCCAAACTTAGTATCACTTTTTATTCTTTACCAGTTCTTTCCTATCAAGTACACATCTATCCAGTACCGTCTCTACTATCCCATATTTAGTATCACTTTTTATTCTTTACCAGTTCTTTCCAGTCACCCCACATACACAACCACATCATCAGATTTCAATACATTCCAATTCCACTACACTAATTGAACTACACCATAGTTATACAATTATGTAACTGGATAGGAAGACTTCATATTACTTAGTGTATACACATCTACCCCAACATCATCTGTTTCTCTACTACCCCAAACTATCAGATCTTTTTATTATTCTTCCTTTTATCTTGTAACCAACAAAACTTCCTCACGGTATCAAAACTCAATACCATCCCAATTCACTACATGGTAACGAAGACCCAAAATTCAACAAAAGATCACAGAATTTTAAATACAATCTCATCTCCTCAAACTGATTTCATAACCTATATACATGATAAAAATTAAACCTATCAATTAGTTATAAATATAGAAAGAAAATGACAAATAAAAAACAACTACTATTCCAAACTCTGTATATTTTCCCGCATTCCTAACTACAGTATCAGATTTCATTCAATAACATTCTAATTCCACTGGATTCTCATCAATTCCACTTCAAACCTAACCTAATTTTATCAATAACAATTTATCACACACCCTAGTTTCCCAAATCATAATTACAGTATTAAACAAATAAGGTTTTATCTCAACAGCCTCAAAAAAAAATCAAAACCTCATGCAAAAAGATAAAATTAAACCTAGAAACAACTCAATTACTTCTACATATTGGGGAAAAAAAGAATCGATAAACACAGAACAGCTACTAATACTATCCCCAACTTATCATCTGTGTATTCGCCCACATTCTAATTTACAGTATCAGATTTCAATCGACAAAAATTTAATTCAAATAAAATAATTGTATCCTCATAAATTCCACTTCAAACCTAACCTAAAATAATTCATCAATAACGATTTCTCACAAGCCCTAGTTTCCCAAATCATAATTAACAGTATTAAACAAATAAGATTTCTCACAAAAAAAACCTCAGAAAACCCAAATCAAAAAGCAACCAAATCGTAATAACTTCATAGAAAGATGGAATTAGACCTAAAAAAAACTACTCAAGTAATTCTAATCAATAGAAAAAATTGACACATATGGATTAAGGAATCGATACTGCATAAGAAAGAATAGATAGTGGAATCGAGGGATTAGAGTATCGAACCTGTAGGCATGATTGCTGCGTGAGAACGAAGATGAGGAGAGAGTTGAGAGAGAAGAAGAAGAAGAAGAGTGAAGGAAACTTGTTGAGAGAGGCAGGGACTTCTTTGTGTTTACTCTTGTACTGGAAGCACAAGGGTAGAATGGGAGTTATGAGCGCCGCTGTTGCATATAAAGGCAGCTGTCCTAGAACAAATTTGTATAGTCTAAGTTGGTCAACGGTTGGTCCAGGTCTAAATCCAACTCGACTGACCGAAATCGTAATAAATTGTTTCGGCACTGGAAGTCAATTTCGAGAGTCAGAAGGAAAAACATTTTGCTTCACAAAAAGTTCATTTTTTTCCTGGCAAAGCAAAAAGTTATATTCGTCCTTATGTTATTTCGAAATTGTATTTGTCATATTAACTTTTTGATTTTTGACTTTTGGAAGTCGAAAAACTGTTTCTTATTGTGCATCCAAACACCTTATAAAAATATCTCTATGGTACTATGAGTCTAAATCGGTGTCCTTTCTCCTTGATACAAGAAGTGGTTCAAGGATTCGTTTGAATGTGAGCTTGAATTGTGTGCCTTATGATTTGGCGCATGAAAAATGAATTTTGTGCCCAATTGTTAGGAGAAAAAGGATATTGATCCATTAGATTAAATCATCCTAGGTAGATCCAACAACTTCAATCCATACATTCGATTTGCGTCTAACCAAAAAGCACTTATTTACAAATCGAATTTCCAAATTTCCAAATCGAATTGTGCATTTTAAATGTGTTACACTGGCAGCTTAATGTGAATGTGAAATACTTTCGGCAATTCGGTTTCGATTATAATTTTTTTTTTCAAAAAGTTTTATGCACACAACTTCTAATAAGAGTTCATTCCATATTTCAACTACACAAACCAAGGTTGTGAAAGAATGTCTACACAAACTAGGTGTTGTCCAAGATAGTTTCTACAACTCTAACAAGTGTAGTGCAAATCTTGCTCATAATACTAACAAGAGTTGTTACACATTTCTACGATACACATCCTAGGTTGTCCAAGATAGCTCTAACTTTTGTACTCGTCAATGTTGATTTTTCCCGTAGTGGATGTTGGATGGAAACAACATCTTCTAACTTAAGGGCTGCTAAAAAAGTAAGGCGGAAACAATAAAGTAACTTACAAAGGGAACTGTAAGCAAATATGTCTAAAATTGGAGGGGGGGTGAAAAAAACAACAAATTGTTATTCAAGACCAGCATTAATCTGATAAAATTCAAAGTATCTTGCAATTGGAATCTGCATATATTCATGACCATCATTATAAAGGAAACTTACTAATCGGATATATATTGGAGATTTTTCATTTCTTTGTTCTAGGGAGACGCTTTTGCTCCAGCAATTTATGTAGATGTGGTTCCTCTTGTAAAATATCTTGAAAACTGTCGCGACTTGGTATCTCTGCGTTGTCCACATCTGCAGTCATTCCTCTTGGCGTATGAATAACAACCCACCAATCTGGATGTTTCACGTCTCTAGAGTAGAAAACTTGGGCAACCTCTTCAGCGAGAATCACAGGCTCGTCCGAAATTTTGGTATGACTTTTCAATCTTGAAAGATTTACCAAAGGAAAATCTAAATCCTGACAGATCTTTGTTCCATTCTCTACCTTCACCCAATCACAGTAGAAGACAGTTTCTTTAAATGTACCATAGTTCAACTCTAGGATTTGTCTGATCACCCCATACCACCGGGTTAGGTTAGTAACCAGACTTTTGTCCCTTTTGGAGCTCCTAAAAGTGGTCGATGCAACCACGGTGACACCACTGTCCTGAGACGTCTTAGCCTTTTCCTGGTTTGCTTGGGAACAAAAGTAAATCCATTCACACGGTATCTTTTGTGCTCTTTCTGAGACATTGGACCTCTAACGTAACGCCAAAAATCTGTATCCATTTTTTCTTCTGATCTAAGTTATGAAAGCGAAAAGAAAATCAACACATCAACATACTGCATCATTATTACGCTAACAAACGGGAGCGCCAATGCAAACCTTTTCATACATCCAACTAAGGAACTTGGTTTTCATCCCGACTTCCTCCATTGCGACCCCATCAGCTTCATAGTTCTGGCAATAATCTCTATATTTAGCATACATAGTACTAGTACAACCGTTGCCACGGTATGAGGGCCGACCGAAGAACTTGATGAAACCACCACCTTGATAATAAATATTATTAGAGAAAGGAATTCTGGCCTGCGTTCTGGCTATTTTCTCGATTCGGCCATTAGTCATTCCCCGCAGTTTTAAGTCATTTAAAGTCCTAACATACATCTAACTGTCTCCATTCTACTCCACCAATCACTACAACTTGAACTCTCACCACCAAGAACACCTTGCTACTCCATCTCTATTTCGTTGAGCCACAACCATCACTTGCAATTACAAGACTCCATTTCATGTATCGCAACCATTCAACCAACAACATCCCATTCTCATCTTCCATGCCAACCCGGCTCCAACAAGAATCCATCCCGCAGCCTTCAATCACCACCTAACAAACCACACAATTCATATCCGAATCAAATTATTATCAGCAGTGAGACTTGCTCCTATCACCACTATATTCTCCTTCTTGAACTCCACCCCCATGAACATCGGTAGCACCATCGTAGTTGAGCTCAAAACCAATGTAAATAATTGTTTTGATAAATTCCTCGATATAAGTGTGTCGCTTAAACACGTAAAATACTACATGTTCAAGCAAAAAACAATCATTGTTAATATAAAGAACACAAGTAAGTAAACATGGTTAACAATTCTAGAAACCCAATGCTAATATTTCTTATATTGTTTATAAGCTCCTTCTATCACCAAATCTAAAATTTATTACTTTTGCATTCTAATAATCTTAACTGACCAACAAAAACCATACATACTTTACTAATTTTGGTGTCTCCATAAATCTAGCACTTTCTATCTAATCATTTGTGTATATTTTTATTTTCCATCGACGTTTTAATTAAAAAATTTTATTGATGGAGGTGCGTCCAAATTTGACTGCAACTCACGTGGATCAATTCTAACCTCAAATTGCTAATTAGATATTTTCTTTTTCCAACACACTTTTTGAGTTGGACTTGGGAGTCTGCTGTCCATTTTAAGTTAGCTAACTTAAAACTAAAGATAACCTAAAACTAAGAACTCAATCAAAAATGAAAAAAAAACCAATTAAAAGAATGCAAACTTAAAACTAAAAACTGAATCAAAAATGATACAGATGAGGGATTACATGAGTCCTGTGGCATAAATGAGTACCAGATCATAGCTCATCCCATAGCATCCAAGTCCATCTCAGCTACAACCGAAACCATTTACATAGCACCATCCTTGCACAACTCATTGAGCCAACACAACCATTCACATCACTGCCTAAACCTTATGATCTCCATAACAATGGAACCCAAAATCACCAACAACATTTTTTGTAGCAGTGACACACACCCACATTGACACTGCACTTCCATTTGTTCACTGTAGTTCACAATCACCAACAGCCACTGCATCTGGATCTTTGCTAACTGCCAAAGACACCTTAAGCACATAGAAGTTAAGTCAAAAAAACAGAACGATTCAACAAAACCCGCCCTATACAAAACATTACAAACTGTTACACAAGTCGGACATATCTCAAATCGCAAAAATCTAACAGGGACATTGTATAATATGCTGAAATTGTTGTTCATAGAGCTATAATCCCAGTACTTATTCTACAAAATAATCAAAGATGATTGCGTGCACTGTGCTCAAATGAAGCTTTAAATTAAAAGAAGTCAATGCCGTTTTGTTGACCCGGTCTTCTCTAATAGTTTACTTTTGTTGCCCTCCTGTAAATCAAGTGACAAATTGAGAGAAACCTAAAATTTTGGTTATAGGGATTTTCCTTACAACGCTGAAACCAATTGGGGTTTTTTCTCAAATGGGTCATGGAATTGGTAAATGAATCAGTAAAAGGGGTATGCGAAGGATTATTCAAGGAAGCCATGATAATCTCAGATGAATTGTAGATCTTCTCCGACCGTCAATTTCCTTTCGGTAGTCACACTTGGATTGATAAGCAAAAGGAAGACCTAGAGACAGAACAAGGAAGAACGATGTGGAAAAAGATAAATATATCCTTGGAGGCTAATTTTCTGGTTCGAAAGTTAAAAACAAAAGTGGAAATTGGTCATTTTCTCTTAATTTTACAAAATAATCACTAATTTCACATACATTCAAAAAACAATAAGAATCCCTAATTTCAATTACCTGATTTATCCTTTCCCGTAGCTTGAATTGATTCCTTCAATCAATACCACTACCAACAATCGTGACATGATCCTTTTCTCTTAATTTTCATCATCTCCTCTCTAGATCGAACCACGAAGGAGAAGAAACAACGAAGTTTCTCTGTTGGAGTTGGGGGGACTACGAAGAAAAAACAACGAAGGAGAAGGAGGAAGAAGGAAGAAGAAAATAAAAGAAAAAAAAGAGGTGGCCGGGATTCGAACCCGCAACCTTTGGGTCATTTTACCTGCGGTTTTACTAAACTGCCCCTAAACAATTAAATCATTTCCAACCTCCGTGTCCTTTTTTCTGCCCCGTGAAATTTACTCCACTACCCTTCATTTTGTGTTGTATTTACTGTAATTTTTGTGAGAAATTGAAGCATGGAGGGGCTATTTAGTCATTTTATTGTCGATTGAAACCAATTTGGGACACCAAAATCCAATCTTTTTTGTGTCAATTGATCACTTACTATTGACAAAAAAGTGACCATATAAAGGTCCTCCCTCGCTTCGCTCGGTCGGCCCAATTAAAATCTAAATAGAATAATCCATATTCCACATACAAACAGAACACGGCCAACCAATACCTGTAATAAATATCGAGACCTTCTGGATCATTCCGAAAAATTACCCACCGACGTATCTCGCATCCACCGAATAGGGCTCACACGAACAAGCTTTTCATCAAGCGGAGAACCCACATCATTTGTGAATTCTTGTTCATCCTTTAAGAAGGGCTCCAAATTTGCTTTGTGACCTCCTTCATCGCATTTTCATGTGCTCCATGGAAAATATAACACAATCATCCATTTCAGTCGACTTCGTAATTGACCCTTCAATGTATCTGTTGTTATTTGGGATATTTTTGCACTCCTTCATTGCCCCGATTCAGTATGTACGTGTAAATTTCAGTACAAAAATAAAGGACAAATGGTAAAATAGCAATTTACTTTTCGAATGGGTACATCTATCGATACCTAACAGTCCACAAACTAAGGCCTCATCGCCCAAATGAACCATGTTGTGTACGCTTATATCAAAAAAATCCGGATGGGAAATACTTTTCGAGCACACACATGGCCTATGAAATCATCCACTTATCCCTGGTTCGGATACTCTCTCGCTAACCACCTTTGAGCATAAAATTCTAAAATACAAACCGACTTGTTGAAGCGCAAGACGCAAGTCTTTCTCTCTGAAAGGCATGTTGAAGCGTAATGTGTAATAAGTACCCCATAATCACATGGTAGTCATGTGAGGTCAAGTCGCTCAAGTTCAATTGCTCCATATTAACATTGTTACTTATATTCGACGAAAAGCTTTGTGGGAACTTTCGGATCTTTAAGAATCGACAAAATCGGTTTTCTCTTTTTGCTCAAAACAAACAAACAGAACCATCTATACTCATTTCTTTGTTTTCTTCTCTTTCCACTCTCCACAGTGTAGTTTATTCTCCTTCAATTTGTCACGATTATTCCATGCAACAATAGCCTTATTATCCTTATCAAAGATAGTGTAATGTGTTCCATGACGTCTTTTCCGTGTGCATCACATCGACACAATGCCGTATAGTCAAAGGCACAATACGATTCAAGTTCCCAAAGAATACACTTCTTGAAGAAAGCACCTGTGACAAGCTCAGAATAATCTTCCTCTTCATCAGACTGATATCTCTTTCGTTTACCTGTCTTGTGAACCACTAACTTACCAGGTTCGTAATGAACATCGACTGCGCTCATGTTAGTCTCAGCGGTGTACCTTTATGCTCCTGTGTCTCTAATCCCAAATAAGTCCTATCCCTAAATGGGTGCCTTGACTTAAGGAATATACGATAGTTAGTGTACACAATCTTGTTGTCGTAACCTAGATGAATACTTCGAGTTTCGTCTGCGCAGCAAACACACACACAATAGCCATGAGTGGTACATCCACTTAAAACACCATGAGCAGGCAAGTCATGAATGCCAAACATCAGAGTAAAATACTCCCTTTTCAAAGAATCAAAATCTTGTACACCTTGATGCCAAAGATTTTTTAGCGTGTTGACCAGCGGCTGCAAAAAAAACATCAATATCTTGACCCTAAGTGACTTACGCCTGTGTATCAACAGAGTCATCATTTGGAATTCGACTTCATACACATATAAGGCGGAAGATTATAAACCACAAGGATCACGGGCCAACAACTCCAACCGAAAGTCTCAGACACCATGAGGATTAAACCCATCTCGTTGATATTCCAAGCCAAATATTTCTTCCTTCCGAGGCAAACAACGGAAACTTCAATTTCATTTCTGCCCACTGAGATGAATCGATGGGATGACGCATATATTCAGATGAAACTTGCGCTCGATTGTGCCACAGCATTGCGTCTGATATCCAAGGTAGATAATACATTTTCTTTAGTTTTTCGTCTACAGGAAAGTATCTTAGCACTTTGCAAGGTTCATTTGTCACCACAGGACCATCTTTGGTAGCTTTCAACTTAAACCTCGGAGTTTTGCATACCGGACACTCTATTAAATCCTCATTCTCCTCGTAATACATAATACAATGATTCTCACAAGCATGAATAGCCTTCGCTTTCATCCCCAGATCCTTAAGCATTGACCACATATCATCATAGTTTCTGGGCAACTTGTTAGGTTTCAGAAGCCACTCTCTTAACAAATCCAACAAACTGTTGACACGGTTACCCGAAATTTTATAAGTTTTCTTCACATTATGCAGTTCTACCATATCAGAGAAGATTGTGAGATTGTCTTCACATGAAGGGTATAACTTCTCTTTCGCTAACGATTTGTACCTATTATAACGCTTTTCGACATCTGTATCTTCTAAGGGTGATTCTCCAATTTGTATTCCATCATGGTCATGATAAATACCAAAGGAAAAGTCAATAAAATCATTCAAATTCAAACAATGATTGCTTATCGCGTTTCTTCGACTATGGCCTTCCCTTAGAACGACTTGTTGAAGCACCATCCTTTCTCCCACCATGTAAGCTCCATGTGGTGTATGTCTTGTCGACACCATGCTCATACAGATGGGTCCTAACAATCGAGAATCCAAGTGGATGTCTATTTTCACACTACCTACAAGGGCAAGCACACGTTTTTGCACAAGTATCATTTTCCATTGCAAAATCAATGAATTTTCTAACCCCTTATCTGTATTCTGGGCTATAAATGTCTGTTATACGCATCCAAGATTTATCCACAAAATTTGACATCCTACAAACAAGTAAAGTACTATGTCTTAGTAACCTAAGTTTATCAACTAAACCTAAAAATGTCACAAATTTATCAACACACCACAATAGAATATAATTCACAACAACATCAATTTCTAAAAATAATAAACCCCAGATGTTGAAAAACTGTCGATTAAGAAAACAATAAAAGAAATACTTTAATAATTAGCTGAAGATACCCCAGGAGAATCGATAGATTCAGAAATTTTAATCAAACTCAATCCTTATGTGATAACTCGATTAAGCTTAAATCTTTAATGAAATCGACAAGTCACAGAAGAATCGGTTGAATCAATTTTGTTGATGAAGTTTCCTGCAACTGAATCTCAAATTGAATCTGATGAATTTTCTGGTGAAAATGAAATCGATGGCCGTTGCAGGGATATACCAAGAAGTCAGTGAGATGTGAAATAAATGGAGGTGAAAGATATGATGTAGTAATGTATCAACCGTTTTTCTATCAAAACATTAAGTTGTTTATCTACATCCCAACTTTCAGACATATTAAATGAAAAACTAATTTCAGATGATTTTAATTTTGTTTTCGGATTTTAATTTTGTTTTCTGATTTTCGGTAATTAAAATGAAGAGTTATAATGGGAAAAAAATGTTGGGGAAAAAAGCCAGAATCGTTGGGAGGCTGGATAGCCCTTGAGTGTGAGATGAAATTAGGAGCTGATAGTAGTAATAGAGGCGCTAATAGTAGTAATGGAGGGTAACAATGTAACTTGGCAATTTAAGTTGAGGATAGGAGGGTAATTACCCAGAACCCTCCCGAAACTCTGTAACAGATACCAATTATTGCAACGATTATCCAACTTTACAAAGTTACCGACGTCGATACGACGTTACTTAAAAAATATCCGTTAGAAATTCGGCTGTTACAAAATCCCTGATTTCTTGTAGTGTGAATCTTCAAATATTAAAGAAGGAAAGAAAAATTAAAGTAGAAATGGTTTAATTTATATAATTTTGGTTCTCTCCAAACAAGTAAGTCATATCTTTCCATTCATACTTGTTCTCTATTTTTCATCTGCATCTTCCCAACATAAATCGACATGCAAGTGTAGGATCAACAATGAATTTACAGGAAAATGGTTTGCCAGATTTTTATCTGTTTCTGCTCACGTTAGTCTTCTTTTATATGACCTTGAACAGCCAGGTGGTTTTTTTATAAAACTAGTTTTGTTTTTCTTGTAAAACAATTAAAATCGGAAAAAGAATTCTCCTGTAAATAAAACATTTAAAGATATTAATTTGGAAATTATTTTCTAAAGAAAAACACGCAAAAATAAATTCGATTAGACATAGGACTTGGTGCATGGTATACCCGCACAATCACGGGTTGGGCCATGTATCGTTTTCCCATTAATCGATTTTCAGAGTTTCCTTTATATCAACTACTTGTTGGTACAAAACAGTGTTCTTTACTTTTGAGGGAGAACAAAATCGAGTGTTATTTTTCTTAGAAAATGAAGAAGTGAAGACAGTTTCAATCAAATCAATTGAATCTTCAAATATTAAAGAATGAAAGACAAATTAAAGTGAAAATAGTTTATATAATTGTGGTTCTCTCCATACAAGTAAGTTATATCTTTCCATTCATTACTTGTTCTCTATTTTTCATCTGTATCTTTCCCAACATGAATCGACAGGAAAGTGTAGGATCAACAATAATCTACAGGAAAATCGTTTCCCAGATTTTCTATATGTTCCTTCCCACGCCGGTCTTCTTTTCTACGACCTTGAACAACCATGTGTTTTTCTTAAAGAAAGAAAATTAAAATCGGAAACGCAATTCTCCCATAAATAAAATACTTATAGAAATTAATTTTAAAAATTGTTTCTTAAAGAAAAACTCGTAAAAATATATCCGAGTAGACATAGGACGTGGTGCATGGTATCCGCGCATATTCACTGGTTGGACCATGTATCGTTTGCCTGCTAACCGATTTTCAGAGTTTCCTTTAATGTTAACTACTCGTTGGTACAAAACAGTGTTATAATGACTTGTGAGTGAGAACAAAATCGGGTGTTATTTTTCTTGGAAAACGAAGAAGTGAAGACAGTTTCAGTCAAATCAATTGAATGTTCAAATATATTAAGTAATGAAAGACAAATTAAACTGGAAATGGTATATATAAATGTGGTTCTCTCCAAACAAGTAAGTTAAATCTTTATATTCATTACTTATTCTCTATTGTTCATATGAATCTTCCTAAAATGATTCTACGGTAAAATGGTTTGCCAGATTTGATATTTGTTCCTGCTCACGTCGTTCTTCTTTTCTACGACCTTGAAAAGCCATGTGGTTTTCTTATAAAACAAATTTTTTATTCGGAAATGAATTAAAATCGGAAAAGGAATTCTCTCATAAATAAAACACTTAGAGAAATTAATTTTGGAAATTGTTTCCTAAAGAAAAAATTTATAAAAATAAATCCGAATTGGCATAGGACTTGGAGCATGGTATACACACATATTTACTGAGGTTGGGCCATGTATCATTTTTCCATTAACCGATTTTCGCTTCCTTTGCACACATCACTAAATAACCCTCGAAGATTGAACACTGAAGATCAAACAAAAACATTATGAGAACTTCATCAGTAAAGAGGTGTGTGAAAAGTGAACCATCCTATATACTCACAACATTTACCATTCTATATTTATGAGACTATGTCGTATAATTTTAGTAAATTTAATATTTCAAAGAAATGTTTTTGAGTCATGCTTGTCTTAATAAATCTCTCGAAATATGATTCAAGTAGTGGATGTTCATAGATCCTTAACAATCTTAGTTAAGAACAATTTATTGTTCATAAGTTATTTTTGTTCAGGTTGATCATTTGGAAATTGTCCAAGCAAACATATTCATACCTATGCGATTGAGAATGTTTTAAATTGTTTAAAGAGAGTTTTCAGATCTATTGAGTTCTGGATACAGGGTAGGTACGCATACCCGGTACGTGTAATTAACCTAGACATTTGGGTTCTGGAAAAAGGTAAAGTACACATACGTGTACCCCTAAGGTTCCGAGTTTTTGGGGAAGTACACATACCAAATACGCATACCCTAAGGGTCCGAATTCGTGAATGGCTAGAGGTACACATGCATTCCCAATACGCGTATATCAACAGATTGAGTTATGTGTACGCCTACACACACTTATCTAGTACGAACTAAGCAGATGCTCATAAAGCTATTTTCAAAAATATGTTTGGCATTGTTATAACTCTCGTGAATTATGGTTTAAGTCCTTAGTGTCGTTGAACAAGATTATGCTTATAAGTTCGTAAGGCATAATTGGTGACCATACTAATCTATTTGATGATCAGACTACTCTCTTTGTGGTCATCTAAAATCTTATTAAAATCCAACTTATATGCAAGTTACGAATTTATTTGTGGTTGTTTTTAAATTGGAGAGAGAAAAGGATAAAATAAAGAAATATATATAAAAATAAAGACATAATTTTCTAGGATTTGTTATGTTCATTTCACCTATTCATAATGTTTACTTGGCCACTAGAACCATGTTTTAAGGATTCTTAGGCAATAAACCCGATTTCTCTTTATTTTTCTGGTAATTTGAAATCCTACGTTAATTGAATTTTTGCATAGTTGCATACCATATAGGTTATATTCCTGGCTGTGAAATCTGTCAGGAAAAACAATTGAGGAATGCCACTATTTACCTTAAACAAACCGGACATGATTCTATTACTGATCCTGTGTTTTTCTTTCTCTTGAGTTTCTTATAATAATTGCTTTTTATTTTTCCTGGCAGTATTCTTCTTCAGTTTCCTTTATTGATGTATTTGTTGTAATATGTATTTACAGTTCATTTCATTTGTATGTACTGGGCGAGGCAATACGAAAAGGTTGTCATTAGATGCCCCTATCTGCCGATAAATTGTTTATTTTATATACCATAGAGTGCATCCCTAATTGCTTGAACTTTTGCACGGAAGCATATTATTTTGTGGGGAAATAGATTTGGAAAGGATGGAACAATGGTCTTGCTTTACTAGTGGCTATAGAAGTAAATTTTTACCGCTGAAAAAAGGAAAATTTACACTCTTGTTCTTTTCATCTGTCCATATTTTAGAATTTAGATCTCAACTACTTCTCTGTAGTATGTCAATTATTTCGAAATTGATAATATAAATCACATGATTTATAAAGGGGATACCAGTCTTACTAAGTGTTGATACCATTTCATCGATCCAACGGTCAGGATCGATGGGATTTTTTTGTCCTATATGAAACGGTATCAACACTTAGTAGGACTGGTATCCCCTTTATAAATCATGATAAATCAAGGCTTTAAATGTGATAGATCACAGGATCACGCATACTTAATTCTAGATTTTTCCACCTGATATCCCAACAATAGAAACCGACTCTCACAAATTTTTGGCAGGTCCCACTCCCCACCTCCATCTGGGTTGGTTTTGGTGGGTTCCAAAATCTCGGTTTAAGAAGTATTTTTGTTACTAATTTCTTTCATCAATTATTCGCCAACGTATTTTACCCCAAAAATACGTTAAAACTTACTATTACAGTATAACTATAAACCGATAGATTCCACTACACAGATCTCGAGACTACCCAAAATCAACTCTCAACGGTCAAGATCTTCAGTACTCGCTGTCTGAACACATCAGAGAGTCTGGTTCCTTTAATCACAGAGATCAAAGGAGAAAGTCATTTCAATTCCAGAACAACAACTTCCCCCAAATTCTAAAAATTCATTTTTTTTTTTGTAAAGAAAGAGAAGAGGAGAGAGAGAAGCAAGTGAAGAAAAGGAAGAAGAGGAAGAAGAGACAAACCACCACTGTTTGTCTTCTTTTATGGTGTGTTTGGAGAGAAAAAGGAAGATGAAAAACCAACTAATAAAGTACACATAGAGGGTCTCAGAGGGTTAGAAAACAGGAAAATACTGTAATTTCTGACTTGGGTTTCTTCAATTTATCTTGGGTTTCTTCTGATTTTCACTCTAGGTATGTATTTTTTGTTTTCTGTACATGATTTTGATTTCTGGGTTATGCACAAATTTCATTTTTTAACTTTTTTTCTCTTAATTATGTGATTATTTTGATCTTTTAGTACTCTGGGGGTGATTGTATTGCCTGAGATTGTGTTAAAATTGCATAAAGTTTGAATTTTTGTATGTGGGGTTTTGGGTTATGCACAAATTTCATTTTTTATTTCCATGTTTTTTTTTGCTGTTTTAGTAGTCTGGGGGTGATTGTATTAAATTTGCATAAGTTTGAATTTTTGTATGTGGGGTTTTGGTGTTTGCAGTTTGGGGGTTAATTTGATTGATGTTGCTTAGAATTGGTGTTGTAGTGATGGAAATTAGTAAGTGTTGTCTAGGTTTGTTATGCTGAGAGTTGATACTGAAGAAGGGTTCAAGGATGAATTCTTCAATGGATGAGATCAACTTGTTAGAACAAGCACATAGACATCACTTAGTAGTACGAGAACTCGGTGAAGAGATTGATTTAGAAATTGGTCCTGGAGATGATGATCCTTCGTTTGCGAGTACACAGTTAATGGGTGTATCACAAGAAGTTACAAGTGATGATCATGAAGAGCATAAGCAGATGTTGTTGGGATCTCATCACCCACATGAGGATTTAGAGGGGAAATTGTTACAGAAGAAGAGAAAGAAGAAGGTGGTAAAGAGATGGAGGGAAGAGTGGGCTGATACGTATAAATGGGCGTATGTTGATGTTAAGGAAGGGACGGCGCGGATATTTTGCTCGGTGTGTAGAGAGTATGGGAGGAAGCATAGGAGGAATCCGTATGGGAATGAAGGTAGTAAGAATATGCAGATGAGTGCTCTTGAAGAACATAATAATAGTTTACTTCACAAAGAGGCGCTTCGGCTTCAGATGGCTTCTAAAGATAAGATCATGACTGCAGTCGACAAATCCATATATGTAAAAGGTCAGTAACTTTTTTGTTTCTATCGCATTAGAATTTTTATGGGGGTATTCCCAATGATCGTTAGTTTTCGTTTGCTTATTGTTTCTTTTGCTTAATGTAATGTCCATGTTAAAGCTCGCATATTCTCTAATATGTACATATTATCAGCGTAGAAATAGACAAAAGCATTCTCAACTATTAAATCTTTCATTTGAATCAATTTGAATGATTACATGTACATATGATTTGATACTAGTGAAGTGGTGACACATAAACCTTGACACATCTAATGCCTACATATTTGACTTAAATTTTTGAGTGAACCTTATCACTAGTAACTGCAACTTTGGAAATGCAAATTAGCTATAAGGTCTTTAGCTGTTAGTCGATTTAAATGGGATGTCAAAGTTGGGTTTGCAGCGTAGGTGCCTATTGCTCAGCTTAGAAGGTTATACATGTATGGTTTATGACTACTGCAATGCAAATAACAGATGGGTGAACTATCCTTAGAAACCGTTAGTCACTTTATCATGACTGATGTATGGTTGGTGCAATTCGATTTTGAAAACTCATTGTGTTTGTTTTCAAAGAGAGTAGTCTAATGCCTTCATATTTGACTTAAATTTCTGAGTGAACCTTATTACCAGTAACTGCAACTTTGGAAATGCAAATTAGCTATAAGGTCTTTAGCTATTAGTCGATTTAAATGGGATGTCAAAGTTGGATACATGCAAACTATATGCCCTTTAGAGCGTAGGTGCCTATTGCTCAGGTTAGAAGGTTATACATGTATGGTTTATGACTACTGCAATGCAAATAACAAATGGGTGAACTACTCTTAGAAGCCGTTAGTTACTGTTATTACGGCTGATATATGGTTGGTGCGATTCGATTTTGAGAACTCATTGTGTTTGTTTTCAAAGAGAGTAGTCTGGTCAGAGTTTTATCTTGAGGTAGGGGCCAGAAATTAAACTACACTGCTACTCGGGTTTACAAAATAATGAGTAGGATGCTGTCAGTTCTACTCATCAACGTGAAGTGTTAAGGAAGTCCATTTAGGGTCTTCCCTGTGCTATATGGGGTTCACATGCTATTTTAGAGTTTGCTTTTCTGTTTCTCAACCGGTATTTTGCTTAGAACTTTTTATTGACTTTTATTTGAAAGGACATAGGATGTGAAAATTGTGGCCAGTTTCGTTTTAGACAAGTTTATACACCCATATGTACACAGTAAATATCGTGATACTTGCCGTTGCGCAGTGCAGTTCGAACTTCTAAACTTTTGTTCTATTAGTTTACGTAGCTTGAATGCTTCCTCAATGCTTCTTTGGTTTTGCTGCTGTCAGCAGTAAAGTTTAGTTGGAGAATCGAACTCAATTTCTTTTTCTTTTTTGGTACAAAAAAATTTTGTTCATTAAGCTATTCTGTTGATGTTTCCTCGTGATTTCTAGTTCATAATGAAGTGTCGGAGTATAATCTATGCCACACTCACATTGAAATTATTTTTTGGAAATGAGCTCAGCCCTTACATCCAAATCAGCTAGTTCCATCATTGAAGCTGTGCTCAGAAGGGACCCTAATGAATCTGAGTTCATACAGTCAGTCCAAGAAGCCATCCATTCTTTAGAACGTGTGATAGCCAAGAATACCCAGTGAGTTTTCATCTTGACACAGCAATCTTCAGCAGTTTCGATCATTAAAACCCAATGATTTAGCTTTACTTTGTTACAGTTATGTTCGCATTCTTGAGCGATTGTTAGAGCCTGAACGAATGCTTGTCTTTCGGGTGCCATGGATTGATGACAAGGGAGAATCGCATGTGAATCGTGGATTTCGCATACAATTTAGCCAATCTTTGGGTCCCTGTAGAGGTGGTCTCCGATTTAATCCATCAATGAACTTAAGTGTTGCCAAGTTCCTGGGCTTTGAACAGGTATGCATTTGCTGTACAAAATGTTATTCCTTTATTTATTCATATCTGTTGATTAGTTCCATTATCTATTGCTACTTTTGCCGATCGTACCTTTATCTTGTGTCCCTATGCACCATTAGAATCTGAATTCATGAACCCATTAGAATCTGATCACAATTCATGAGTATGGCCATGTTGTTGCTTGTTATGGTGGTAATCTAGTTTTATATGGAAGGTTAAGTCCTAGAGTACGACTTACTTGGCCGAGTTTATCGCGTTCTTTTGCAGACTCTAAAAAATGCTCTCTCTCCATACAAACTTGGAGGTGCAGGGGGAGGAAGTGACTTCGATCCAAAGGGAAAAAGTGAAAACGAGGTACCCACAGTCTGTATTTATATTATCTAAGTTTTAATCTTAAATTTCTGTATGAGAGTCATCAAAGTGATCCTGGTAAGTGTATGGGAATTAAATTGTTTCTAAAGTATTTGATTATATAGTACTTGCTGTTTAAACTTTTATAGCCTTCTGTTAAGATTATCTGTCTCAGGTTGCACTCAACCCTTGAACATTTATAAGGGTTCTGATGAATGTATGTGCAACTTATATTGACAGATCATGCGATTTTGCCAAAGTTTCATGCAGGAGCTACATCGCTATTTGGGCCCTAATCAGGTGATTTTCTTATGATTGATGTCATATTGACTTTCTGGGATTCAAGGCATGAATTTTTGAAATTGTAATGTTGATGTTTGTTTGGTACTCTGTACTGTTAGGATCTTCCTGCAGAAGACATGGGTGTTGGTCCACGAGAAATGGGTTTCTTATTTGGACAATATAGGCGTCTTGCTGGTCATTTTCAGGTATATATGGCAATATAAAGATCGAATTGAGAGTGAATCTGCACTCTTTTACTACTACTACTGGAACTTTACATCAAAACTGCATGTTACAGCTATATCATCGGTACTTGTCAGCACAAAAGAATCTAGTATCTTAGTATGCCAGAAAGGTTCTCACTGATGGCATTTTCTAGGTTGAGTCGATAGGAGTCAGTAATAAATTTGAATCTTAATGGCTTGTTTCTATTTTATCGTACTTATGCAGGGAAGTTTTACAGGGGCAAGGATCTTCTTGTCTGGTTCTAGTCTTCGAACTGAAGCTACCAGCTATGGTTTGGTAACTTTCTTTCTGAGAAGCTTCTTTCGCTTGGGAATATTATTTAAAATTACACGGGTCTTTCACTAAAAGTTATATCTTCTCCTATCTGGGTTCTTCTTGCTGAATTTTGTATGTATCCTCTCCAGGTGTACTTTGCTCAGCTTATGCTTGCTGAAATGAATAAAGAACTCAAAGGGTTAAGGTACTTAACTTAATCTGGAGGGTTATGAATTCCGTTTGTGTTGAAGATTTTATTACTCGGTTACTTCCTTTTTTTTGTTGATGCTAAGATTGTTTGTGGCATTTTTGGTGAAGAAATAATACTTCTCCATGTCACTGCAACCTTAATTTCTGATAATATAGTGGAATTTCGGACCATGTTGGATAAGCTTAAGAAACGTTCCACATTCTTGCTCGGATATTATGCTTACGTATCTCTTGGAATTTTCGTTAATTCGCTGTATGAAAGGCCTTGTAAAAGAATTAGATATAACAATTTAAGAATGTCCTGGCTCATCTATGGTTGAGTTAGCTGATTTTCTTAACTCTTCGTCTCCAGGTGTGTAGTTAGTGGTTCGGGAAAAATTGCAATGCACGTGCTGGACAAACTTGTAGCATTTGGTGCTCTGCCTGTCACAGTTTCTGGTAACTATTTTGTGACCGTGATGGTTTTTTTGGAAAATATAAATAGATGTACAGATTTTATTGCAAAGATAGTTAAAATGTGAATCCTGTTGTAGATTCCAGGGGTTACTTAGTTGATGAAGACGGATTCGATTATATGAAAGTGGCATTTGTGAGGGATATTAAAGTTCAGCAAAGAAGTTTGAGGTATGTTTCTCCAGTTAACATATTGCATCTCCTAGTTTTCAGTCTCGCCTTAAATTTACCTTGTGAGTTGTCTTAATCTGCAGAGAGTATTGTAAGACTTATACTCGATCGAAGTACTACGAGGATGCAAAACCTTGGAATGAAAGGTGTGATCTTGCGTTCCCCTGTGCAGCACAGAATGAAATCGGGCAAGCTGATGCTGTTAATTTGGTTAGCTCAGGTTGCCGTATATTGATAGAAGGTAAATAAATACTCTAGCCAAACTGCCACAATGTTTATAGAAATAATTTTGTTTCTCACGCTTTTGTACTCGCACTTCTCATAATTGTGCATTATCATTTGGTTCACAGGCTCGACTATGCCTTGTACTCCTCAAGCAGTTGATGTACTGAGGAAAGCTAACGTTCTTGTTGCTCCAGCAAAGGCTGCTGGTGCTGGAGGGGTATGAATAACTATCCCATGAGATCTTGTTATCTTCAGTTAGTTCTAAGAAAAGTTGCAGAGTTATCTTAATTCTTCTTTATTTCGCGTAAGATGTATGTATATATGAATGTCTAGAGATTGTGTTAGCGCTCAAATTTGGACGCTGATTAGATCCAATCTTCATAAAGATCTGGATCTAGGAATGCAATATACATCTAGAAGTCATGTGCCTCCGTGTCAGTCTTAATTGCACCTTTAAGGATGAATTCTTTCATTTCTGAGATGCTTGGAGTAACTTTTTCGCTCGTGCATGAATACTGTTAGCCTTTGCCTGGGGTTGGTTGAAACATGATGGGGATTTGTCGTATTGAACGTGTTGTGGTTTGGTGTATGAAATGCTTACAACAAGGTTAGGTATTTGGAGCACGTTTCAATGGACCTAACTTTCTCTAAACTGGTATTGAACGTGTTTTGTTATTGTGAACCTTCGAGTAGGCACTGTTCCATAGAGTTGAAATTGTGAAAAGTATACACATTTAGTTTCAGAAGAAACAAAGGAAAAATAAGCCCATAGAGAGAATATCTGGGATTGCTTTTCTGGATTTATGCATTTTTTTATGCTCACTGTTGTAATTAATCTGCTTGTAGGTTGCTGCTGGGGAACTTGAATTGAATCAAGAGTGTAATGCCATCCAATGGTCTCCAGAGGAATTCGAACATAAATTGCAGGTAGGCCTAAATTTTATTATTCATTTTCGTCTCATCTTGTAAGGAGCAATCTGTATATGAGTATTGCCACTTAACTAGCACTTTCCCCTTCCGTAGCATTTGTTGCTGGCCTTAAAATTTAGTATCAGATGTTCCGTGTTCTCTACTTCTTTCCCATTATTTAAGTCAAATGTTATCAATTGAGGATCAAGTGTTGCCTCCCATGTCATTAGTTTATGAACACAGTGGAAACTTTGACACCAGAATTACCTAACCTGAACTATGGTAAACGGATTCGTTCTTGTGTGATTATTATTTTTTGTCCATGAAAACTGCAAAACGAAGTTCAGTTAATGCAGTGTACTCATTAATTGTCAGTGCTTATATTCAGCCTTATTATATAGGGACATAATAGCCCTAAAGAGGAGTTTCTCACTCGTTTCCATTTCTGTATTTTGCTTTCAGGAAGCTATGAAGTCTACATACCAGAGAACCTCAAAAGCCGCTGCTGATTTCGGATATTCAAAAGAGTGCCCTGAGTAAGTGCTTGAATCATTCTCACAAACTTTGCTCTGATTAAACTTTCTTTTTTGAGCTTTTGTTCTGCATCGCGGATAAACTGATAATGGTAGGCCATGTTTCGTTGAAGTCATTTAGGACAAATATAGAAATGAACACAACTAGTCCAGGTTTGAAAAAAACTTCAAAAGATTGATTTACAACAAATCAATTAGTAGGTGGTATACGAGTTATGGGTCTCTAGTTCTGTCATTCCAAGTGTGATGCCTACTGATGTTTTTCATAAAACTGCCTCGTTTAGTTTTAGACTTTAGTAAGCTGCAGATTTTACTTCAGTACGAAACATGAAATTTGTGGAGGGATCCTTTGGTGTGTTTCTTTTCGCTGCAATTTTTGAAGTATTACCTGAAAACATATTATTTCATAGATTATGAAATTTTTCTTTACATGCTTCACCAGCATCGACTGTCAATTCGCACCTGAATATATAGTTTGGTTTCTTCTTGAAAATATTCAACAGAGCTTTAGTGCATGGGGCAGCAATCTCCGCTTTCCTAACTCTTGCTCAAGCTATGACTGAACAAGGATGTGTGTAACAAAAGCTGCAAATTATATTACTCTTGGTTAGACAGGTCGCACGATCAGCTAATCAATGTACACTACTGTACCAGTGTAGACAAATATTTCGTCCTCGAGCAGATAATTTATGGGGAACTGAAGTTCCAGAATATTATTTGCAGAAGAACTTTCTTCATGTTGTAACATGTATATGATGTTCACCGCAAACGGGCTTTTGTGTCTAATCTATGGACATATAGGACTGTATGTAAAATTATATGCATACTTATTATGTACTTGAACGATAATCGAAAAATAGTGGGGAGGGTTAAATCAAATCATGTAAAAACCCATTTGAAAATTCTTGTTTATGGAGATTATTGGAACTCCTAATAGAAGATTTGTTATAGTGAAAACCTAATTCTTAGACGAATTTTCATTTCTTTTGTTCTTTTTCTGGGTACTGGCCAACTTTTGTATCAAAAATCATGGCAAATATTTGCTTTTGGAGTAAAGGTCCACTGTAGACTTGGACATTTTAAAAGTGACATCTATTTGCACTTTGCAGTGACCTACACAACAATAATTTGGTGCGAGGACACTTTTCTCATCGAGCAGAAAGGTGATGTCACGGTGTCTTCTGGCGTTCAATAATGGGAAACTCGTTTGAACATTCCCCGATGGATGAGTTGGGCTTCATTGATTCGAGATTTCGTAGTTGCCCATTTACTTGGACTAACAATCAACATGACTTGATCTTCCTCATGGAAAGATTGGACAGAGCTATTGGAACGCAACGATGGATAACCGTCGACCCGTATAAGCATCTGTCACCCATCTTTCGATAATAGTCATAGATCACACGACAATTATATTACAACAATTCAAGACAGTTACCTAAAAAAGTTACAAATTTGAACACGTATGGCTGGCCACATCACAAATTCATCAAGTGGTCTCAGAAACTTGGAAACGAGTGAAGAACTAGATTTAGGTCTCCAAATCAAACTAATAGACGCGAACCTACGTTGATAAAAGATTTGACAATACAGATCAAGCTAGCTCAACATCAGTGCGTTATCCAATCTGGACCTACTTTAAATATTTAGATTAAGAAAGAAAAAGAAGAGAAGATCCACCATCTACCCCTGCTACAAAACTATGCCACTTATCGGAAGTAATGGTCCATAATATAATGGCTACAATCGAGGGACATCAACACCACCTTCCTTGATACTATGCAAAAACACTCAAAAACTTATAACGGGATCCAATGTAAGGATCAAATAATTCAATCCTACTAGACCATTTCAGAAATCAACACACGACTCCAAATACAATCATAGACAAAGCACTCTTCAACAAAATCACTCCCAAGCTATCACAACAATAGTGCGACCCCGTCACCTTAAAAGTCTCCAAATCAGAAATCGAGGAAGCTTTATTCTCAATTAACTCGGAAAGTGATCCAGACCCAAATTGTTACACCAGTAAGTTTTTTAAGGTCTTTTGGGACACTACGTATTGTTTCTCAGCTATTAGCCATAGTACATAACCTCAACATGCTCTAGGAAACCTAGGTTTTTAGAGGACGACTCTAGTCTCAGAACTGACGCGGAAGTTCCAATATTAAATTTATAGAGTGTAGGAGTCCTATATTTATATTGATGAACTACCTCAATAGCTTATAAGCAAAGCTAAGTTCGTGAACTATTGTCTTGTATAGAATTGCCAAGTAAGCAAAACTTCCTTATATAGATTATGCATGAAATCACGTGAGAAGTTTTGTTTCGATCACAAATTAGAAGATGTATGCAACCAGATTCTACCATATGGTTTTTCAGAGATCCACGGTTAAATAGTTCTGAAACAAACAAGCTTATTTTGTCACATGACCAAATCGCCTAAGTAAACTATCAAAATAGTTTGTGAACTAAATCGTCGCCTCGTAACTTTTGGAGATTTTATATTGACAAGTTCGCAATGCGCAAAACAAATTGTTTACTTAAAAATAAAAAGTGTACATGAAACATCAAAATTCATCTAGTTCGCGAACTGAGGAAATCAGTTCGTGTACGTTGCAATACTATCTCAAAAAATATCCAGTTCTTTACATTTACAAGTTCAAGTTCGTGTTTTGGTGAAATGTTGGTGAACTTTAAGAACTAACTTAACTACTCCTTATAGCTTGCAATCTTCTTTGCAATTTTCATCATAATACTAAAGTCACACGACGTGTCTCAGTGGATAGAAATTAGATATTATGAGTAAATAACACTACGGGAAAATGGGCATTTAGTAACAAATATTTTTGTCACAGAACTACCTTGTTTAGTTGCCGAATAAAATTTGGAACAAAAAAATATTTGTCGTCTAATCATCATCGTGGAAACTTCTTTTGGTCGCGGAAGATAATTTTGGTGACACCAAATATTATGTCGTTGTATATGTCTTTCAATGACTAACGTAAATTGTCTTCAAAGTACAAAATTAACTTCGAAAAATTAGGACATCAAAAGTAATTTTGGCGATAAAACTTTGATGGGAAAACATTTGTCACTAAAGGCCCATTTTTTTGTAGTGTAAGATAGTCAGTCTTCACTACCTTTGTTAATGAAGTTTCCGTTGATGCCGTCTTCAGTCTTCAAATCATTCAAGGTCGATTGGTGACTTTAATACCATGCTCTAATCCTAGTCTGAAACTGATTTTACTATACTATAAATTAAGACATAGTTTTGATCAACTAAAATCGACAACACGATTTACACACTAATACTTGAGAGTTTGACCCAGCAAAAATCTAACACTCTTCCATCATAACAGAACCTCATCAATAACCAAAGAAACCAAACTTGCACCCCAAACTAGATATTCAAAAAGCCTATGCATAGACTGTGGATTTATCATGAGAGGCTTTACCAAACTAGGATTCCTAGACACCTTCATTGATTACATAATGTTGTGTATTACTTTACATGGGGGCGAGAGTACTCCCACTATATATATTGTACAATGGACCAATGAATAATTCAAACCACATACACAGAAGCACAACAACAATCTCAATATGATAGACCTTCGGGGCCAGGTTGGATAAAATGAACACAGACAGAGCAATAAGAGGCCATCCAGGATGTGCAGAAGTTGGTTTCATCTGCAGGGACTCGCTGACTAAGACCCACACAACTTTGGCACAACCTTTGTGGATCGTAATTTCCTTTATGCAAAACCTAGGCCATGTTGATGGAATTTGTAACAACAACGGAGAGATAATAGACAAAAGTCCGCTTCGAAACATATCAGAAAGTAATTAATGTGATTCATTAAAAATAGTATGATTCCTCCTTGGTACATATTAGGTATGATAAAATAAATCAATCAGCAATGAATCAGATACCGAACCCTGCAATAACCCATAACTGCATGGAAGGAAACCAAGCGGCAGATGAACTTAGAAACCATGCAGCGATCGGAAGCTAAATGAGAACTTCATATGCTCCCAATTTTTTTAGACAAGTTGTATTGAATGGCTCAAGGGGTCATATCCTTCTCGTTTAACCTCTACTTAATTTATCTTTCAAATGTCATTCAGAATTTACTTCTCAGACTAGATACTTATTTATCGACTTAATAAATTAATCAAAGTCCTCATCGAAAATAGAAGAAGACTAAAGAAACTAGTTGGAATTATCGACTTAATTGAATTGAAAAGTTACTTTTTATGTAATAAGTAAGGATATCAGAATCAAATGTGCGTCAGAATCAAAAAGATTTTACATCGTAAAAACTTAATTTATTCTTTTGCTTCTACAAGTCATTATGAAATTATAATCGCAAAACTAATTTTTTTATTCAAGGTGTATCCAAATCATTTAAACAGGTTCTTTTTGCAAAATTCCTCGAAATACTAACAATTGCCATTGTATAGTTTTATCATATCCAAGATTAAAAAAAAATATACCATAGTTAATTGTTGTTTTTACGGAGGTCTAAACACGATATCAACAGATGTTATTGTAGTACACTCGTGTAGACGATGATTTCCCACGAAATTTTTTTTAGGACAAAATGATTATTTTGGAGCCGGTCAATTTTGTTCCAAGCCATTAAGGCATTAACCTTGCCAAGTTGCAGTTGGGTCTAACGAGCGTGCCTGAATTTCCAGCCTAAAACGAGTCTAAACCCAAGATGAGGCTTAAGATCAAGCCTAAGGAAAGATAAAGCTCAAAGCCCGAGTCAGATAAAAAGCTTGATCCTAAGCTTAAAACAAGGCTAGATCTTAAGTTCAAGACTTACTCAAGCTTAAAGCCTATGTCAAATTTCAATTCTGAGGTTAAGGCGACACTCAAGCCTAAGATAAGGTTTAAACTCAGCTCATGCAAGGATTCAAGCTAACCTCAAGATGCATTCTAAGCTTCGACCTCTTTCACCCTTCTCAATTACGACTAGGTTTTAGCCCATCCACGTACCAATTTATATATCATGTTAGCTCTACATCGAGTCTCACAAAAAAAATCAAGACTCGACAACATCTTTGTATCTTAAGTACATCTTAAGATAATTCACTCCCAAAGTATGTATCTTTGAGCTATATGACCTTTGTAAAGGAATTAATTTTTCGAGATCTCTTCAAAGGAAGATATGTTAGAGCATAGCTCAGTTGAACCCACAAAGCGTTGGTATGTCAAGTTTGGTTGTCATATTTAAGTGAACCAAAACTCATTTAAAGAGTCGTTTGATTATGTACTAGAGTCAACTTCGTATAGGTTAGATTGAAAGTATTAGGATATGAGACATTACAAGTATTACCTGAAGACTTGAAGAAGTGAAGGAGTAAGGAGCTACAGCGACATCATCCTTCCACTTGAGGTTAGTAATATTTGACTTGAACTGTTTCATTCCCTAACGTATCTTTCAAGTCGTGTATATTGAAAACATAAATACGAAGCATGAATGATTATACTCTAGTTAGACGTAGTATTAAGGAATACAATACAAAGTATAACGCTTATCTTTTGAACTTCGTATATAAGACATCGACATAATCGTTTGAATGCTATTGTGATTATGTATGGGTATGAGGTGAAGACTTCATCCTAGGAAACAATGTTTTACATTCGTTTAAAGGAAGTAAATTCATGAACTTGTTTCGTGAATCGAAAGGGAAATCGCTAGGCTTATTGGTATTGTTTTTCATTGTATATCTTTTGAACTACCAATATGTGTGATTAGTATAACCGCTCATGACTTGTGTATGTTCTTAGTAAAACTATTCACAAGGCCTGACTTTTGTATTGGTATGACTTTTATTAGTGAAACCGATCTTAAGTAATCACCTGAGATGGTATGATCGATTTGTTGTAATTGGTATGACCAACTCTAGGCAAAGGGGAACAGATCCTAGTAAGAGGTGCAACCGATCACAAGAGTGGAATCGATCCTTGTAAGAGGTGCAACACGTTTCTATATATTGGGAACCGATCCTATGAACATGTGCAAGACGTTTTTAGTTATTGGGAACCGATCCTATGGACATGTGCTACAAATACAAGTTAGATACCATATATATATATATGGGAACCGATCCTAGTACCTAGTCAACCGAATTTTGAAAAGCTAGTGTGACTAATTCCAGTACCCACATGGAGGTTGAACCGAAACTTGTTCTGGTAGAACCGTGAAACCCATGTTTGGTGATTGAGTGTTCTTGATCAATCACATAGTTCTTGGAAGTCAGAAATCAATTCTAAACTTGTTTGGAAGTGTGGCAAATCGATTCCAAGATAGTAAATATGAAAGATGATTTACTAAGTTAAGACGTCGACAATCTTTGAACATGTGCAATAACGATTATCTTTTATTGTTCAAAGATATTCCTTATTAGCTAAAGGAAAATCCCGGATTGAAAATAAATGAGAATCTTTTAATTAAGGTTTTTAATTTTATTTTTGGAAAATGAAAAATTAGTAATGTGCAATTACTAGTTGGAGATTTTCTAAGAGATTTCGGTCAATATTTGAACAAAGCATTTCAAGGAATTATGGAAACCGAATTTGGAAATATATTGCATATCTTGCGAATATTTTCGGTTTTAGAAATTCCTTGGTGTCCAAACTTCCTTGGTCTATAAATATCAAAGTTTGCATTTCGAGCAAACAAATCCTCGAGAGCCGACAAAACTACCTAGTCGTGTTATTCTTTGGTGGAGCCGCCTATTCGGAGAGGAAAGTAACCTAATTAGGCGAAATCTCTTACTGATAGCTCGGTTTAAAGACTTCTTTGGGATTGAGAAGCTCTATTAGTACCGTTGGTGGGAAACTAGATAATTGCGGTTTATTATTAGTTTTTGATTGATTTGATTGACTAACGGTTGTTGAACTTTGATTGCACCTAGTTTGTTTATGCTTGAGAATCTTCTCTTCTGATATAAGATTTGCTCAAACCAGATCGAAGTTTCGACGGGGATCTTTAGAATATTTGTAGATATAAAGACATCTTGTGATAATCCATTGTTAACAGACTCTGTTCTGTGTGTGATTGATAACAAGAGATTCAAGTTGATTGTGTGCAGGTGTTTACTGAAAATCTAAGAAGATTTGAAGACGAAGAAGATTTTTGATTTGGGTTCATAATATTTGGTGTGCACAATACTTGTTTCGGTTAAATAGGATCCAACTATAATCGGTTTATCCTTGTGGTAGATTGGATTGATTAGTTGAGTGGATCGGCATCAATACAATTATTTGTGATTCAAAGTATTGATTGCAAAATCTTGACAATTACTTTGGTAGTTGTTATTAGATATATCTAAGGACTTGACAAAGGAGTTTATTGTGATAAACGGAAGAGCCTTTTGTCGAACTCATTGATGAGTGCCAAATAGTGCATATTTATACACCTTTTTATTGGCATTTTACTCATCTTTGACGCTTAGAAATCAGATATTATCCCAGATTATGTGTTTTCTTTGTTTTCAAAGAATAAATATTTGTATTAATTAATTTTGTGTTTTTAGGTAATAAATAAAGCTTGGAGAAATTGAGGAGCCAAAAGAGCAAAGAATTGGAGGCAAGCGTCTATGGAGCGAGATAGCCAAAGCCCGCGCGCAAATCGGTTAACCCGACAAGGAAGACATGGGCTAGAGCTACCCATGACCCGGATCCGAACCCGCTGCATCCCGAGCCGTTAAGATCTTCACTCGCCACATCCTACGCTCGCTCCGACTTCCTCATCATATCTTGATGCGCTCGCTCAACACCAAAACACTCCGAGTCTCTCTCAGCCATTCAGATCTCGTCTCGTTGCATCCAACGCTCGCTGAGGCCTTCTCATCATTCCTTTGCTGCACCTACTCAACACCACAGCACCCATAACCCTATACCCTATTCGATCAACCCATTTCTTCTTTTCTTCTTCTCTTTCTTCTCTTCTCTTCTTCCCCCATACCTCTGCAAAACCCATTCACCACCAACTTCATACCCTGACAGAACCAACCACAACAGCTTCTCCATCAGAGCCTACTCCGCACCACCTCTCTAGGTCTAGGTTTTCTCTCTCTTAGCTTCTCCAACCCTAGAAGCTAACTTAGAGAAAACTAGAACTAGGGTTCTCGACCAACAACCCCAGCATGGAGCTCTCGGGAAGACAATTGACGAAGGAGAAGCGATTCGAGACGTGGGTGAGAGTGTTTTCCATTTAATTTCTATTTTAAAGTAAATTAGGGTTTGAAGTTTTGGGAATTCTGTACATGTATAAATAGAATTGAGGGGTGTGCGAAAAAAGGCATGCCTGGGCTAGCCAGAGCAGCAACTTAGTTTTATTTTTGTGTTTTAATTGTTATTATCATGTTCTAAGTAAATTGCTAGGGTGTTGTTGAAACCCTAGACAATATGTTGATTAATTCTTATTGATGTTGTTGTGATTATTGTGCTTAATGAGACTTAGGAGTTTAGTTAGCTTGATTAACCCAATTCTCATGTGATTGGGTACATCTTGTAAGAAGACGACCAATACTAGGGGAATTAGAGTGAAAGATTAACCAATTCTCCATGTGAAACTTTCGGGGAAGAATGTATGTGCTTAATGAGATATGAATAATGCTTAGTTAATTGACCAAGGAACCTTGATAGAGTGTCTTGTAATAAGACACTCTATACTAGGGGAATTATGAGGTTAGTGATTCATTATTCCTTAGAATCATCCTTAGGAAGATACAACAACACAACATTAGTGGAATGACCTTAGCATAGAGTCAAGTGGTGGATTCACCACCACGGTACTTCCCATATTGCCACCGTTATTTACAACTTTAGTTTAGAGTCACTTCACTCAACCTCGGTCGCATCGACACTCAATCTTTATTGTTCTGTCACTCTTAGAATTCGGTTAGGAAGCCTTAGATCACACACAAGGCACCACAAGTCTCGTGGTTCGACCCGTACTTTCACGCCTCCAACGGGCGACGTGCACGTGCGGTTTAACATGTAGGCGTAGAAATAAACACTTTATCGAGCCTACCAAGTTTTTGGCGCCGTTGCCGGGGACTTGGCGTGTGCCCTGTTGATCCATTGCTGTCTTTATTGAGTTTCATTTCACCTTGTACATACTCACTTTACATTTTTTTCTTTTAGTCTGTTCTAGTATAACTTAGTTTAATACTTGCATATCTTAGTTAATATCATGTTTGCTATTTTCCATCTCACCCTGTGATTCCTGTGCATTAGCTATTTTTATTTTGCTCTTGTTAGCCCATTATCTCTTATCTTGTAGCTCTGCATCATCCTAACTTAGCTGCAATATTCACTAGCCCTATAATCTTGTAGCTTAGGCTGGAGTTTTGTCATTAGTTTACAAGGAGACTAAGCAGCCACAATATCTTAGTGTCACTTGTAATTCTTGTCCCTTGTCGGTCAAATTACTCTCAAGCTTGTCTTTGGTATCAACCTTGATCTTTTTGCCGTAACATACATACTCATGGGAACTAAACTCTCTTTGAGTAAGCGGTACACAATGTGTTGTTGTCTTCTTTGTGCAAGCCAACCCAAGGAATACAAGAAAAAGGCGTAGAACCTGAGTTCACAAAGCCACAGAGCAAACCGGCAATTCGGGTAAGTGGCTCCATGATAAGTGAATACACCGGTTAGTTTGAGTATACCATGTTGTGTGCATGAGTCATGTGATATCTTAACCTTGTTAACACTGTGCTATAACCCTCGGCTTCCATCTGCTCTCAAGCCGAACTCTAGCCCCTGAAGGCGTGAGTTGAGCCGCATCTTGGATAGCCGGACTAGGCCGCACAACCTGTCTTTGTGTGAACCATGAGTATGCTCTTTGCTTAGTTTGAGCCCTCTGTAGCTCTTGAGCTTGAGCCGACATCCTAGCTAAACCAGTTGGTGAGTTACTTTTGTTGCATAACCCACCGAGCATACCCTTAGCTCAACCACATGTGCCTCATTGCTCTTCACATTGCTAGCTCATTGATCATGCGGCGATGAACCTGTGCTAAACATCTTTGTTTGTGCACCCATTAAGACATTGATTCTGAACTGCTAACTTGCTAATTGAATGATTACTTGCTTGAGAAATTATCTATGTGCATGTTCTTTGACAAGACTAGCTGCCTGTACCTGCATGATTAGCTACCTGCTAGGCAACCATCCATAATTGTCTGTTGACTTGTATGCATATCTCATTGACACTTGAGCAGTTTTTGAAACTTTAAAGTGTGTGTTTTCCTGTGACCTATGCTGCTTTGAAACTAGGGTGAAATAGTGCAGATTTTCACCGTCTTTGTAACATCTTGTAGAGTTGAGCTATAACTTGGTTAGCCAAGTCAGTTGCAGACCCTAGTGATGCCAAGGCGAAATAACTCTCAACCCCATTTTTACCCTCTGATTGTGTGCATGAGTTGTGATCTCTTAGCTTAAGTGAAACTGCGCTCAACTCCATTTTTGAACTGTTTGAGTGTGATCTGCGACTTGGGCGTACATTAACACCATCGGCCTTGGAATTTCACTTGTGTTGCATACCCGGTGTCTTTGTGAGAGTATTGAAATTGTGTATATGAGTAGTTGGCGATCCGTGCTTCATACCCATTTATGCATCGCCCATGTGCACATCACCCTGAATTATTGTTTTTCTTGCTCTGTCTTGATCTGTTTGCCTAGACTGTGCACATAGCCGGTGCATGAGCCGAGTGGGCTTAGACTTGTCTTTGTGTGAACTTGCCAATCGTGCACCAAACCCCGTCTGTCTTTGTGCCTAGGCTGTCTTGTATTGCTCGAGTTGTCCGAGCACATAAACCATCCATTGTCTTTGTGCAAAATTTTTGAGAATCTGTAAAATGAAAAACCCACAAACACAGGGCTGCAAACAACAGCCCACATAACTTGCACTGTGTGCACAGGCTCTGTACGTCAACCTTCAGCCCACATCGCCAGGCTCTGCTCACAAGCGGGTGTGCAACAAAAGCTGAATCTCACACATATCTTGGGCTGCCAGTGTGAAGCCCAACCACTAGGCCTGTGCCTTTCCAGCAGGCCGTGCAATTGCACACAAAGCGAACCGCAAACATAATCGGCGAAGCCCAATAAACCAAATTCCCAATAAACCAAATCCCACTTAAACCAAAATGCGGCCCATTTATACCAAACTTTAATCCCACATAAACCAAAACCCATTAAAACCAAAACCGAGCCCCACAATAGGCTTTGAGTTCAATTTGAGTGCTAAATCATGTCGGGATTTTGGTGCAAATGGGGATGAAACAAATCCATTAGAGAGCTTGCTTACGGGCATGCTTCACGGTATGAACTCCCCACATACCATAGTGATTTTAGGGAATATTATGAGCCTTCTCGGGGCCCCGACTCCACATACCTAATCATTATGAGCACATGTATCATCCACCACATGTTGAAAATGAACACTTTTCTCATACCCGGTCATCACTTTTAGATCGGTTAGAAGCTCAAGTATCTTCTTTAGAAAGGCAATTACATGAGCAATCAGCCGAATCTAATCCCCCTAGGCACTATGAAATGTATGCTTGTACCTTATGTGGTAGCTTAGACCACCTGGCCGAAGCTACTACATTTTGCATGAGTTTAGGCGATCTAGGGAAAGTCATGACAACCATACACACATGCATCATCCATCACGGTGGGAAGTTGAACAATGTTATACTCCCCAACTCCTTGTATGCAATCACTAATGGAAGAGCTCATAGAGCAAAACAATGATATACTTGGATGGAAAGCATTGCATTTATATCCCTTCTCTAGTGAACCTTTTGCACAATCATACACTAAATATGAACCTAATCTAGAGGTAGATGAGTGCACTTGTTGATGGTGGTTTTTAGACAAAGGATAAAATCGTAAAAAACCATGACCTAGTGTTACCCGCAACACATTAACTAAGAGCATTTAACTCGGTGTAAACAATTAATAGGGGTATTTTTCAAAATACCAGTTAGGGTTTTCAACGCAGAACCCTAATTCAAAACCAAGCGCATCTCTGCGCACCATGGCAACAATGCCAAACCAAGCCGCATCTGCGCACCATGGCAACAATGCCAAACCAAGCCGCATCTGCGCACCATGGCAACAATGCCAAACGAAGCCGCATCTTTGCGCACCGGCAACAATGCCAAACCAGCGATCTTCCAGCGCATCACAACAATGCGCACCCACGGCAACAATGCCAAACCCAAGCCGCATCGCGCACCATGGCAACAATGCCAAACCAAGCCGCATCTTTGCGCACCACGGCAACAATGCCAAACCAAGCCGCACCCTGCGCACCATGGCAACAATGCCAAACCAAGCCGCATCTTTGCGCACCACAAATGCAACAATGCCAAACCAAGCCGCACCACCGCTACCACCAATTGCAATGCCAAACCAAGCCGCACCACCATTGGCACCATGGCAACAATGCCAAATTTCCAAGCGCTATACCTTTGGCCCATGCCAAATATAGTGCCCTAGGCTTGCAAGACTTGCAACTAGGTCAACATGGCCGTACGTGCCATTGGCACATGCCAACACGTGCCGCAAGCCATATTTCTAAGCCGCTATGCCTTTGGCCCACGCCCAACATAGCGCCCTAGGTTTGCAACACTTGCAACTAGGTCAACATGGCCGCACGTGCCATTGGCACATGCCAACACGTGCCGCAAGCCATATTTCCAAGCCGCTATGCCTTTGGCCCACGCCCAACATAGCGCCCTAGGTTTGCAAGACTTGCAACTAGGTCGACATGGCCGCACGTGCCATTGGCACATGCCAACACGTGCGCATGCCATATTTCTAAGCCGCTATGCCTTTGGCCCACGCCCAACATAGCGCCCTAGGTTTGCAAGACTTGCAACTAGGTCAACATGGCCGCACGTGCCATTGGCACATGCCAACACGTGCCGCAAGCCATATTTCCAAGCCGCTATGCCTTTGGCCCACGCCCAACATAGCGCCCTAGGTTTGCAAGACTTGCAAGCTGGTCGGCATGGCCGCACGTGCCATTGGCACATGCCAACACGTCTTATAAGCCATATTTCTAAGCCGCTATACCTTTGGCCCACGCCAAATATAGCGCCCTAGGCTTCAAGACTTGCAACTAGGTCAACATGGCCGTACGTGCCATTGGCACATGCCAACACGTGCCGCAAGCCATATTTCTAAGCCGCTATGCCTTTGGCCCACGCTAACATAGCGCCCTAGGTTTGCAAGACTTGCAACTAGGTCAACATGGCCGCACGTGCCATTGGCACATGCCAACACGTCTGCAAACCATATTTCCAAGCCGCTATGCCTTTGGCCCACGCCCAACATAGCGCCTTAGGTTTGCAAGACTTGCAACTAGGTCGGCATGGCCATTGCACGTTAAATGCAAGCCATATTTCTAAGCGATATGCCTTTGGCCCACGCCCAACATAGCGCCCTAGGTTTGCAAGACTTGTAACTAGGTCAACATGGCCGCACGTGCCATTGGCACATGCCAACACGTGCTTGCAAGTCATATTTCCAAGCCGCTACGCCTTTGGCCACGCTGAACATAGCGCCCTAGGTTTGCAAGACTTGCAACTAGGTCGACATGGCCGCACGTGCCATTGGCACATGCCAACACGTCTTGCAAGCCATATTTCTAAGCCGCTATGCCTTTGGCCCACGCTCAACATAGCGCCCTAGGTTTGCAAGACTTGCAACTAGGTCAACATGGCCGCACGTGCCATTGGCACATGCCAACACGTGCCACAAGCCATACTTCCAAGCCGCTATGCCTTTGGCCCACGCCAAACATAGCGCCCTAGGCTTGCAAGACTTGCAACTAGGTCAACATGGCCGCACGAGCCATTGGCACATGCCAAACACACACGCTGGTAACCTAACTTGCAAACCGTGCAACCTACCACCAAGGCCTTCCGTACATGCCATTGGCACATGCCACACGCGCCACTAGCAGCGCCACTTGCACTCAAGATGCAACCAACACTCGAGACATCGACACAAACTGGGGTATGCTTCTTTAGGGTTTTGGTTTGACGGTCACAGCATGCAGCGTACACTAAGCTCACATTAAGAAAGCGTGAAAAGGAATAAATCGGTCAAATAAAAGAGGAAATAATGGTGAAAAACGTTTTCGCCCATTAAACCATGCGGTTACCACCTCCTCCCATTATTTCACCCTTTACTCTCTTCCTTCATGAGGCCGAGTACGTTTCAATCTCGACTTGTATAAATAGGTCTTACCTATTTCCACCCGACAACAAGTCTCGGTCGGGAGAAAAATACTACACTCTCGGAAAGGAAACTTTGCAAGCTCTCCCAAAAAGCTTCCAACTCTTGCAAGCTTCCTAAGCTTTCACTTTCTGATACAAGTCGAGATACTACTCTCCCAGAATTATTCTGGTCTCAACACCTTTCTTTGCTTCCCTCCCCAAATCAACCCTTCTCCTCCACTTTGTGACCGAAGCAAGTGCTGGAACGACCATTTCTTGGTTTAGGCCGGACTTGTCGGATTGATCTCTCGAATCTATAAAGTGCTCACGTGCAGCACATTTGTTTAGGGTTTGAACCGTTTCTCACTCACTTACCGAAATTACAGAAATCGGCGGAAACGATTTTTACCCATAAACAATTGGCGACCACGGCGGGAGGATCGATCTACTCGGCTACAATGTCGGGCCCATCGATCTCGTTCTTCGACCCAGATGTCAAGATGGTAGGGGAAGGCGACTCGATCCAAATCAAGCTGCCCGAGACGACTCGGTTACCGGTTGTAAAACTACACCAAAACCTGGGACTCGTTGAAGACGCTTACCCCGACAATCGGGGACTTGCTTTGGCGATGCTACCAAACAAAGCCACCGACAAAGAACCGCCTTTTACATGGAGAGGGCGTGTTCGCAAAACCTATGAAGTGAGTAAATTCGAGTGGGCAAGATATACAATCTATTTTTAGGTTCTTAGTAAAACCGTCGTCTTTCACGAGTCTTATGCCTATTCTAGCACACACTTTCATAAAAACAATATTCCTTTCCCAAAACATAATCGAGTCATATTATCAAAACCATTCATCCCAGAAATAATCCAATACCCTAAAAAGCTACCCATTTATCTATCAAAGGTCAAGTTTTGAACCGGACATCAATATGTCTTTCAAAAAAAGAACCTAAATGAAAGTTTAACGGAGAAACATTCAAGGAAAATCATCCAACGAGTCTGTTTTCTTCTTGGAGAAGGTCAACCTTGCATCTTCAAGAGCCGCTCTCTTCATAGTCAACATCTTGGAAAGTTTTCGAGTTCTACCTCTGTCGAGCAATCTCCTCGGCGGAAAGGCTTTCGATTTGCTGCATCTTTCAACTTTTGGATCTCTGCAAGGCCTTCGACAAACCACGAAGTGTTGAACTTCTTTTCTATGCACACGTCGCGATGGTGCTCCCGGTAGGCAATAACGTCTTCGAAAAATGGTGTGACCGGTCACCTCACGCATGTCCTCGATGGAAGATAAAGCCTCTTCCACACGCTTAACCGAGCGCAAATCGACTAGTGACTTTCTTGGTTATAGCCATATGTCCGTATTTCTCCCAGTTACGGTGTACAACGCCTCGTGCTTAGCCAAACCATGGCTGAAGCCGCCAACCACCACATGACCGGATAAGGAACCAAGTACGGAGGATCAAAAATAGCGCCTGCACACAGCCTCACGACTCGCAGAGGTTTTCCTCCATGTCTACGGCAACAACCATCGAGAGAATCATCTGCCGTTTGAGCCACATCATGTGCCGGCAATTGGCTAACGCTCATCTCCAAGTCACCGGCGGTGGTCACCAAAGGCAAGTTTTCATGCGGCTCTACCCCAGAATCATCCTCCCGAACCAGTTCCTCCTGCGAACTCGAGTCGGATATTTCCCAAAAGAGGAAACAAAAGGACAAAGAAAAGAAGTGCGGAACTCACCGAACCACTTCCCGAAACGGGAACCGGTCTTTTGGGAGGAATCACTCTCACTTGTTGAACCTTCTTCTCTCTCGACTCATCATCGCTATGAGAAGGCTCAATCTTTCTTTGGAGTTCTTTGAAGAAATTGTCGTCTCCTGGCAACGTGCAAGAGCGGCGAAAGCATTAACACTACTTAAAGCCACAGAAGGAAACAAGACACATATTCTCAGCCGAAATTCACGTGTTTTGAGACAAACCAATGAAGAGGCGACACATACCAGTTATTGGAAGAACTGAAAGACACAAGAGCCGTGGGAGGATCTTGTGAAACCGTCCGGAACCCGCTTGACATGATTCTTTGTTCTCTAGTTCCTTGGCACGGGGGCTTTCCGGATTGTTAGGCAACTTTCGCTTGGATCTCTCAACATTGGATACTCTTTCGAACAGCTGGGAAGGTTTGCAACGAACGTTTTCCACCACGTTATTCGCAAAATCTCGGATCATAGTAAACTCGTCGCACCAAAACTCATTATAGCCGAAGGTCGTCGAAGTTACTCTTCCCATTTGAAAGAAGGAAAGACGGATACCGGCTTAAGATGTGCTGGCGTCAAAGGGCGACACGCAATGAATCCTTAGGGATCACCCGGCCGGTAAACAAGAGGCACCCCTTGATCGAAACCCATGTGACGAAGGACACGGTCAATATTGTAAGCGACTATCCTGGAAAGACCCCACGAAGAAAGACGGCATATAACCGGGCAAGCGGCTTTGAATGAACAATTTTTCACCAACGCTCAAAGCGTCATCAAAAGACAAAGACATGAGCGGAGCGAAAGCAAAAGTGTCAATTTGAGTCACCGACTTATGGACCCATTTACGGACGAAAATTGATTTCATGCAACTTATCAAGAAAACTAACCAAGCTCACGCCAACTCTTGGGCGCTTTGTTCACCCATCGAAGAATTCGGGAGCCACCCCAACTCACGGGAAGCGAAGGCGGCGGTTTCGGAGCATACTTCTCAAAGTGCTCCCATAGCCGACTTGCGGAAAAAGCAACGTGCACATACGAATCCACTTTCATGAAACCATTCGAAACTTGCATGTTCGCAACTAGGTGATCCGAGATGCACATACGGGGAACCAAGGAACACTTGCCAATGGGAAGAACTTCACCCTTTGCCAACTTCACAACAATCGCTAACAACTCCGGTCTTATTCCTTTCTTGCCGAACCGTCATCAAAAATGTCTCTGGACAACCCGAGAGAGCCAAAAATGCGGCGACATGAAGATCACTTTCACTTTTCGGGCTCCAACTCGTCCTGGAAACCATTGAGATATCCACCAACCGTAAGGACACCTTTCGACCTCTTTCGGGCGGAGAATCCTTCGACTTCGCAATGGAGTCTTTCCGAGCAAAATCCCCCAACTTAGCGGCCAGGTCATCCCGCATCTTCACCTCACTTTCGGATAATTGGATTTTAAGATTCCGGTTCTGGGAAGATTCAACAAGAGAGCCACACTCTCCAAGGAGAAAGTTATCTCGCCCCATCTACATATAATTGTATGGGTGTCCGAACACCATCTTGGAGATGAAAGCAACCAAGCACGGGATATCCTTCCTAATCGGAGATTTCTTTGAAGTCTTGACAAACATCAATGACTGCGCTCGAGTCAAGTTGGTACTTATATGCTCCTTGCTCACCATGAACTCAACCCATCTATCAAAAGAACGCAATGGGCTTTGACACATCCACAAGTCAATGTTGGAAGAAGAATACACCCCTTTATGGAGACGAGAAACCGAATGGTGCTCTGCAGGCAAACCAAACGTGTCTTCCTTTCATCCTCACCACCAGGTTAGCAAAATTGGCACGAAACACAGGTGATTCTTCCGAGCGGGGGCAAGGGCTCTAGTGAAGAATTCGTCATATGTGTTCGGTTTGGAATTATGAGCATCCTTCGGCGAAGTGAAATTTGATTCAGGTAACATCGTATCGAATTCCTTCACAACAATTTGGTAATAAGATATCTGCACAAAACAAACGGAGAAAGACGCGAGTTATCTCCACGACACATAATCGTACCCAACAACAAAAAAAAAAAAAAAAAAAGGGGGAAGGAGGACGTATTTTATTCGCGTTCAAGACTATATACACGTATTTTATTCGGGTTCAAGACTATACACGCATATTTTCTTGAGTTCGAGACTATATACGCGGCATTCTATACGGGTACAAGTGCGTCTACAGTATCTTTCTTGGGTTCAAAATTATATACGGAGCATCCTCTACGGGTTCAAAATACACACGCAAAGATTTTCTTCGGGGTTCAAATATTTCTTTCGGGGCCCGAAAATTCATATATGCAATATTTCCTACGGGTTCAAACAATATATGCGGTATTTCCCTTGGTCGCATACATACAATATTTTCTACAAGAGGCACGCCAAGAAATCATATGCAAGGATTGTGGGAGCGCCTACTCTTAAGGTTTACACCTACGTGAAAAGAAAAAAAAAAAAAAAAAGTACTCGAAGACATACTTGGAAGCCGGTTTCTCTTTGTCGCTAGTATGAAAAGAGGAAGGAATAAAGCGCAGGATGGGGAGAAAGGGGGTTTATATATATATATATATAGGCGTGAAGACTTTGAAATAGGGAGGATTTCCCTTTTTACCAAAATCACGCGTGCAAGAAACGGGCCCACAAAGGGTGCGACTTCCCAATGTCGCCCAAGTCACGCATACAAGCACGGTTTCCAAGCTGCACCGGCCCCACCAATTGCGCCGACCTGCAAGCACGCACGGCTTCTACACTTTGCGCCGGTCCCACCAGCTAGCACACTCAGTTTCCCAACTCACGCCAACTTCCCAACGTCGCCCAAGCTGCGCCGGCCCACCAATTGTGCCAGACCTCCCGATTCGTGCAAAACTACCGGAGGCAAGGATTCCAAATCCTATTTATAGAAGGTCGTGCAAGCCTCCTCAATTCTCTTTACGGTTTCTTGTTAATAGTTTGTCACCATCTTATGCTTACCTCATGAACAAAGCCCCTGTTCCGAGCTAAGCGGGGGACTTAATGTTGATGGTGGTTTTTAGACAAAGGATAAAATCGTAAAAACCATGACCTAGTGTTACCATAACACATTAACTAAGAGCATTTAACTCGGTGTAAACAATTAATAGGGGTATTTTTTCAAAAATACCAGTTAGGGTTTTCAACGCAGAACCCTAATTCCAAAACCAAACCGCATACTGCCACCATGGCAACAATGCCAAACCAAGCCGCATACTGCGAACCATGGCAACAATGCCAAACCAAGCCACATACTGCGCACCATGGCAACAATGCCAAACCAAGCCGCATACTGCGAACCATGGCAACAATGCCAAACGAAGCCGCATCTCACGGCACCACCAATGCCAAACAACAATGCCAAACGAAGCCGCATACTGCGCACCATGGCAACAATGCCAAATAAAGCCGCATACTGCGCACCAGGGTAACAATGCCAAACCAATCCGCATACTGCGCACCACGGCAACAATGCCAAACCAAGCCGCATCCTGCGCACCATGGCAACAATGCCAAACCAAGCCGCATACTGCGTACCACGGCAACAATGCCAAACCAAGCCGCACCCTGCGCACCACGGCAACAATGCCAAACCAAGCCGCACCCTGCGCACCATGGCAACAATGCCAAATTTCCAAGCCGCTATACCTTTGGCCCACGCCAAATATAGCGCCCTAGGCTTGCAAGACTTGCAACTAGGTCAACATGGCCGTACGTGCCATTGGCACATGCCAACACGTGCCGCAAGCCATATTTCTAAGACGCTATGCCTTTGGCCCACGCCCAACATAGCGCCCTAGGTTTGCAAGACTTGCAACTAGGTCAACATGGCCGCACGTGCCATTGGCACATGCCAACACGTGCCGCAAGCCATATTTCCAAGCCGCTATGCCTTTGGCCCACGCCCAACATAGCGCCCTAGGTTTACAAGACTTGCAACTAGGTCAGCATGGCCGCACGTGCCATTGGCACATGCCAACACGTGCCGCAAGCCATATTTCCAAGCCGCTATGCCTTTGGCCCACGCCCAACATAGCGCCCTAGGTTTGCAAGACTTGCAACTAGGTCAGCATGGCCGCACGTGCCATTGGCACATGCCAACACGTGCCATTGGCAATGCCATATTTCCAAAGCGCTATGCCTTTGGCCCACGCCCAACATAGCGCCCTAGGCTTGCAAGACTTGCAACTAGGTCAGCATGGCCGCACGTGCCATTGGCACATGCCAACACATGCCGCAAGCCATATTTCTAAGCGCTATGCCTTTGGCCCACGCCAAATATAGCGCCCTAGGTTTGCAAGACTTGCAACTAGGTCAACATGGCCGTACGTGCCATTGGCACATGCCAACACGTCCGCAAGCCATATTTCCAAGCCGCTATGCCTTTGGCCCACGCCCAACATAGCGCCCTAGGTTTGCAAGACTTGCAACTAGGTCAGCATGGCCGCACGTGCCATTGGCACATGCCAACACGTGCCGCAAGCCATATTTCTAAGCCGCTATACCTTTGGCCCACGCCAAATATAGCGCCCTAGGCTTGCAAGACTTGCAACTAGGTCAACATGGCCGTACGTGCCATTGGCACATGCCAACACGTGCCGCAAGCCATATTTCTAAGCCGCTATGCCTTTGGCCCACGCTCAACATAGCGCCCTAGGTTTGCAAGACTTGCAACTAGGTCAACATGGCCGCACGTGCCATTGGCACATGCCAATCGTGACGCAAGCCATATTTCCAAGCCGCTATGCCTTTGGCCCACGCCCAACATAGCGCCCTAGGTTTGCAAGACTTGCAACTAGGTCAACATGGCCGCACGTGCCATTGGCACATGCCAACACGTGCCGCAAGCCATATTTCTAAGCCGCTATGCCTTTGGCCCACGCCCAACATAACGCCCTAGGTTTGCAAGACTTGCAACTAGGTCAACATGGCCGCACGTGCCATTGGCACATGCCAACACGTGGCGCAAGCCATATTTCCAAGCCGCTATGCCTTTGGCCCACGCCCAACATAGCGCCCTAGGTTTGCAAGACTTGCAACTAGGTCAAGCATGGCCGCACGTGCCATTGGCACATGCCAACACATGCCGCAAGCCATATTTCTAAGCCGCTATGCCTTTGGACCACGCCGAACATAGCGCCCTAGGTTTGCAAGACTTGCAACTAGGTCAACATGGCCGCACGTGCTATTGGCACATGCCAACACGTGCCACAAGCCATACTTCCAAGCCGCTATGCCTTTGGCCCACGTCAAACATAGCGCCCTAGGCTTGCAAGACTTGCAACTAGGTCAACATGGCCGCACGAGCCATTGGCACATGCCAAACACACACGCTGGTAACCTAACTTGCAAACCGTGCAACCTACTACCAAGGCATTCCGCACATGCCATTGGCACATGCCACACGCTCCACTAGCAGCGCCACTTGCACTCAAGATGCAACCAACACTCGAGATATCGACACAAACTGGGGGATGCTTCTTTAGGGTTTTGGTTTGGCGGTCACGGCATGCGGCGTACACTACGCTCACATTAAGAAAGCGTGAAAAGGAATAAAGCGGTCAAATAAAAGAGGAAATAATGGTGAAAAACGTTTTCGCCCATTAAACCATGCGGTTACCACCTCCTCCCATTATTTCACCCTTTACTCTCTTCCTTCATGAGGCCAGGTACGTTTCAATCTCGACTTGTATAAATAGGTCTTACCTATTTCCACCGGACAACAAGTCTCGGTCGGAGAAAATACTACACTCTCGGAAAGGCAACTTTGCAAGCTCTCCCAAAAAAGCTTCCACCTCTTGCAAGCTTCCTAAGCTTTCACTTTCTCGATACAAGTCGAGATACTACTCTCCTGCACTATTCTCGTCTCAACACCTTTCTTTGCTTCCCTCCCCAAATCAACCCTTCTCCTCCACTTTGTGACCGAAGCAAGTCTGGAACGGCCATTTCTTGGTTTAGGCCGGACTTGTATGAGTTGATCTCTCGAATCTATAAAGTGCTCACGTGCGGCACATTTGTTTAGTGTTTGAACCAGTTTCTCACTCACTTACCGAAATTACCGAAATCGGCGAAAGCGATTTTTACCCATAAACAATCGGAAATGCTCAAATTTTGAATGGGAGATAAATTTTTGTTATGATGATGATGATGATGAACATTATATGTTAGAAGAACATGTATATGTTGAAAATATGATGGAATCTTTTGGTTCAGAGACGTTAGGCGTCTCTTCTGTGAACCCTATGAATGATACTTCTTCTAACATTCATACATATGATGTTGACTCTGAGTTTGGGTTTGTGAAATTCTTCGGTGAATGTGAGCATGCTACACAACTTGTTTGTGATTTAGGAAAAGATGAATCTTCCGTTGACACTAATGTTCTTTTGGATCATGATATTATTGTTGTGTACGATTCCCTGCCCATATCACAATATGTTGCACTTCGATGATTATGACATGGTGATTGATGAATTGTTCTATCTTTGGTGAGCATGATTTACCCTCTTCTGACCTTAGGAAAGTATGTGATGGTGCAAATGATATTATGCATGAAAACAACTTAGATGTACCTAACCTCTCTCCTAAGGCACAGATTGAAACTCCTCCACCAAACCTAGGTGTAGTTTGTAACAAAATTGCAAAACCAACTTTTAAGAAAATGCCTAATTTAGGCCTAGAGCTTTGTGCTTCCCAAGTCCTCTTGGACTATTTTGCATCAACGTATAACACCTTTAGGGAACCACAGTTGGAATGTGTATGTCACTTTGTTCTTAGCAAAACTCACTTTGAGTTAGACCTTGTACATGATGTACCTTTAAAATTGCAAGATTTTGTGCTCTCAAACACACTGTTCACAAGTTTAGGTTTGGGGGAAACTCATTCTCATACACAGTCTTACTTGCACTCTCATATTATATTTGTGTAAGACTGTTGATGTTTCTGCACACCATCTTTTGGGTTGATCCTCAACTCTTTAGATTGTTAGTATATGGTGAATTTTCATTGTATATAATCCAGTAGGACTTGTTAAATTTTCTTTCTTGACTCGATTGAGTCTTCTTGTACATATTTTGTGCTAATCCGATATGATCTCCCATTTGAGAATGTTGGATTCTAGCCTTGATTAATGAAGCTCCAACCTTGCTCCCGCCGACATCCGGTAATCTCTTCCCTTTTTCTCTACTCAACATAGTTCTCTTGGTATGTGACTGTTTAAATTTTTTCTATTTGTCGACACATTGAGGATAATGTTTGATTTAGGTTTGGGGGTGTGATTTGCATGTAGAGTTTTTAGTCTTTTTGTTTTCCTTCTTATTTTAAAATTAAAAAAAAAAAAAAAAAAAAAAAAAAAAAAAACTTTTTGTAAAAACCTCCAACTTTTAGAGATTTTAGAGTCACTAGCATGCTTCTAGCTATGTTTACATAGAGAATCGACCGAAATAACGGAACTTAGAAGTCTTGGGGAGAACACAATCGGGTTTCTTAGTTGATTAGAGCGTTAAAGTTGGATTTAACCATACCCAGGAGGGCGAATTAGGTGCTTTTTAGATATTCGGTAGTAGAATTGTGATCACCCATAGTGGAGACTACCCAATTTACATCAAGTGAGGCACCAACCTTCAATTTTTTGCAACTTTCTAGAAAAGTCATTAGAGTGTGTGTCACCGTACGTCAATTCCGGGTAGGAATGGTGAGCTACCCAACTTCGCACCAATTTGAAAGCCTACTTTTGATCTCTTGAGTGCTATTTTTGTCAATCATGAGGGTGACGTTTAAAGATGAAAACTTCTTCTAAATACCGATTTGCAGTTAGCATCACTCTATCCCTCTCAATCAACACATTCATAGAAACACATCATCGTCAGCAAGCGGAGCAACATCAGAATATTTGAAGAAAAGTTGATATAGTCCAAGGTTTACGTGCAACAAAGAAAAGAAAATAGGATGAGAATTAATGAAGTTTGTGAAAAATTAAGTTTTATTGTAAGTTCTTAAAAAAAAAAAAAAAAAAAAAAATTGTGTGTGTTGTATTATTATTATTTTCATTTCATGTACTCAAAAAAAAAAAAAAAAAAAAAAAAATTCAAGTTTTTGTAAAGTTCAGAAGTTCATCATCAGCTATTGAAGACCGAAGACCGAAGATTGAAGACGTTTCTATGGTTCCTATGAGAGATTGATGTTAATTGCCGATCGGGTGAGAAGTGAGTGAGTACTCCCATCCTTGCTAATGGTTGATTTCCTTTCTTAGAGATCATCAGAAAAAGATTCTTTTTGTCCACAACTCTGTGGAGTCTCCAGAAATTATTTCGGAAGGTTATCCTTCTTACCTTCAACGTGTGCAGGATTTCTCTCTTTATTCCTGCCTGCACACATGAGAGACTAAAAAAACGATCTTTTTGAGTGCAATTATCATAAAACTCTAATGGTGAGGAAGAAGTCGAGGCTTATGATCACAATCAAATCCGAATTCTTTCATATGGTATGGTTACTTCTCGCTCAGCACTTAAGGATGAGAATGCGTTCTTTGGTAGTTCTAACTTCTTGTTACTAGCATGCGAAAACTCTATGTCCTCATAGCTTCTTGGAGGCTTGAGACTCTTTTACACTCTGAAGTTGGAGAAGGTTTTGTGGGTACACCTGCAGTAAACCCTCACGAGACTACAACTCGTCCACTTTAGGGACACCTAGGGGTTTAAAGGCTTAGTGCATACGCTAAATGCATTCGAGAGACTGCGACGGGGGTATAGTTAGGATTTCTTCATTTCTGTTTCACTTGAGGACAAGTAAAATTCAGGTTTGGGGGTATTTGATGAGTGCCAAATAGTGCATATTTATACACCTTTTTATTGACATTTTACTCATCTTTGCGCTTAGAAATCAGATATTATCCCAGATTATGTGTTTTCTTTGTTTTCAAAGAATAAATATTTGTATTAATTAATTTTGTGTTTTTAGGTAATAAATAAAGCTTGGAGAAATTGAGGAGCCAAAAGAGCGAAGATTGGAGGCAAGCGTCTATGGAGCAGATAGCCAAAGCCGCGCTGTGTCGAATCTGCAAACCCGACAAGGAAGACATGGGCTAGAGATACTACCCATGACCGGATCGAACCCGCTCATCCAGGCCGTTAAGATCTTCACTCGCCACATCCTACGCTCGCTCCGACTTCCTCATCATATCTTGATGCGCTCGCTCAACACCAAAACACTCCGAGTCTCTCTCAGCCATTCAGATCTCGTCTCGTTGCATCCAACGCTCGCTGAGGCCTTCTCATCATTCCTTTGCTGCACCTACTCAACACCACAACACCCATAACCGTATACCCTATTCGATCAACCCATTTCTTCTTTTCTTCTTTTCTTTCTTCTCTTCTCTTCTTCCCCTATACCTCTGCAAAACCCATTCACCACCAACTCCATACCCTGACAGAACCAACCACAACAGCTTCTCCATCAGAGCCTACTCCGCACCACCTCTCTAGGTCTAGGTTTTCTCTCTCTTAGCTTCTCCAACCCTAGAAGCTAACAGAAAAACTAGAACTAGGGTTCTCGACCAACAACCCCAGCATGGAGCTCGAAGACGAATTGACAGAAGGGAGAAGCGATTCAGAGACGTGGGTGAGAGTGTTTTCCATTTAATTTCTATTTTAAAGTAAATTAGGGTTTGAAGTTTTGGGAATTCTGTACATGTATAAATAGAATTGAGGGGTGTGCGAAAAAAAGGCATGCACAGGCTAGCGGAGCAAACAACTTAGTTTTATTTTTGTGTTTTAATTGTTATTATCATGTTCTAAGTAAATTGCTAGGGTGTTGTTGAAACCTAGACAATATGTTGATTAATTCTTATTGATGTTGTTGTGATTATTGTGCTTAATGAGACTTAGGAGTTTAGTTAGGTTGATTAACCCAATTCTCCTGTGATTGGGTGTCTTTGTAAGAAGACAGACCAATACTAGGGGGGATTAGAGTGAAAGATTAACCAATTCTCCATGTGAAACTTTCGGGAAGAATGTATGTGCTTAATGAGATATGAATAATGCTTAGTTAATTGACCAAGGAACTTTGTGATAGAGTGTCTTGTAATAAGACACTCTATACTAGAGGGGGAATTATGAGGTTACTTGATTCATTATTCCTTAGAATCATCCTCGAGGAAGATACAAGAACACAACATTAGTGGAATGACCTTAGCATAGAGTCAAGTGGTGGATTCACCACCCTAGTACTTCCCATATTGTCACTGTTATTTACAACTTTAGTTTAGAGTCACTTCAGCTCAACCTCAGTCGCATCGACACTCAATCTTTATTGTTCTGTCACTCTTAGAATTCAGTTAGGAAGCCTTAGATCACACACAACACCACAAGTCTCTGTGGTTCGACCCGTACTTGCCACACCTCCAACAGGCGCCGTGCACTTGCGGTTTAACATGTAGGCGTAGAAATAAACACTTTATCGAGCCTACCACTCATATCACTCAGTTGAAAAGAGTTGTTACCAAAAATATTTGTTGTTCCAAAAATAAACACTTTATCGAGCCTACCACTCCGCATTATAATTAAATTGAATTAATTAAAATAATTTGAAACAAACTACATTGAAGTAGTAGGCAAGCGAGCAACAAGCTGCGCCACTAACCCTTTTTGAATTGCAAATCCTATCCTCTTAAAAACAAACTCTCTCGAACCGGGAGTTATGACATTACTTTGCATGACTTTTTGTACTCTTTTGAGGAGTCCAACCGCCTCTGGAGCCAAGAAACCAAATGTATCAAAAGCGAAGGGGATAAAGACATGTCCATTATCAAGACACGCTTTCTCATGTTTCGCTATCTTACCCGAGGCGACTCTCGGTCTTTGCTTGTCCGGCGAAAACGTACCATGTCCTATGCCTACTAAAGGAGAAACCCCAGTGAGGTCAACACATGCGTATTTTTCGTTTTCCCACCCAAAAATAAGGATATCCGATGGCCGGAGTGTTGATCTCCCCTCAAGTGGATATGTCAAAAAGTTGACAAATGTTTTATAATTTTTTTATTATAATTAAAGTAAATTACACAAATGTTAATTCCTATTTACTTGATAAGTAATCCTATTGTGTTTGGTTAAGTCCGAACCTTTTATCAAGTAAACATACTTCGTTGTTGTATTTTCTTGATCTCGTATCCATAGAAGATCACACGAAGTGTGAACCGATTAGTTGTATTGTCTCGACTCAGACCATATACAATCACTTTCCGAGAAAGAACTTATAGGTGGAAAAGTTTTAGATATAGGTATATTTGGGTACCCTCGTCTTTTCAAGATACAATATCGTAACTCCTCTTACAGACCGTCCGCTCTTTGCACAGACGGAAAGCCATGCTAGGTCGAAGCTCGACCTTATCCTTTGTCTAATATCATCCAATCAACAGTCATCCGGGTCAGCACTTGACCCCAACTAGATGAGGCCACGACTTCTCTTCAAGATCGATCGTGCCTTTCCACCTCTTTCGGGAGAACGTTCGACTAAACTAGGTTGATGCTCGACCTCATCCAAACTTGTGTTCTTACATGAAACACATGGATACATAAAGTTACCATGACCTCTCCTCATGACTCATGTTGGCTTTAAACATACTCACACGAGTATTCCTTTATTTAAGAGAGTATCACAACGATACACCATATACATAAGATAACTAAGTCGCAACATGTGGGGATCTATTTAAGGTATTAGTATTACGATCTATGCCGTGGTGGGTATCATACTTCTCATACATAAGAATACAAATTGGTAACGAGGAGTCAAGTACAAATGATAGACTCAACTCATCGATATATCCTTTGTTATTCCTGGGATTAAGGATGAGGTGTTTATCATATCCCTAAGAGCATCTCCAATGTTGTATGGATATTTATCCCATGTGGAGACCTAAAAAAGATGTATTTAACTACACATAGTCAAATAATTTTTTTGGTTTTGATAAGCATCTCCAGTGGTAGTTGTATTCATCCTTATTTTGAAACACTTGTCACTTATTTGTAGAAAGTTAATTCACAAAATATAACAAAATAAATAAAATAAAACAAATAGTGATGACGTGGGTATGGATGAGAGTCTCTAAAAACCCATACTCTCTTCCAAACTCAAACTTCCACATCAGATTTAATTTAATTTTTAATATCCAACCACCACTAGAGAGGTTTTTTGTTGTTGTTGAGAGTTTCTAAAATCCTAGGTGGCCTCAATATTTTTGGAGACCCATATTCCATTGGAGATGCTCTAATCCTTATGTCACCGACTTGAGATTAATTAGGATTTTGAAACCATAAATAGAATAACCATCAATCATTCTAAAAACAATGTTAGAAGCAACTTTCGCTACAAATATCTCTCAAAGCTTTCTTTCGACAATTATCAGCAACTAAGATTTCTTGATGTCATCTCTTTCACTTCCCTCCATATGGTCGACCTAGATATCTCATCTATGACTGTGGTCAAGCAGACCTTTGAACGAATTTTCTTGGTCCGGGCGAGTGTTGTTGGTAATAAACCTTCCACACTCACCATAAATCCTAACCATCTTAATCTCGTTTACCCCTCTTTATTTTTCATCATCCATAAGTGGTAGAGTCTTTGGGGTTACCCTATGTCCGAAACTTATCAACACCAAATTATTTACCAATCAAAAATTAAAAAATAAAATTCAACATGATATTAAAAAGGTACACAATGCGTTGGTGCACGTCTTAGTGCATTCATTAACCAAAAGCACATTAGGAAAATTCAAAACTCTAAATATGAACATTATATATCCGATGAATCGAAAACTCATTCCTTAGATTATGAAACTCGAGATATACTTTATATGGATTTTTTTTTTTGTTTTTTGCGTTACGCTCTCGAACTACTTGAAATAAGCACTACAGTTTTACCATTCAAGGCAAAAAATACCATAATAATTGCTTTTCCATGTATTGAAAACTGTATGACAACTGATTTAGTGTCTTCTCATATTCAATAACTGAAAACTCATTTCGGATATTCCGAAACTTCAAACTTTCTTTAACTGAACAATTATCGGTTCCTTCGCATTCTACCCTAGAGCTCCTTAATGTGATTCCCGCAGTTGTATCATCCGAAACCAAATTCACTACAGTTGTTGCTTCTTCTATTAGCACAAACAACATATCATCACTTTTCCACAATTTAAACAAAAAAACCGTTATGATATCTTTGCACATTTATTAACTGAATATTTTTGTTTTTTACCCTGTACGTACCCTTGAGCTACTTGGAGTAAACACTATAATTTTACCATCCAAAACCAAAAACACACCCCATAATAATTGCTTTTTCAGAAATCTAACCGTAAATAATACTACCTCCGTTCCTAAAAAAAAATATACTATCATTTTTTTCAATTTAGCCTAAAAATAGGCCAAATTTGAAAAACAAAAGTAATTTTTTCTTAGAAACGAAGGGCGTATCTTATCTACGTCATGCTGGTTCTATTTTGTTATAAATATCACATCTTAGATTCCAAAACACCAAAACAACCATGCTAAACATATGCTACCAACAACAAATTTTCACCACGGTAACAGTCCCATAAATGTTTTCACTGTATTATTCAGTTGAAAAAAATTAATTTCTAAAATGGCAAAAACATACACTGATACACAACAAAAGATTAACATGAGCAAGTGCGCATTATGCACGTGGGACAAGTTAGGAATCCCTAAGGGAATCTATCTATAATACGCCATCTAGAAGCAATACGCACTTTCAACGCCATTTTCTTTCCTTCTCCCTTTCACTTCTCTGTTAACCACTCAGTTTCATCAGCACCAGCAGCAGCCTCGACACACACATACGGTACGCCTCTTTGCACAACCCCACCTCCCTGATCTTACCTCTGAACAATCCCTAGCTTACATACTACAGATTTTTTTTCTTCTAGGGTTTTTACAGAATGAACCCTAATAATTTTGTGCTAAGATTTGTAAATCCTCTGTAACTTTGGGGTTTATTACTTAGGGTATGTTTATTTTTGTGTGTTTGATTCTGGGTCTGTGTTGGTTTTTTGAGATTTTTGTTTAATCACCTGATCTGATTGCATTTTGGGTTTAGTTTTGGGTGTTTTGGAAGTTTGAATTTGGGGTTTGATTTGCATGAGAGATTTGTGGTTTTGCTAGTATTGAGGGTTTTCTGATGTGGGTTTTGATTTTTTGAAGGTTAAGTTGATATATATGGATTTGAAGAGGAGGAGTGCAGGCTGTGGAGTACTAGTTTTAGTGATTTAGTTTTGTTTGTTCATTTTGAGGAGATGGGCAGTAAGTCGAAGAAGGTCGATCCGTCTGTTGGTACTTTAGTTTGGGTTAGGCGCAGGAATGGATCGTGGTGGCCGGGGCGTATAATGGGGATGCATGAATTGCCTGATGCTTGTGTCATTTCTGCGAAGAATCAAACTCCGGTTAAGTTCTTGGGCCGAGATAATGTGAACATGTAAGTGTTTCGGATACTCTTGCTCATGTACTCCTGTTTGGGTGCTTATAACTCGTTTAGTATGGGCGATTGTTAAATTGTAGTTTGGTAAATATCTAACTTAGTGTTAGGCGTGCACAAGGAGATGGAGTTTTAGATTTTTTGGTAGTTGTGTGAGGTAGTGGGTAATGTGATGTTGGGTTGTTGACTGTGATTTACATTGTGACCTTCAGGGATTGGTATAATTTTGATACAACAAGGAGGGTGAAAGCATTTCATTGTGCGGAGTTTCGTGATTGCATTGAAAAGGCGAAGGCTTCTAAAGGTTGTCAGGTAATGGTGGGTGGTAAGAGAGCTGTGAAATATGCACGCAGAGAAGATGCTATCCTTCATGCACTCGAACTTGAAAAAGAAAGTGAGACACAAAAACATGAAGTGGTTATTAGAGCAGTTGGTGGTACGAGGAAGGAGCACAAGGATGTGGACGCTGAAGGAAACAAGCAAGAGCTAACACAGTCTGGTATTTCGTTTGAAGACCCAAATGACAGTACCTTGAAGTTACACTCTCTGTTGAAAAAGAGAAGGAAAACTCCTAATGATTCAGAAGATGATGGAAGTGAAGGGGTCAAGCGTATGAGAGGTATCGAGGATCTGGTAAATGGCGTAGTAGCAAAAGGAAAAGCTAATGTAAAATGTAAAACTGAAGTGTTGGTTCCAGTGAAGAATACTCCTTCAATCAGTGAACCTAAAGAGGAAGATAAGTTAACTCATGTGTTTGACAGTAAAAATTCTTTCTCATTTTGAAAAAGAAAACACAAAATCAGGTGGCCAGTATTTGTGAAACCCTGAAAAGAAAATATCGTGCCGTCAGCTGAGAAAGGTTTTGGAGCATTCAACATTGGTGTCTGTTCCGTTTTTGTGATGACGGTTCTGGTTCAGTGCCATCGTACTATCAAGAAATAAAGGATAGAAAAGATTCTATGTTAGATTCTATGGTGGATAGTTCTGTGTTGATATATAGCAGTAAAGACTTTCCAACTGGTTTAGGTCAGAAACAGACTTCGCCAGATGCTTCTGAATCAAGGAATAGTGAACTCTCCAGCATATCAGAAATCCCTGAGGATGACTTTTCTGATAGCAGCTTATATGATGTGCCGTTCATGGATGATGAAACACTCTGCCAAGGTAATAAGTTTTTCTAACTTACAGATTTTCTCTTTTCCTGTCTTCCTTCTTTGTATGTATTCACTTTTTCTGCCCAAGAAGGTCTTGTTGCCTTATATCACTGTTAAGCATTATGTATCAGTTCCACCTTCCCATTCTTTGTGTTCTCAGTGATCCCTCGTGTCATGCATGAGACCGCTTTTATCCTCTTTCTGCCAAATCCCTAAACTCCCATAGAACAACTGATGTCCCTCATGAGCTCCATTATTTTGCCTGAATTTGAATTTCGTCTATTCATTTCAGAAAAGTAGAAAATGCATGCTTTTGATTTCTGATTGCTTGTTCCGTTCAGTCAGGGATAGCTAACTACAAACTTGTTTCTCGGATTCTGAATCTTGAGGTTTAGATATTGGCTGTAGTTAAGTATGGGAAAGTATTTTTATAGGTGTCTTCTAATCTGCCGAAATTCACCAGCGTATAAAAGTAATTGTAAGATGCTATAAGAAAAATACCATGTTATTTGAACATATCTAATTTTAAACAGAAATTGTGCAGCATAGAAAGATCGTATCCTTCGAAGTCTACCCCAGAATATGAACTTTGTTAATGCAGGGATTTGAATTTTGACATCTGCGTCTTGACTGAATAACCAGTAAAAAGATAAGACAGGAAAAAATGATTTCCAATTCCGATATTTCAGAGTTTTAGTTTCAATCTGAAATCCGTTCTTTCAAAGATACCCGGAGAAGAATGATGGCTCCTGCTTTCTGCTCCCTAAAGGAAAACTTATCTGTTACCCGTAATAGATTCTTTGCATCTCCATACCTCATGATAAATATTTTTTTGTTGATTTGGGCATTAAAAACAGATTATTTTGTACTTCGCTGATTTGGGGATTCTGGTTGCAGGTGTGCCTCTCGAAGTCTATGAACCTACAAGGCTATCTGGTCAGTCTAGCCAAGTCAAATCTATATCTTTGAGCTGTGAAGGACTTGATAAATATGGGTCCACCAGTTTCACTACTGAACATCATCATAATAGCAGCAGGAAGACAAAGAAAGGTACTTCAAAGTGGCAGTTGAAAGGAAAGAGGAACTCAAGGAGCCTGGGTAAGAAAACAAATGATATGCTCTACCTGGGAAACCCAGAAAACAGGGATGTTGAAGCAGATGATTTTCTTCCGGGTACAAGTTACATGGATGAGTTCGGTGTAAGTATTAACCCTGAAGTTCATGCTGATACCTTGGATGAGTCCTTTTTGTCCGAGGATGATGGCGGTGGCTGGAGTGAACACGATGATGATGACGTTGCTGACCCCAGTTATGACTATTCCAGCAAATTTAAGAAACAAAGATCAAAGAAAAAGAAAGGCAGGATGTCAGCACATGGAAGAGGTGGGAAATTCATGTCCTTGTCAAGTAATAAATCTGGCGTTGGTAGACCACAAACTGAGGGAAGTTTAGCAGTTCTGTCCCAAAAGGATCCAAGGTCAGCTTCCCATCATCAATCTTTCTTTCTTGGGAACTCCAGAAATGATGTTTCAGATGTTTCAAGCATTAACTTCCAGTGGGGATCTTCACTGTTTGATGTGAATTTGGAAGTAAGAGCGAGTTACAGTGGTCAGAGTGTACCGCTGGTTTCCCTTATGAGCAAATATAGTGGTAAAGCTATTGTAGGTCATCCTCTCACAGTTGAGGTTTGCAGTTATGGTTACTGTGATATCTTGTTGAATAGCGTAAATTATCCTCCAATAGAAAATTACTCAGAGCAGCTAATACATGTTGAGGATGAAGCGGTTGCTGGTACTATGAGGGCTGAGCCTAGTTTGTACTTCTCAAGGAAAAAACCTGGTAGGCATTCAAAATCTTCAAAGAAGTCTTCCAAGAGTAAGAAAAATGGGATCACCTCAAAAAAGACCCGAAGCCTCTCTTCATTCAGTGGTCTTCCCAAGCAAGAGGCTGGAAGGCAAACACTGGTCGAGAAGTTGAAGGGTGATAATGTAATGGCTTGCATACCGCTTACGATCGTTTTCAGTAGGATAAACGAATCACTGAGCTGAGTAACTAGAAACATTTTAGATTCAGCCTGTTGGGTTTTCCCCATATACTTTGCAGAAGAAACAAAATTTTTGTTTTTCCTGTTTTCAGCATTGTATATTCTGCCGGCAGAGGTTAAAAAGAATGTAACGATGACGAAGTTCATCCACTGGCAGAGGAAGAGAGAAAGAAACAACGATGACTGAGTTCATCCATAATATTTCATCAGACTTAGAAATAGAAAGTGGTAGCAGTAGTTTTTGTTTTTTTAACATGTTGGACTTGCCGCTGTATTTGGTGCTTGGTTCTTAAATCTCTTCTTCTGTTTTTCTCTACTTCAAGGCATGGATGTAGGATGTTTTGGAATATGCTTTGTATATGATGTAATATTTTTAACTTGAGATGTAAAGAAACGTTCTTTCAGGAATTCCAAGCAGATAAACTTGTGATGATGGTTGGTCTAAATTTTTGGAAATGAGAAACAAGAATGTTATTACAGGCTACTTCCATGCTTTTTGCGTGGAATGCGGCCCGTCTTGGAACCTGCATTTTCCTAGGTACCAATGGGGTGGTTTCGGTATCATGAAGGAGCGTGCACCAATATGCAGGTGAACACTACCATGCCTCAATGGAAAGCTGTCAGCCAAAACCTTGTCGATAGGTGCCTGCGTGACATAGACGAGCTGAGAAATCTAGTATCTCCAGATGTGCCGGTTTGCAATAACTGACTAGCAGAAGCCAATGGTGCTTGCAGCCTGATTTTGTGTCAGAGCAAGTGATTCGACTAATGAAGCTCTTTGCAGTTGTGATTGTAGCCGGAAGGAATAACGCTTGCGGGTTTGAAATTTACACATCCAGAACATTTGAAGCAAAATTTAGTCTTGCAGAATAGTCATTTGTCCGTGGTAATACCAATGAAGTAAGTTCGTAAACTCGTCGACATTCCCTACTGTACTGAATAGCCTCACAGCCACAGGACAGGACCTTAACAGAGGCAACCTAAATTTGGGCAAAACTTTTTCAAAGGACTTTTTGGTAATTACACGGATATGGGTAAAATAGTAATTTGAAAAATAGGGTTTAGACGTTTTCTATCTCTATAAAACTAGGGACTATACCTCTTAGCCTCCATCAACACCTCTCCTCTCTACCCTTAACCTAAAACCCTAGCTGCGGCTTTCATACTCAAAATCTCTTCAAACCCTCACTAATCACAGCCAATGTTTTAGTTTATCATCCGAATCTCTAATTTCATCATATATGTTTGTAATTTCTGGTGGGTTTTGATCTGTTTTTCAAATCTGTACATGAGGCTTTTACAATGTCTGCTTACCATCTCAGGTATAATGATGTTTATTTTCTCTTTAATTGAATTTTTTCCAGTTATAGATCTGATTCTTGTTATTGATTTTGAATCCATTTGCCTGATTTTACAGGGAAATAAGCAGAATCAACCCCAGAAATTTGTTTCATTAGACAGTAAGATGGGATTGAGCTGTTTTGGGTCAGGTATATCAGGCTTATCCCCAAATTTTAGTTATATGATTTTTTTGGCATAGTCTGGAATGATTTTTGGTCTCTAATTCAATTTAGCATTCTCTGAATTTTCAATGGTTTTATCGATTTGTTTTTTTTTTTTTTTTAAATGTCAATTAAACAGATGAGGATGAATTTATAAACTATAATCCAACACTTGATCTGAGGAATTTGTTTCCCTTGATGTTAAATAGTAAATTTCTGAATCTGTTATCTAAGTTTGACATTAGGGTTTGATTTTTTACTTTTTCTTTGTGTCTAGAGATTGGATTTATTTTGTGTCATCAAGTGATGAAATGTGAAAGTTATAATCTTAGGACACCTTCCTACACAGCGTAAGCCAATGCTGTGAATGAGAAAAACATTTCTATTCTGATGATGACTTGTAAATGAATCCCTTTTGTTTCGCTTTTGCAACACTCTTTGGTTATTGTTCAAATGTCTCAATTGACAAAGCGTAACTATGAGGGTACTCTTGCTTAATGTTTGATCACTTGTGTTGGCTTCGTGCATTCTTAGTTGAGATTTACTTGTAAGGGTTGAAACTTATTAAGCGGTGATGAGCAGCTAACATGTAAGGAAAACTCATGTAGGAAGTGGGATTTTCAATGAAATACTCTTACGCTTGGCTTCTGAGCTTTAAACTTCCTTTGGCAAGTGACTGTAGGCTGTGTTGTAGTTCTATTCCGATATGTTTTCTTCCTGTTGTTTTAATAGCAGTGATGAGCAGCTAACATGTTAGAAGATCCCATGTAGGAAGTGGGATTTTCTATGAAATACTCTTACGCTTGGCTTCTGAGCTTTTATTGGTTTGACTGTTATATAGTATCTTATTTCATTTCATATTGGGTTAGTTTATACGAAAAGATTTTCTGTTGTAAGCAGTGAGCAGCTAACCTGTAAGAAGAACCCATGTAGGAAGTGGGTTTTTCTATGAAATATTCATACGCTTGGCTTCTGAGCTTACATTAATTTGTCCTATGAATAAATCAGATTAAAATGGCTAATGATGATAAACTCTTTATCTTAGCGGATTTCAGTGAGATTTGTCAATGATCTGAATGTTACACACACTGAAGCCTGAATCTGTTCTTAATCTTATTGACCATGTCTTAATCTTTAAAGACTGAATACTGTGTGCTTCTGATTGTTTTTTTAGTTATAACTTGAAAGTAAAAATGGAGTTTAATTCTATTTTGATGCAATGATGAGTTGAAGCACACGGGAGTGTGTTTAGGGCAGTGGGGAAGACCTCAAAATCTTTACCGTGAGCCTTTAACAAAAACGACTTCTCCTTCCACTGAGCATCCTTTTTCTCTGCCTTTTCAAAGTAATTTCAGTTAATTCTTTAAAAATAATCAACATAGAATGTTTTTTTTTTTTTTGTTCATAATATTTTAGAACAGAAACTGATTCAAAATGGCTCTATATCTGAGTCAACAGCAGGTGTCTTTTAATGTCAAAACCTGACTGCCGCTTAGAGCCAAAATTAACTTTACCAGTGTAAGATTGCTTGTAAGTCACTCATATGTTGCTAGCCACAATATCTGGCTACATTTTCAGACCCAATTATGTTTCAGTTACTTAGTGCCTCCCTTGAAAGTATGATTTTCCATGTATTAGCTGCATGTTGCACCCCGGGCTTCTCTGAAATATACAATGATGAAAAAAGCCCCAATGCTCATGCTAAATTTTTGCCGTTTAGTGTTGCAGGTTCGCTTGGTTTCTTCAACAGCTTATTTGTGTCAAAATAACTGCCACATTTCTTTATTGTGTAAGTAAGTATTAAAAGTTGCTTATCCAGTTCTTTGTTAAGGTTCTGTCGTAGTCATGTTTTGGTTTGATTTGATTCTATATCAAACGCACAAGTATCAACAGATCAAATTAATAGGCTAATGATGATAAATTTTATATCTTAGCGGATTTCAGTGAGATTTTATCAATGATCTGAATGTTACACACACTGAAGCCTAGATCTTTTCTTATTGATATACTTCAATAACTTGCTTTCAGTAGAATCACTGGTAAAATTAGTATAATATGCCGATGATGACTACACATAGACCTGTAATGATTGCGGAGATGACCGCACAATTTGAACATCTAAGGGGCTGAGGCATTTATTATTATTCCTCATCTATCTATTTAGTTAAGTTCTTTTATTTTGGAGGTTTTTATTCTTCATTTATAGCATGCTATTTGCATGTTGCACCCCGGGCTTCTCCGAAAAATATCATGACGAAAAAAGCCCCAATGCTCATGCTAAATTTATGCCGTTTAGTGTTGCAGGTTCGCTTAATTCTTCAACAGCTTATTTGTGTCAAAATAACTGCCACATTCCTTAATTCTCTTTGTCTTAGAGAGTAGTGTTAGAAGTTGGTTATTCTTATTCAGTTCATTTATCTGTCAACGTCATGTGTTCTGGTTTGATTTGATTAAGAGGCTAATGATGATAAATTTTATATCTTAGCAGATTTCAGTGAGATTTTATCAATGATCTGAATGTTACACACACTAAGCCTAAATCTACTTTCAGAACTTGCTTCCAGATAATTTTCTCCCAGATATTGAGCTTTTCTTTCATTTAAACTAGTAGAGATGCCGATGTTGACTGCACAATTTTAAAACTTGTTATTTTGTGGTTCCTTGTGTTTCCTATTGTGTGTTTGGGGTTTGATTGTTTTTGTGAGAATAATTAAGATGGAAGTGATGATCCTTTCCCCAGCTGATCGACTAAGATTATAATGTGCGTTTTGTTTAAATCTCTTTTTCAACAGAAGAGGTTTTCCAAGCCAGTACTCTGATCCATCTTTTATCTCTTTTCTCACAATTTGAAAGAAGTAACTTATTGTTTCTTGAAAAATTAGTTTGTTGCTGATTGTTGATGATGATAAATCTAAGGCTTGTTTCTCAAGAACATTCGCAGTTGCCGCCTAAGAGCTTTCGCCTTTCGCCGGGCTTGAGAGCTAGTGCTGCTTTATTCCTTCCTTGGATGTCTGAAACATCTTTACAAACTTTACTTCTTGTATTCTTCAAACATGATTGGCTTTCTTTTGATAATATTTTGTGTGCTTTGTTGTTTAGACCAGATGTTGAGCCTTTTTGGAATTTACCTTTTTCCTGTGTTCGCTTTGATTGCAGTTGTTAGCTGTTTCTTCTGATTAGGTGATTGTGATTTAGGTAATGCAACAGGTGGATTGACTACTACTATAGATGAAGCAAGTGATAAGTCTTGTCTACTTAAGTGTCTACTTCATTAGTTGGTGCTGACAATTAAAATAACTTGAAAAGGTTTCTGGAGTACTGGGTGGTGTTTATGCCCAGTGGTTTTGGTTTTTCTTCTACAAACATTTGTAATTTGAATTTGAAATTACATTTGTATTTGAATTTGTAATGAACTAATAATGCAATATTAGTTTTCCCACAGATCAAGATGCCTCTTTTTTCTTCAAACATTTGCATTATTATTCAGTAATTACTTTTGGTAGTCAGTTTACATACATAAAGGGCAATTGGATACCTCATTTTCCTAGTCATTGTTATCCCATCCAAACTGTGGCTGATATAATTCTTACTCACAATTGGAGACATGATCAGCTACACCACCTTCCACCTGATGCAATACATTGTCCACCTTCCTCCTGCTTCTGGATACAACTGTTTAGCCCAACAAGATAACTATACAACTATAAACCCCCTATCAACGAAGGATTACCAACCTTCTCTTTATTACACCACATCAACCCACCAATTCAAACATATGCCCCGATTCAACTCCGCCCCAGAAATGGTAACACACATGCTTATTCAATGTTGTGTGGCAACAACTGCGTGGACCACCCTTCTAAACCGTCTTCTTCACCATAACAACCAACCGATCACCATAAATCCTCAAACAACAAATATTACATCTTCTACAAGCTTCTGCCAATATACCTACCATCACATTTTTCTGTTTTCTTTTCTGGGCGGTATGGACAACCAGAAACGAACTTGTCTTCAACCAATCCCAATCTCACCAAGAAAACATACCGAGGACAGCTCTAACACAACAACAAGAATTTGAATGGGCAAAAAAAATCTCCCCACCGGTGCTACCTGGAGATTCAACACCAAGGATTGCAACAACCATCACAAGAACAACTACAATCATTCAAATTGGATGGTCTATTCCAGATTCGGGTTGGATAAAAATAAACACAGATGGAGCTGCTAGAGGCCATCCAGGTATGGCAGGAAAGGGTTACATTTGCAGAGACTCCAATGCACAAACCATTATGGCTCTTGCACAACCTCTAGGTTTAACTACTGCGCTGATGGCAGAGACATGGGCAACCATAATAGCAACCAAAATAGCGATGGAAAGACAATGGTCAAGAGTGATATTTGAAACGGACTCTGAGAATCTCATGCGCTTTATCAAAACAACAACGGAAGCTCCCTGGTTATGTCTCACAAATGATTGCAGAAATCATACAAAGAATGCGCCAAATACCTTCTTGCCACATTCAACACAATTATAGAGAAGGCAACCAAGCAGCTGATGGTATAGCAAACTTCGCAGCAGATAGGAGCAAAGAAGGAAACTACTCGATAACGATATGGGATCAAGCAAACCCGCCTTTTCTTAATCAGATTCTATTAAATGACTCTATGGGAATTACATTCCCCGTGTAATCTCTATTTAGTTCCTTATTTAATATACATGCTTCAAAAAAAAAAAAAAAAAAAAAAAAAAAAAAAAAAAAAAAGGGCAATAATGTGCTTGTTTCCAAGTGTGAGGACGGATGGTGTTGTATGTCCTGTGAATTACGTCTACCTCTGCCATGACCTTGAAGCTGTTAGAAATGAAAAACCAAATTATTATATTAGTTGACACAATCACATATATAAATTGCAAACCGAATATAAATATGGTGTGCCAAATCTGTTTCTTACCTTGAGTGGTGAGTTCCCAATTCTTGTCTTGGCCAATCGCCCAGAAGAAATACCCCCCCCATGCTATTATCTCGAGCATATTTAACCTTTACATCAATAGTTGCAGGACTATCATATCCAATCCAATCAGTTCCGCGGTAAGAATACATAGATACTGTCTCCGCATCATACACCACTGGTGTTCCACTAACTCCATTAAAATCTACCACATCTGCATAAGTTAGAACTCCTTCTCCGGGACCAACTCCGACTGCAGGTGCACCAATTCCATTCACATTCAGATCCCTTAACTTCCATGTTCGCCCGTACATTGGTAATCCCATAATTAGTTTGTTTGCCGGCAAACCAGCGTTTATCCATGCCTGAATTCCAGCACTAGTGCTAATTTGACTTGAAGGGTCATAAAGCAAAGCATGTGCACCAGTCTTAGATGTATCCCAATCTCCACGATAATCATAACACATTAGGTTGATAAAGTCGAGGGAGTCACGTACTGCTTGCGCCGGGTACGTTGTAAGCTCGGTTGATAGGATATAAGCGCTTGGCGTGAAGTAAACAGCGGCAGTCAGAAGAAGCCTTGGCTTTCCTGTGCGACCAGTCTCTTCATTAATTGCTTTACGCCATTCTGTGAGGAGAGTTCCTAGATTAACCATGGCTGCTTGAGTTAATGGATATTCCCAGTCAAGATCAAGTCCATCGAAACCATATTTACGAGCCACTTGAATGGTGGAATTGATAAAATTTGCACGGCTAGAAGGACTACTAGCCATGGCAGTGAAAACACTTGTGCCTGAACTTCCTCCTCCAATGGATAACATAGTTACCACACGAGGAGTTTTGGAAAGAAGAGATGTAGTGAAAGTTGTCATCCATTGATCGTCTTCTGGTTTTACAACTAGCTGGTAATTTGCTGAACTGATTCCGACGAAAGCGTAGAATACATGACTGTAATTAGAGGGTATAGCTGATGGTGGAAGTGTGTTTTGTAACCGTGAAGGCCAGTAAGCACCTCTTACATCAACAGCAGAAGTTGAAGCAAACATGGTGGTGGAGGAGAAAAAGAAAAAGAACAGCAGGATTGAATTAATCAACGTGTTAGCCATCGAAACTGACTACTTTTGTTGAAGATATTAATTAGCTGCAGAAACATTGGACTATATATAAGGGCATATATATGGATATATTAAAAAAGAAATATATATGGAGATAAAGACTTTGAATTCCACAGTCAACATTTTTGATGAATTCATAAACATCATTTTCTTTTGAATGAATGGTCGACTAGCTACGCATCCTCAATTGCCTCACTATTTTGTGGTCGAAATGGGAGGAAGACCGAAGACTCTTGGTGGGCCAGTTCAGGGTCCTGTTCATCAACAATACAATTTAGTGGGATTGTAATGGAGGAGGTTGAGGAATTTCAGGAAAATGCGCATAAACAGGTTTATGAGAACAAGTTGGCAAGCAGGGGACAGCCGCCCCCTAACATGGTCACTATCGTTTTCTTGCTGCTAGACGGCCCAAGACTTATGGCAGATTTGCATTTGTCATTTTAGAAGCTGTTAGGGGCTTCATATTTTGAAAGTGAGCGCAATCTTATATAAATCCGTCCGTCGAGCTAGCGATATTTTATTAGACACAGACATGGATCCTAAAATTGTAGATTCTGGCATGGCTAGGCTTTTTGTGCTTGACCAAACTCAGTGCTAGTTTATAACTGTACGCATAGAACCAAATCTTTTCTACTTTGTGAAAAATTTAAAGGGAGAAGAAACTGATATGCTGGCATGGAGACTCTGGAAAAAGGGATCTAATCTAACCGAACTTTGAAGGATACATGCTCAAGAAATAAAGCTATGAAATGCATGCCATGTTCGCTACAATGCTCAACAATTCTCTGATCAGTCACGAAGTGCCATCACCACCTGCACTTTTTGCTGGTAGTACTAGACATATAGCTAGAGCACCATCTGGGATACAGTGAAGAACAAGGAAATCCGACGAATGTGCCAATCACTGAAGAAGCAACATGGAGTGCGAATGAAGTTTCAATCACTGAATTATACCCTTGACGATGACATTTTTACACAACTAAATTTTTCATCACCGTTCATACAAGATTAGATTGGTTTTTAGCTTTTATTAAAAATAAATTTGTGAGTCATCTTAGGTAGCTTTTTGTCCAAGAGCTTTTCGCTCTTTCGCTGGGGTTGGTGTCTGAAACTTGTTTTACAAACTTTATAGTGTTTGTACCATGAGTAAAAATGCCACAATATTTGATCAGATTGACACTGTAACCACAATTTGGCCCTCATTCAAGTCTGCCGTTCAACCAACCAACTCAGTATGCAGGCTGCCGAACCTTCCCGCCGGCCAATGGTCAAAGTCAACATTCGGTCAACGGCCAAACTCAATTGTTGGTCAACTATCGAAACCAAATTGCCAGTCGTACTTCCATCCAGTTTCCATCCATGTTGCCGGGGGTGCTACCATCCAGTCCACCAAGCCATGTCTCCGATCAAGGCGATCTGCCGATCAAAGATCGGCTTGATCGCGATCCAATGAAAGACAATCTTACCAGTCAAAGTCAAGGTCGTTGGTCAAACCCGCAAGCTCATGTCGATTTGGTGCGTTTGCACAGATCCAATGCAAAAATCCTGGAGGAAGATTCTAAAAGTTTCTGGATGACTTGCTGACCAAGTTGCTGGAGGGAAGTTTTGGAATGTTCCAGATGACTTGCTGGCCATGTTACTTCCATATGAAGTTTATCTCGAAATTAAGGTTTAATCTATATATCAACTGTATAAATAGATGGGAATCTCAACCCAAAAAGGAGACGCCCAGATACACGAAAACACACCAACAAACCTTAAAAGGGATCAAAAAATCATTGTAATCCAAACATCAATAAAATATCTCTCCCGATGGGGATTCGTCCGTGGATATAGGCAAAACTTGCCGAACCACATAAATGTGTCTCGTCTTTATGCTTGTTTCACGTTGTTAACCTTGTTTTCATCAACAACATCAGAATAATCATGTTCTATGCCTGGAAATATTTCTGGGTACAAACGTATAGTATGGGATATCTCATGCATGATTATTTGGTAGCTAATCCTGCTTCATTTCTGGAACAGTTGTATTAGGAGAGTCTGGATGACGCAAAATATTTTAAATGATTTCCTCATCCTGTCTGTTGTATTAAAAGAGTGTAAATGGCAAAGATATGGTCGTTTTTCTAAGACTTTATGAATGGACCATTTTGCAGTTTTCTACCGACATTGTCAGAATAGCCATCCTCTAGATGGATATTTGGATTGACTTCTACAAGACTACAATGAACGTTTGAAATAAGGTGTCATGCGAGCATTTCCGTCCGTAAATTGCATAGTCTTTGATGAATCCATAAACATCATTGTCCTTTTGCATGAATGACTGACATCGCATCCGCAATTGGTTTACTAGTCCACGACACATGTTTTACCTTTTTTTTACTAGTCGACGACGTATCCCATTGGGTCACTTGTCCGACTAGTCCTGAATTGTTTTGTGTTCTCTTCGTCTTAGGCCGATGGTGGTTATCTCATTAGTTCAGCTAGCAGGGTCTAGCTACTACGTAATGACATAATAATTTTATATGTTTGTGGTTGAAATGGGAAGAAGACCGAAGACTTGAATAAAATGACTTCAACAGTACAATTTAGTGGGATTGTAAAGCCAACCTTGGAACAAACTTTCTTTCTGCTTCTAATGATGATAAATGTAAAGTGAGCCTTGGAGTATATCTTAGCGGATTTCAGTGAGGTTTTCTCAATGGTCTGAATGTCACACAATCTGAAGCCTAAAGTTGTTGTCATTGATCTACTTCCAGCACTTGCTTCAAAGATTATTTTATCACTTTATTAAGGTTTTGTTTTGTTTAAATTATTGGTATGAGTGCCGACGATGACTACCCATAGACCTGTAGTGATTGGGGAGATGACCATTGTTTTTATATTTGAACACTGTTTCAAGATACCTTATTTCTGCCAGCACTTGCATTGTTATTCAATTATTACACGTGGTAATGGTTTTACATACATAGATATATGACATAAACAAAGGCGACGAAGTAGCTAAGTGCAATAATTTGCTTATTTCAATTAGATGTGCAAGCGTGAGGACAGTCTTGTTTGTCCTCTGGATTATGTCTACCTCGCCCATGACCTCAAAGCTGCAAGAAACCAAAATCAAAAACCAAAATAGATTAGTTGACAGAATCACATATCTACAAACACAAACTTGCCTATCTTTTAGAGACGGAGGGAGTATCAAATGTGTTTTTTTACCTTGAGTGGTGAGTTCCCAATTCTTTTCTTGGCCAATTCGCCAGAAGAAATACCCACCAAGTCTATTATCTCGAGCATATTTAACCTTCACATCAATAGTTGTAGGACTATCATATCCAATCCAATCAGTTCCACGGTAAGAATACATAGATACTGTCCTCGCATCATACACCACTCGAGTTCCACTAACTCCATTAAAATCTACCACATCTGCATAAGTTAGAACTCCTCCTCCTGGACCAACTCCGACTGCAGGTGCACCAATTCCATTCACATTCGGATCCTTCAACTTCCATGTTTTCCCGTACATTGGTAATCCCATAACTAATTTGTTTGCCGGCAAGCCGGCCTGTATCCATGCCTGAATTCCAGCACTAGTACTAATTTGACTAGAAGGGTCATAAAGCAAAGCATGTGCACCAGTCTTAGATGTATCCCATTCTCCACGATAATCATAACACATTAGGTTGACAAAGTCGAGGGAGTCACGTACTGCTTGCGCCGGGTATGTTGTAAGCTCGGTTGATAGGATATAAGCGCTCGGCCTGTAGTAAACAGCAGCAGTTAGAAGAAGTCTTGGCTTTCCTGTTCGACCAGCTTCTTCATTAATTGCTCTACGCCATTCCGTGAGGAGAGTTCCTAGATTGACCATGGATGCTTGAGTTAATGGGTATTCCCAGTCAAGGTCAAGTCCATCGAAATTATATCTACGAGCCACTTGAATTGTCGACGAGATGAAATTTGCACGGTTAGAAGGACTACCAGCCATGGCTGCGAAATCAGCACGGTTGCTTGCGTCTCCTCCTCCAATGGATAACATACTTATTACACTTGGATTTTTCGAACGAAGTGATGTAGTGAAAATCGGCATCCATTGTTCGTCTTCTGGTTTTACAACTAGCTGGTAGTTTGGTGGGCTAATTCCGACAAAAGCGTAGAATACATGAGTGTAATAAGAGGCAGGTATGGATGATGGAGGAAGTGTGTTTTGTAACCATGAAGGCCAGTAACCGCCTTTTATATCAGCGGCAGAAGTTGAAGCGAACATGGTGGTGGAGGAGAAAAAGAAAAAGAGCAGGATTGAATTAATCATTGTATTAGCCATTGAAATGGACTAGTTTGATTTAAGATATTAGGTGGATAAACACCGGACTATATATAAGGCCAGGCATTTACGTACGTATGTGGCTGCTGGTCTATGTTTGAATATATGGAGATAAAAGTCATAGAAAAAGACTTTATAAATGGATCATTTTGCAGTTCTCTACGCGCACAGTTGAGTAGGTTATTTCGAAAATGATTTGTGAATCAGTTTGGTTAACCATCAATCACTTTAATACATCCCAGGCAATTCAACATTCATAAAATCACATCATTAATATTACCTTCTATACTGTAGTTCATCTTTATATACCACAGAAAAACGCAAAATTTTCTCTAAAACAAAAACACCGACATCTTGAATGTAATAGTTTCCAAAGTTAAAAATCCAAATTTCTCCTCTAAATCCCATTAACGATGGAGAAGAGTTGGGGTTTAATCCAACGAGTGCAAAATGTGGATTTCGTTGGCTATAATTGCTAAAGTTGTCCAACAGAGGGTTACATTACAAATACTTAATCGCGTTTCTTAGTTTGATCTTGAAGAAAAATTGGATGGTCTAGCACATATTGTTAAATACTACTAAAGAAGAACATCAGGTGAAGTTTTATGTGATTAGGGTTACTAAAATTGATTAGGCATAGAGAGAGGAGGATTTTTACTCTGCATATTGAGGATAAAGAATGGTGAGATGGAAAATAAGTAGAAATAATTGTAAAACAATAAGTTAGCTGCCCAGGTGGATGCAATCTAACATTGGGAGCAGCGGGAGTATAAGAATTGGGAGTCACAAATCATTTTCGATGTTATTTGGATACTATTTGAAAGTAATATCTTGTACATGAGATATTTGAATTCTACAATCAAAGTTTAAGATAACTAGATAAGGTATGATATGCCGTGCATCTCTCTTAGGAAATTGAATATAGTCTTTGACGGATTCATAAACATCATTTTCCTTCTATGGTGAATGACTTAAGACGCAACCTCAATTGTTTTTAGAGATGGTCATGGGGCGGGTATGCCTAGGGCGGAGCACCAGTCTGAGGGTGTGCAATTGCATCCCGGCCCAGGATGGCTCAAAAGCCTAATTTGGAACTGGCATCAATTGTTCGTCTTTTGGTTTTAGAACTAGCTGGTAGTTTTGTGGGCTAAGTTCGACGAAAGCGTAGTAGAATACATGATTATAATAAGAGGTAGGTATATCAACAGCAGAAGTTGAAGCGAACATGGTGGTGGAGGAGAAAAAGAAAAAGAACAGGATTGAATGAATCAACGTGTTAGCCATCGAAATTGACTAATTTGATATAAGGTATTAGTTGCATAAACAGTGGACTATATATAAGGCCAGGGCATGTACGTTTGTGGCTGCTGGCCTATGTTTGTACATGAAGATAAAAGTCTTAGAAAAAGACTTTGATTTTGCGTTCTAAGCACGTTGTTTGAATTCTAGTACGACTCATCCTGTCTGTAATTGCGTATATTATTTGGATATTATCCGAACTAGATTTGTGCCCGCGCTACGAACCGGGCATTATTTTCTTTTTAACTTGGTGAGCGGGGGGTTTCGCCCCGTCCCGTGGTGATGTATTTTTGATTTGGTGTGCGCGAAGCATGCCTTGTTCCGTGGCGATGCATTTTTGATTTGGTGTGCGCGGTACTTTGTCCCGCCCGTGGAGATGCATTTTTGATTTGGTAAGCGCGGGGCTTCGCCCCAACCGTGAGGATGTATCTTTGATTTGGTGTGGCGGGGCAAAAATATTTAATAGGTGGAGAATATTTTATTTATTTTCACATAAAATATGTGGATTCTTTTTTTCCAAAAAAAGAGTCGTAATATGGTTGATACTTTAAATTCCAAACACGGTAAGTTTGTAATTTTTAAACCAATGCAATCATAAAAAAGAGTCGTAATATGGTTGCCAACTGTCTTCATCCATATATTGTCACGTCATGAATTCCAAATTAAAGTTGGTTTCTTTTTTTTATTTTTTTCTATTCTTTTCAAACCAATCATACGTTGTCAAATGTCCTCACTAAAACACTCGTTTCACTAAAACTTATAAAAGGCCTGTTTCGGTCAATAGGAAGCGAGAGTTTCCTCACCATTCAATGTGAGAGCTTTTTTTTCCTAGGCCTTTTTTAGATTTAAGATAAGATATTAAGCCGTGCAACTCCCTTATACGAACCCGAAACCGCATACTAGTCATAAACATCATTTTTCTTTTACGTGAATGATTGATTATGCAACCTCAAGGGTTTTACTAGTCACACAGGTCAAATGTTAGTCGACAACGTATCCCCTTTGATAACTCGTACTACTTGCTCTGAATTTATTGGTCCCATTCTTTTTTGCCGCCAGTCTTCGTCACTTATTTCGTGGTCCCGCTGGCTCGGTATGGTTTAATGTAGGGGTCCGATGGTTGTGATCCCATTTAATTCAGCAGGGCCAAGCTTTTTTTTTTTTTGAAGCAAGCTAGTACTGGTGCTGTAATAATGACAATAAATATATATATGTATGTTTGTATTAGGGAAGGGTGAGTATGGGCAGTTATGAACCGGTTTTTACCTCATCCGCATCCAATCCAATTCATTACGGATTTCAAATTTGGTATCCACATCCAATCCAATTCATTATGGATTTGCATCCAATGGATCCACGGATGAACGGATTAGGTGCGGACGAGGCTTGACCCATTGCAAGGGTGCACTTGCACCCTGCCCAGCTGGCTACAAAGCCCATTTCAAGCCTAATTAGAATTTTTTTTTGATATCCAAGCCTATTTTTTGCATTTTTGCACCCCCTAAAAAAATTTCTTGCACCCCATAGCAAAATTTTGCACCCCCATCCAACATTTCTTGGCTCCGCCCCTGGGTGCAAAAATGGGTTATTGGTTTCAAAAATTAAAATTTTAGTGATGCTTATAGCTGTTATTAAAGATTTAGCAACAACTATAACTGTAAAAATTATATGTAATTTAAATAAGTGTGATAAAACAGTTTAGTAATACTTATAAAGTTACATATTGATTATAGTAAAATAAAAATTTTTGGGCCCCCAATAATTAGGGGCTCAAGGCAGCTGCCTAGACTGCCTTGTCCTTAAGCCGACCCTGCGACTTCTTATAGAACCTACACATTTTATATATGTATATAAATATAGAAGTGACATGGACAACATTCCAAGCAAACACCTTAAAAATTCCAAAACTATCTATATATTTTTTAGAAACTATATAACTACTCTTAATCTAACGGATATGGATGTCCAACGGATTTTCATCTGGACCCTATCCGTAGTCCGTTGGATTTCAAAAATCTCATACGCGTCCAACCCATTAGCGAACGGTTCGGACATCCGTCCGCAAAACTATGGTTGGTCCCGATTAAATCCGCGGATTACGGATAAAATGCTCACCCTTAATTGTGGTTAAAAAAAATGGAAGATCGAAGACTTGGAGCAAATGATGGGGCCAGTTGAGGGCCCTCTTCAACATGCAATTTAGTACATTGTAATGGAGGAGGCTAAGGAATTTTATGATTTTCCATCCACTTTTTAATGAACCCACAATTGGGATATATCAAAACTAATTGGGGATATAACTACATGACAAAAATTGAATCCATATATCAAATTTGGGTCAACCCTTACGTAATTATTTTTTTAATTTCTAATTTAGCCGTCACTAATCAGGTTTAGTGGTTAATAATAATTAGGAAAATCTTAAATATTTAGGGGATAGATTAGTGTGTATTTTTATTTGAATTTGTGTGAGTGAGGTGAGAGTAGAAGGAGGAAAAAATATTTTTAAGTGGAAATCTTTTTGTGAAAATGGAAGATGATTGTGAAGAGAGAATTGTTGCTAAGAGGTTGAAAATTTGATTTTTTTTTCTTTGAATCCACCATTTTGCATGGTTGAAAAAGCTCGGTCTTGGGAATGATATTCAACCAAAAAACCATTCCGGCATTTGTTGGAAATTTTCATAAATGTTTGCCACTATCTGGGGGGTCTGGGAGGGCGTAGTCAGTTAATTCTCGAGCATGCCGGTACCTATGCCGGCATAGTATGATGCTTAAATTTCTATGCCGGCACATGATGTAAAGTATCCAGAAACTTGTTTTTTTTTTTCACTTGAATATCGGCATTGATAGATTTCTATCGAGCATCTGGCATTAAGTTCTGACGTTGAGCGTTAGTTACTAAGCATCACAGACACCAATTTCCGGCATGGTCTTCATCACTTCGGCGATGTAAATTTTTTATTTAGACATGGTATTCATCACTCTGGCATGGTCTTCATCACTTAGACATGGTATTCATCACTTACGGCATGGTCTTCATCACTTAGGCATGGTCTTCATCATTTCCGACATGGTATTCATCACTTACGGCATGGTCTTCATCACTTCCAGCCATGGTATTCATCACTTACGAATGTTAAAAAAATCGTTTTCAAAGTGAGGCCAAAAGTGAGAGAAAGAGAAGAGAATTTGAAAAGGAATGAGAATATTTAGGTTTCATATCCCTAACCCTAAAAGAGATTAATAAGAGGTGAAGATGGAAATGGGGGGTATGTTTTTGTTTTTTGGTTTTAAGTTTTTTAATTTTTATTTTGAGGAAGGTTGTTTTAGTATTTTCGCCCTCAAAAAACACCCCTTAGCAGACACCTTTGGTTGGGGGAAGTAATTCATATCCCCGATTAGTTTTGATATCCCCAAATTGTGGGTTCTTTTTAATGGAAGGTTGAAGAAAAGGAAGTTGAAACCAAAAATATAGAACACATAAAGAGCAAGTTTAATTAAGGGGATCTAGTATAAATATGCATCAACAGGTTTTAAGAACTAGTTGGCAAGCGCGGCATCTGCCCCCTAATATGGACACTATCACACAATTCTTCTAGCTGCTAGATGGACGTGATTCTCCAAGAAGTTATTTCAAAGTTGCATTTGTCATTTTGGAATCAGTGGAAATTGCTGAGTTTTATAAATTGGTTGTCAACATCAATCCATAAGTTGATGTGCCGATATATTCATTAGATTTATATCGGCTCACACCAATAGCTGATTAGTAATAGCACTGTCTAACACCAACCATAATAGTTATTGTTGGAGAAAATGAGTTTTAATTAAAATGTTTTATGGTCTTGGTGTGGTTTGATCTAATGACCTAAGGGTCTAAGGATCTTTTCACTCATTTTTGGGTGAATGAAGTGGAACCTTTAGTCCCACATTGTGGAAAACTAAAGAGGAGCTCACTTATATAATCATACTCTTATGTATGAATTGTAAAACGTGGGTTGAGCGGGTGGGCAAAAATACATATTTTTACCCATGCGATATGCGCGTATGCCATGCACCAAGTCCCTTTTCTACACGGATTTATTTTTGGCGAGTTTTTCTTTAGGAAATTAATTCCAAACTTATTTCTTAAGAGTTTTATTTATGGTAAAATTCCTTTTACTTGTTTTTGAAGAAAACCAAAACCTAACTTGATTTGCAAGTATTTTCATCCTATAAATATAACTCGAAAAATTTGGATTGAAACAAGCACCTAAACAGTGGCATGAAAAATTTGATCATGTGATGATTTCTAGTGGTTTTAGAATTAATGAATCTGATAAGTGTGTTTATACTAAACTTGTCAAGGATGCCTGTGTGATTGTATGCTTGTATGTTGATGATATGCTTATACTAGGTACAAACATGGATGTTATTAATTCCACTAAGAAACTGTTGAATGAGAACTTTGACATGAAAGACTTAGGCCCCGCTGATGTCATATTAGAGATCACTACAAAAACAGGTCCTATTAGTGAGGGTTTTTTCTTTGGGGCGTCACAAATAGTCACTATTCGTGAGGGTGTTTTGACCAACCGTAGGAAATAGTACGTTTAGTCAAAGGAGCATTTTCTTTGGTCGGTTCCATGTTTCCGACAGAGTAAAAAAAAATCCGGCAGAGTACGCCTGCGATTTTTCAGCCGTCGTAAATGGTTCGAGATTTTTTTTAATTTTTTTTCTTTTTTACTCAACCTTATCTATTAGAGAGAAGCAGATCTGGTTTCTTATCTTTTCCATTTTTTCTCTCCGCTCATGAAGAGCTGAGGTTTGCTCCGCCTCTTCTCTTACATCTCCTCCATCTCTGCTACCATCTTCATCTCTTCTCTGTTACTATCTTCTCCATCTCTTCTCTGTTAATGGGTTTTTTTTATTTTGATAATTATTAAGTTTAATTACTTGTTTATCTTTTCGTAGGAACTAAAAGAGGAAACTTTGATTGAACACAGAAGAGAAGAAAAAGGTGATGTTTTTACAGATACGATTAAAGTTTCAATGAGGATCGATGATGGAGATAAAACTCATGAGTCTGAGATTTACAAAAATGGAATGGAATCAGGGATAGTTGATGGTCATGGTGTCAATCCGTGTGTTGATTCAAACTCAACAGAGAGGTAAGTTGAATTTAGGGTTTCTCTAATTAACTTTGTTTTTGTGTGAAATTGAGTTTATAGATTGATCAATTAGTGATGGGTTTGTTTTTAATTGAAGTTTGGATAACGTATATGATTTAATTTCAGTTTCTATAATGAATCAATTGTGAATTAGGGTTCATCCAAAATTAGGTTTTTGGTTATAAACTTAGACCAGTGTTTTTGAGTTTGAAAGATATATAAAGAGGAGCTGAAGCTGATATGGTCGATATGTAGTGAATCTGTAGTTGTGGCTAGGGATGTGTTGCATGACAGGGATGGAGTTGTTAATTTTATTGAGCCATGAATGGTGTGAAGTAAGATGTATGTCGTTACTAAGTGCCCTGAGCACACATGTATTTGTAGGCTAGGAAACACATGTTCAAGGTGCTTGTATAAGTCATTAGCATTACATTTTCACTCAATTACTTGATAACATTTATAACTTGGATAATTGTGTTTTTTCTGCGTTTGGAACAGATTGAGCTTCTCTTTTTTTTTTCTTGATCGAGCTTTCGCTGAAAAAGTTAAACTTGCATATGACGGACAGTAGCATCGCTTTCCTTTACTGCGGGGATGAAATTTCATAGGAGACCACTTGCTATTGTTGCTACTTTCATTACTGCCATTAGCATTGCTTTCCTAAACGATAGATATCATCATGTTTTTCTCTAGTTCTTTCATTTTCGTATATAGAAATCAAACTGGAAGGTAGATGACTTCACTCTTCTGAATGGAAGATGAAACATTAGCTGGTCTCTCTAAAGACTCTTAATTTGAGGCATCTATATCTTAAATTACATTGTTTCCTTTCGTCAGTGGCTGGATTTGAGCTTGTTTATGTTTCTACCTGGTGCAGCTTGGTGATTTGAATTCAGTGTTGGCCTTTGAGCACTCATGTTGTGTCTAAAGTTCCCACTATTAACTTTAGGATGGATGTATCACATGAATATGATATTCCATCTGTAATTGAGGTAAAATTCTTATTGTTCTTTTTTTTTAGTGTTGCACACGTGTGCTATATTACAGACGAACCTAGTTATTCAAGTTTAGCTGGTTGATTCATTTGGTGAATACTCAGGTAGTCAGCTCCAAAGCACGACCCATCAATTTTTCCCGTTATAGAGCATATGTGAGGACACAGTTGCCAGAGGTTGAGACAGTTGATAATTTGTTTAAGCCCATATAACACACAGTGGATAACGGGATAATCCTGTGAGTCCCGCATTCAAGCTTTCAATTCTCCTTATGCTCGTGATGCTTCTGTTCCAAATTAGAACAGCGCGCAGCTTATGTGGTGTACTTTCTTAATGTAGAATTCTTGTACTGATTAGGAGACATAGTACTGTTGGGAATAAGGAATTTGTGGATAAAACAATTCTAAGGATGATGCTTATTTTACTGCTGCAAAGCAATGTTGCATGGACTTGCTTCATCAACAAAGGTTGGGTCCTTTAGTAATTTTATTTATATATTACTATCATGGGCGGGCTGTTATTTCTCTTCCTTGCTTTGTCAATAACACGATCTTTTGTTTTTACAGACTGTTACCCTTCAAGTATTGCGGAAGCTGCTTGGGAGCACCAACAGTAGATGCACGATACTGCGAACGGGATGGGAGGTAAACATGTTTCAGCAGTTGAGTTATATACTAGGTTAGTTGGATTCATGATCTCTTGATGTTTACTATACCTCTTTCCCTTCTTAGTTCATGATTCGAGGATGATTACCAAGATGTCCTCCGACTCAGCTGACCCACACATTTGTTTTCCATCCATGCTCATATTTTGAAATACACAACAGTCAATCTCTTCTTCTTACAGTTATTTTTCAGAACAGCCTCTCTTGTAGGAAATAAGTCGGCACATTGTGGTAGTACATTATCGAGTTAAAGAAAACATGAATTTTGAATTTTCACATTGTTGCTGCTGTCTACAACCTGTCCGGTTCGATTTTCCCAACTTTAGTTTACTTTTTTTTTTTTTAATTTTTTTTTTTGCAGGAATGCCTCTGATAGCAATAATCAACATGCTGTTGAGATTGATTCAGCACGGACTGCTGCAAAAGGTCTTGCTAAACAGAACAATGAAGATATACTTCAGCATTTTGAAGGTAAGACCTTAAGTACAAGTGTTTTTATAGTCCTGATCACAATTTTCTGTCAGCCCATTTGGTCATCTAAGCATCAAAATTTCCATAGGCACGTCAGAACAAGAAAAAAAGCCGGTTACAGAAACTAGAGCAATGAATTCATTAGTTGGTACTCTGCAAAATTTTACATGTGATCATTCAGGCAAGGCGACAGAGATTCCGGGACAAGAAAAGAATACTTTTCGGCAGCCTTAATTGGTAAGCCCGTTGTCTCATTATACCACCCAATTTACATTTGGCAGCCTTAATTTTCTGCAATGATAATGATTGAAATGGTTTGTATGTTACAGGACATACAAGACTGTTACCCCATCGACTGACGCGGAGATCAGGAACAGTCCATGAATGAAAGATGTTGGTGTATGGATGGGTGACTGATAGGTGCTCATTTTTTTGAATATAAGGGAATGGTATTTTTTTGTTTTCATGCCATATGGATGGGTGACTGATATATATAGGTGCTCCTTTTTTTGAATATAAGGGAATTGGATGATATTTTTTTTTTTTGATTTCATGCTATCAGTTGTGTTCGCAGTTTGTCCCAAACTTTACACATGCGTACTTCTGATGTTTCTAAAACAGTAAAATGCATATATGTAAGTTTGAAAGCTTTGTAAGACTTTGTTATATATGAATACAAGTTCAATGGAGAACTATAAAACTTTGTTATATATGAATGCAAGTTTCTATCTAAGATTTATGTTCTGAAAAATCTAAGAATTGAGAATTCTTCCACTCTAAAATCCAGCTCCGGTGACCGGTTAACGTTAACGGACGGCGGCCGGAAAATATTAGTGAGGGTCTGTAAACCGTCACAAATACAGAAACCGGACTTGGCAGCCGTTGCCGGAAAAGTTTAGCCGGCGGTGGTAGTAGAGTTGGTGACGGCCAAACAACCGCCACAGATAGAAAATATATTAGTGACGGTTGACCAACCCGTCACAAAAAGTGAAAAACCGTCACCAATAACATTTGTGACGCTACTAGTCTAGACGGTTGGCCGTCCGTCACGAATGAGTATTTGTGACGGTGTATTTGCTATTAGTGACGGTTTTTTCCTATTTGTGACGGTTTATGAACCCTCACTAATAGCACCTGTTTTTGTAGTGGATGAAGATTAGAAAAACTTCTAATGGCTATAGTTTGAGTCAGTCTCATTATGTTGAATCCATACTTAAGAAATTTAATCGGTTTAATAAACTTTGTGTGTACTCCTTATAATTCTAGCGTCATCGTCTCAAGAAGAATAAGGGTGTAGGAGTTAACCAACTTGAATACTCGAGAGTCATAGGAAGTCGATGTATTTGATGAATTGTACGAGACCCGGACATTGCTTATCTTTTGTAAGTAGGTTAAGCGGTATACCACGTAATCCAGAGCGAGATACATTGGGATGCACTTATTAGAGTGCTAAAGTACTTGAAGTACACAATGACCTTTAGTTTGAATTACAAAGGATATCAGAAATCCTTGAGGGATTTTGCGATGCAAAGCGGATAACGAGGATCGAGAGGATTCTAAGTCTACGAGTGGATATGTATTCACTCTAGCGGTGCGTCTGTATCTTGGAAGAGTTCCAAATGGACATGTATAGCTCGTTCCACTATGGAATCGGAGTTTATTGCGTTAGATAAAGCGGGGAGAGGAGGCCGAATGGCTAAGAAACTTTTTAGAAGATATTCCTCTCGGCATAGGCACATGCCGACTATATCTATACAACTGACAAACAAATCTGCGATAGGTAGAGCTAAGAGTTGCTTCTACAATGGAAAGTCTATACATATTCGTAGAAGACATGATACTTTGAAAACACTAATCTCAACGAAGTTATTTCCATAGATTGGATGCGATCCAAGGAAAATATAAACGGACCCTTTGACGAAAAGGTTTGTCCAGGAGATAGTTAGTAAAGCATCGAGGGGATGGGGCTTAGGCTCAAAAATTAAACTTGCCATGAAGGATACTCAACCTTGTCTTGATTTGGAGATTCCAAGATCAAGGTTTCGAATGAGACAACTAATTCATGTTGGGTAATGGTAAGCACTATCGGAGAATTTCATTCTCCCGTCCCTTCCCTATGGTGTTGATGTGATAGTGTGATCGCATGTGGAGGATGACTTTTAAATAAGTCTTAATGAGTTCCATAGTTTCAATTTAAGATTGAAGTGGGGTGTAGCAAGAAACACTCTTGATGGAACTCACCTATCCGAATGTGGAAGTGGGGCCGCTTCTATGAGAATTGAGCCAATTCTCTAGAGCATTCCGAGAAACGGGATATGTCCAGGGCCAAATTGGACAAAACGGCACGAACTTAGCAACGCCGGGAGGATATCATGCGTGGGTGTTGTCGCGAATTACACCAATGCTATCGGTTCAAGACTATGTTCACCTGTCTAGCGTGTAGTTCCTGTAACTTCTCACTAAGTAAGGGTTCAAGACCTCATGGACACCTTTGCCTAAATGGTATTTTCCTTACTATGATTTTTCGTTTTCCTAGATTTCATTCATGTGGGGGATTGTTGGAGAAAATGAGTTTTAATTAAAATGTTTTATGGTCTTGGTGTGGTTTGATCTAATGACCTAAGGGTCTAAGGATACTCACTCATTTTTGGGTGAATGAAGTGGAACCTTTAGTCCCACATTGTGGAAAACTAAAGAGGAGCTCCACTATATAATCATACTCTTTTGTATGAATTGTAAAACGTGGGTGGAGCGAGCGAGCGAGCGGGCGGGCAAAAATACATAATTTTACCCATGCGATATGCGCGTATGCCATGCACCAAGTCCCTTTTCTACACGGATTATTTTTGGCGAGTTTTTCTTTAGGAAATTAATTCCAAACTTATTTCTTAAGAGTTTTATTTATGGTAAAATTCCTTTTACTTGTTTTTGAAGAAAACCAAAAACCTAACTTGATTTGCAAGTATTTTCATCCTATAAATATAACTCAAAATCTGTTTTCTATCACCGAAAAATTCTTCTTTTATTCTAGGGTTTTCTCCAGACGTTTTTACCTCCATCCTGTTCTTTGAGTTCGAAGAGGATAACTTGCGTTGTGCTAACTCAAGTTATATCGGGCGATCTTATCTGGACACATCTTCGGCTGTGAGGGTTTAGCATTACTCAACTCGAGTATACCCGCGAACTAATGTGTTAAGGACAACTTGTTGAACTTGTGATTCTGCCCTCGTCAAGTTATTTCGGTAGAGTTGTTTCGCATTAGTTCTTTACATATTATTTTCGATACATCTAACGTGATGTTCATTGTTGCAAGATCCCTACAATCTTAACACATTAGTATTCCTTGTAACAATGGGAATCAACGATGTAGAAAGACCACAAAGTTTAACGGAAAGGATTTCAAGAGATGGCAATCCAAGATCTTGTTTTATCGAGCCATCATGAAGCGGACTATGTCTTTGGTTCAGGTGATGACTTGTACAATCTTTGAAATTTTGTCGAGGAGGAGGTCAATATGAACACGAGGTCTAATTTTACGGCTAAAAATCATATCATGAGCGGTTTGGAAGATCACGATGTATGATTTTTACAATGCTAAAGAGAACTTGACTGCTTATGAGTTGTGGATTGCGTTAGAAGCAAAGTACCAAGCCGAGGCTGCGGAAGCAAGAAATTTACGTGGCAAAGTTTATGGAGTTCAAGATGACGAATGATAAGTCTGTTGTTGATCAATTCCTCGAACTTCAACAAATTATTAACGATTCTTCTTTGAAGGTATGGTTGTTGATGAGACTTTTCAAGTGTCTGCGGTAATGAGAAGTTACCATCTTCTTGGTCGGAGTACAAGAAAAAAGGCCGAGGCATGGCTGAGATCAACATGGTTGAATTGGGAAAGAAGATTCAAGTGGAAGAGATGTTGTGCACCAAAGACAAGAACGTGTCATCTGCAAGGGACATGTCTAACAAAGCTCATATGTCCGAACATAAGCCATCCAAAGCTGGAAAAGGTGACAACAACAATCGCAACTCGAAGCATGGACCTAACAAGAAAGGTACGTTTAGTAAACGAGAATCTAGCATTATTAAAATTAAGGGTCCTTGTTGGGTGTGTGGAAATCTTTTGGTCATATGGCGGTTCACACTTGTAGACAACGTAAGGATAAGAAAAATAATGCTAACCTGGTTGAGAAAAGCAAAGAGGAGTTTTTGCTTTGTGGTGTGCGGTTAATCGGTGACCAATGTGATGGATTGGTGGGTAGACTCTGGAGCTACCAAGCATGTTTGTGGGAGCAGAGACTGTTCACCTCCTACCCGAGAGGGTAGGGAAGGCGAGAAACTCTATATGGGTAACTCATCTCGCATCGGAGGTTGCGGGGAAAAGGAAAGGTGGATCTGAAGCTCACATCGGAAAGACTCTCACATTGAATGAAGTTCTTCATGTTCCGGACATCGCAAAAATCTTGTTTCTTGTTACATTTTAGATGATAAGGGTTTTAAAGTTACAATTGAGTCTGGAAAACTTATAGTAACTAAGGGCAATGATTATGTGGGTAAGGGTTATAAGACCGGGGTCTATATAAACTTAATGTAACTTTGTCTGAATTGAAATTGAATGATTCTTCTGCTTACATGTGTGTGTCATTGAACGTTTGGCATGGTAGACTTGGTCATGTAAACTATAAATCAATGCATAAATTGGCTAGCGTAGGCTGCATACCCAAATTCACTTTAGATAAAAATCATAAGTGTGAGATTTGCGTAGAATCTAAGCATGCTAAGAAATCATTCAATAAGAATGTCCGAGAGAAACTCTAAACCCTTAGATTTAATCCACTCGAGACCTAGTTGATATGAAGTCGAGTTCAAACAAGAGGTGGTAAGAAATGGTTTATTACTTTTATAGATGATTGTACGAAATCTTGCCATGTTTACTTACTTAGAGGCAAGGATGATGCCTTAGAAGCCTTTAAGATATATAAAAGTGAAGTCGAAAACCAATTGAATACTACCATTAAAACTATTAGGTCTGGCCGTGGTGGTGAGTATGAAATTCCCGTAGGAGATTTACGTGAGAAGAACATGGCATAATACATGAGACTACAGCCCTTTATTCACCTCAGTCAATGGTGTAGCCGAGCGTAAGAACCGTACCCTTAAGGATATGATGAATGCCATGTTAATTAGTTCGGGATTACCTTTCGAATTTGTGGGGAGGCTATCCTCTCATTGATTACATCTGAACAAGTACCCTTTAAAGGATCGGATAAAACTCCATATGAGTTATGGAAAGGTAGACAACCATCTTATGATTATTTCAAAGTGTGGGGGTGCTTGGCAAAGGTGGGCATCCCTCCTCCTAAGAAAAATAAGATAGGACCCAAAACCGTTGATTGTGTTTTTATAGGGTATCTGAGCATTCTAGTGCTCATAGGTTTATGGTTGTGAGTTCTCAAATTTCGACATAGGGTCGAATACTATCATGGAGTCTAGGGATCTTTGAGTTTTTGAGAATGTTTTTCCTTTGAAACGTGATTCTCGAAAGAGATGTTTAGATGATCCCTAGATGTTGCTTCAACTAGTCAATTATTACCTTTAGAGGAAGATGAACCCGGAAGTGGAACCTAGAAGAGGTAAAAGGGTTAGAAGCGAGAAAACCTATCCTGGTTGCATTACATACCTAGCCGAGTCTGATCCTCGGACTTATAGAGAAGCCATGACTTGTCCGAAGCTTCGTGGTGGAAAGAAGCTTCCATTAGTGAAATGGATTCCCTTCGAGAAAAACGGTACTTTTGAACTTGTAGATTTACCTCCAGGGTGTAAGGCCATAGGTTGTAAATGGATTTTCAAAAGAAAACGTAAGATAGATGGAACTATTGAAAAATACAAGGCTAGGCTGGTAGCTAAAGGCTACGAGACAAATAGAAGGTATAGATTTCTTTGACACCTATTCACCGATGAGTAGAATTAGCTCCATTAGGATGTTAATTGCTATAGCTTGTCCATAATTTAGAGATACATCAAATGGATGTAAAGACAGACGTTTCTTAATGGTGAGTTAGATGAAGAAATTTATATGGAACAACTTTGAGGGCTTTGTAGTTAAAGGTTTTGAAAAGAAAGTGTGTAAACTGGTTAAATCTTTATATGGATTGAAACAAGCACCTAAACAGTGGCATGAAAAATTTGATCATGTGATGATTTCTAGTGGTTTTAGAATTAATGAATCTGATAAGTGTGTTTATACTAAACTTGTCAAGGATGCCTGTGTGATTGTATGCTTGTATGTTGATGATATGCTTATACTAGGTACAAACATGGATGTTATTAATTCCACTAAGAAAGCTGTTGAATGAGAACTTTGACATGAAAGACTTAGGCCCCGTGATGTCATATTAGGGATGAAGATTAGAAAAACTTCTAATGGCTATAGTTTGAGTCAGTCTCATTATGTTGAATCCATACTTAAGAAATTTAATCAGTTTAATCAAACTGTGTGTACTCCTTATAATTCTAACTGTGTCTCAAGAAGAATAAGGGTGTAGGAGTTAACCAACTTGAATACTCGAGAGTCATAGGAAGTCGATGTATTTGATGAATTGTACGAGACCGAGACATTGCTTATCTTGTAAGTAGGTTAGCGGTATACACCTTAATCCGGGCGGATACATTGGGATGCACTTATTAGAGTGCTAAAGTACTTGAAGTACACAATGACCTTTAGTTTGAATTACAAAGGATATCCTAAGTAGTCCTTGAGGGATTTTGCGATGCAAAGTTGGATAACAGGATCGAGAGGATTCTAAGTCTACGAGTGGATATGTATTCACTCTAGCGGTGCGTCTGTATCTTGGAAGAGTTCCAAACAGGACATGTATAGCTCGTTCCACTATGGAATCGGAGTTTATTGCGTTAGATAAAGCGGGAGAGGAGAGCCGAATGGCTAAGAAACTTTTAGAAGATATTCCTCTCTCGGCATGGGCCTGTGCCGGCTATATCTATACACTTTGTGATGACAAATCTGCGATAGGTAGAGCTAAGAGTTGCTTCTACAATGGAAAGTCTATACATATTCGTAGAAGACATGATACTTTGAAAACACTAATCTCAACGGCGTTATTTCCATAGATTGGATGCGGTCAAGGAAAATATAGCGGACCCTTTGACGAAAGGTTTGTCCAAGGAGATAGTTAGTAAAGCATCGAGGGGATGGGGCTTAGGCTCAAAAATTAAACTTGCCATGAAGGATACTCAACCTTCTTTGTTGGAGATTCCAAGATCAAGGTTTCGAATGAGACAACTAATTCATGTTGGGTAATGGTAAGCACTATCAGAGAATTTCATTCTCCGTCCCTTCCCTATGGTGTTGATGTGATAGTGTGTCTGCATGTGGAGGATGACTTTTAAATAAGTCTTAATGAGTTCCATAGTTTCAATTTAAGATTGAAGTGGGGTGTAGTAGTAAACACTCTTGATGGAACTCACCTATCCGAATGTGGAAGTGGGGCGCTTCCTATGAGAATTGAGCCAATTCTCTAGAGCATTCGAGAAGCAGGATATGTCCGAGGGCCAAATTGGACAAACGGCACGAACTTAGCAACGCCCGGGAGGATATCATGCGTGGGTGTTGTCGCGAATTACACCAATGCTATCGAGTTCAAGACTATGTTCACTTGTCTAGCGTGTAGTTCCTGTAACTTCTCACTAAGTAAGGGTTCAAGACCTCATGGACACCTTTGCCTAAATGGTATTTTCCTTACTCGATTTTTCGTTTTCCTAGATTTCATTCATGTGGGGGATTGTTGGAGAAAATGAGTTTTAATTAAAATGTTTTATGGTCTTGGTGTGGTTTGATCTAATGACCTAAGGGTCTAAGGATACTCACTCATTTTTGGGTGAATGAAGTGGAACCTTTAGTCCCACATTGTGGAAAACTAAAGAGGAGCTCCACTATATAATCATACTCTTATGTATGAATTGTAAAACGTGGGTGGAGCGGGTGGGCAAAAATACATATTTTTACCCATGCGATATGCGCGTATGCCATGCACCAAGTCCCTTTTCTACACGGATTTATTTTTGGCGAGTTTTTCTTTAGGAAATTAATTCCAAACTTATTTCTTAAGAGTTTTATTTATGGTAAAATTCCTTTTACTTGTTTTTGAAGAAAACCAAAACCTAACTTGATTTGCAAGTATTTTCATCTATAAATATAACTCGAAAATCATTTTCTATACACCCTAAAATTCTTCTTTTATTCTAGGTTTTCTCAGACGTTTTTACCTCCATCCTGTTCTTTGAAGTTCGAAGAGAGGGTAACTTGCGTTGTGCTAACTCAAGTTATATCGGGCGATCTTATCCTGGACACATCTTTGCTATGAGGGGTTTAGCATTACTCAACTCGAGTATACCCGCGAACTAATGTGTTAAGGACAACTTGTTGAACCTGTGATTCTGCCCTCGTCAAGTTATTTCGGTAGAGTTGTTTCGCATTAGTTCTTTACATATTATTTTCGATACATCTATCGTGTTTGTTCATTGTTGCAAGATTCCAACAATCTTAACACATTAGTATTCCTTGTAACAATGGGAATCAACGATGTAGAAATACCTCAAAAGTTTAACGGAAAGGATTTCAAGAGATGGCAATACAAGATCTTTGTTTTATCGAGCCATCATGAATCGACTGGACTATGTCTTTGGTTCCGGTGATGACTTGTACAATCTTTGAAATTTTGTCCGAGGAGGAGGTCAATATGAACACGAGGTCTAATTTTACGGCTAAAAATCATATCATGAACGGTTTGGAAGATGCGATGTATGATTTTTACAATGCTAAAGAGAACTTGGATTGCTTATGAGTTGTGGATTTGCGTTAGAAGCAAAGTACCAAGGCCGAGGCTGCAGGAAGCAAGAAATTTACGGTGGCAAAGTTTATGGAGTTCAAGATGACGAATGATAAGTCATTTGTTGATCAATTCCTCGAACTTCAACAAATTATTAACTTGATTCTTCTTTGAAGGTATGGTTGTTGATGAGACTTTTCAAGTGTCTGCGGTAATTGAGAAGTTACCATCTTCTTGGTCGAGTCAAGAAAAAGGCCGAGGCATGAAATGGCGAGATCAACATGGTTGAATTGGGAAAGAAGATTCAAGTGGAAGAGATGTTGTGCACCAAAGACAAGAACGTGTCATCTGCAAGGGACATGTCTAACAAAGCTCATATGTCTGAACATAAGCCATCCAAAGGCTGGAAAAGGTGACAACAACAATCGCAACTCGAAGCATGGACCTAACAAGAAAGGTACGTTTCGTAAACGAGAATCTAGCATTATTAAAATTAAGGGTCCTTGTTGGGTGTGTGGAAATACGGTCATATGGCGGTTCACTTGTAGACAACGTAAGGATAAGAAGAATAATGCTAACTTTGGTTGAGAAAAGCAAAGAGGAGTTTTTAGCTGTGGTGTACGAAGTTAATCGGTGACCAATGTGATGGATTGGTGGGTAGACTGCGGAGCTACCAAGCATGTTTGTGGGAACAGAGACCTGTTCACCTCCTACCGAGGGTAGGGGAAGGCGAGAAACTCTATATGGGTAACTCATCCGCATCGGAGGTTGCGGGAAAAGGAAAGGTCGGTCTGAAGCTCACATCTGGAAAGACTCTCACATTGAATGAAGTTCTTCATGTTCAGGACATCTGCAAAAATCTTGTTTCTTGTTGTTTTAGATGATAAGGGTTTTAAAGTTACAATTGAGTCTGGAAAACTTATAGTAACTAAGGGCAATGATTATGTGGGTAAGGGTTATAAGGCGGGGTCTATATAAACTTAATGTAACTTTGTCACGAATTGAAATTGAATGATTCTTACGCACATGTGTGTGTCATTGAGCGTTTGGCATGGTAGACTTGGTCATGTAAACTATAAATCAATGCATAAATTGGCTAGCGTAGGCTGCATACCCAAATTCACTTTAGATAAAAATCATAAGTGTGAGATTTGCGTATAATCTAAGCATGCTAAGAAATCATTCAATAAGAATGTCCAGAGAAACTCTAAACCCTTAGATTTAATCCACTCGGACCTAGTTGATATGAAGTCGGTTCAAACAAGAGGTGGTAAGAAATGGTTTATTACTTTTATAGATGATTGTGCAAAATCTTTGCCATGTTACTTACTTAGAGGCAAGGATGATGCCTTAGAAGCCTTTAAGATATATAAAAGTGAAGTCGAAAACCAATTGAATACTACCATTAAAACTATTAGGTCTGACCGTGGTGGTGAGTATGAAATTCCGTAGGAGATTTACTTGAAGAACATGGCATAATACATGAGACTACAGCCCCTTATTCACCTCGGTCAATGGTGTAGCCGAACGTAAGAACCAGTACCCTTAAGGATATGATGAATGCCATGTTAATTAGTTCGGGATTACCTTCGAATTTGTGGGGGAGGCTATCTGTCCGCCAATTACATCCCGAGCAGTACCCTTTAAAGGATCGGATAAAACTCCATATGAGTTATGGAAAGGTAGACAACCATCTTATGATTATTTCAAAGTGTGGGGGTGCTTGGCAAGGTGGGCATCCCTCCTCCTAAGAAAAATAAGATAGGACCCAAAACCGTTGATTGTGTTTTTATAGGGTATCTGAGCATTCTAGTGCTCATAGGTTTATGGTTGTGAGTTACGAAATTTCGACATAGGGTCGAATACTATCATGGAGTCTAGGGATCTTGAGTTTTTGAGAATGTTTTTCCTTTGAAACGTGATTCTCGAAAGAGATGTTTAGATGATCCCCAGATGTTGCTTCAACTAGTCAATTATTACCTTTAGAGGAAGATGAACCGAAGTGGAACCTAGAAGAGGTAAAGGGTTAGAACGAGAAAACCTATCCTGGTTGCATTACATACCTAGCCGAGTCGATCCTCGGACTTATAGAGAAGCCATGACTTGTCCGGAAGCTTCGTGGTGGAAAGAAGCTTCCATTAGTGAAATGGATTCCCTTGAGAAAACGGTACTTTTGAACTTGTAGATTTACCTCCAGGGTGTAAGGCCATAGGTTGTAAATGGATTTTCAAAAGAAAACATAAGATAGATGGAACTATTGAAAAATACAAGGCTAGGCTGGTAGCTAAAGGCTACGGAGACAAATAGAAGGTATAGATTTCTTTGACACCTATTCACCGGTGAGTAGAATTAGCTCCATTAGGATGTTAATTGCTATAGCTTCATCCATAATTTAGAGATACATCAAATGGATGTAAAGACAGCGTTTCTTAATGGTGAGTTAGATGAAGAAATTTATATGGAACAACTTTGAGGGCTTTGTAGTTAAAGGTTGTGAAAAGAAAGTGTGTAAACTGGTTAAATCTTTATATGGATTGAAACAAGCACCTAAACAATGGCATGAAAAATTTGATCATGTGATGATTTCTAGTGGTTTTAGAATTAATGAATCGATAAGTGTGTTTATACTAAACTTGTCAAGGATGCCTGTGTGATTGTATGCTTGTATGTTGATGATATGCTTATACTAGGTACAAACATGGATGTTATTAATTCCACTAAGAAAGCTGTTGAATGAGAACTTTGACATGAAAGACTTAGGCCCCGTGATGTCATATTAGGGATGAAGATTAGAAAAACTTCTAATGGCTATAGTTTGAGTCGGTCTCATTATGTTGAATCCATACTTAAGAAATTTAATCGGTTTTAATCAGAAACTGTGTGTACTCCTTATAATTCTAGCGTAGTCTCAAGAAGAATAAGGGTGTAGGAGTTAACCAACTTGAATACTCGAGAGTCATAGGAAGTCCGATGTATTTGATGAATTGTACGAGACCCGGACATTGCTTATCTTTGTAAGTAGGTTAAGCGAGGTATACCCTTAATCCGGTGCAGATACATTGGGATTCACTTATTAGAGTGCTAAAGTACTTGAAGTACACAATGACCTTTAGTTTGAATTACAAAGGATATCCCATTGCGTCCTTGAGGGATTTTGCGATGCAAAGCTGGATAACGAGGATCGAGAGGATTCTAAGTCTACGAGTGGATATGTATTCACTCTAGCAGGTGCGTCTGTATCTTGGAAGAGTTCCAAACAGACATGTATAGCTCGTTCCACTATGGAATCGGAGTTTATTGCGTTAGATAAAGCAGAGAGGAGGCCGAATGGCTAAGAAACTTTTTAGAAGATATTCCTCTCTGGCATAGGCACATGCCGGCTATATCTATACACTTTGTGACAGACAAATCTGCGATAGGTAGATCTAAGAGTTGCTTCTACAATGGAAAGTCTATACATATTCGTAGAAGACATGATACTTTGAAAACACTAATCTCAACAGGCGTTATTTCCATAGATTGGATGCAGTCCAAGGAAAATATAGCGGACCCTTTGACGAAAGGTTTGTCCAAGGAGATAGTTAGTAAAGCATCGAGGGGGATGGGGCTTAGGCTCAAAAATTAAACTTGCCATGAAGGATACTCAACCTTGCATTTGGAGATTCCAAGATCAAGGTTTCGAATGAGACAACTAATTCATGTTGGGTAATGGTAAGCACTATCGAGAGAATTTCATTCTCCGTCCCTTCCTATGGTGTTGATGTGATAGTGTGACTGCATGTGGAGGATGACTTTTAAATAAGTCTTAATGAGTTCCATAGTTTCAATTTAAGATTGAAATGGGGTGTGCATAAACACTCTTGATGGAACTCACCTATCCCAATGTGGAAGTGGGGTCGCTTCCTATGAGAATTGAGCCAATTCTCTAGAGCATTCGAGAAACAGGATATGTCCGGGCCAAATTGGACAAAACGGCACGAACTTAGCAACGCCAGGAGGATATCGTGCGTGGGTGTTGTCGCGAATTACACCAATGCTATCAGTTCAAGACTATGTTCACTTGTCTAGCGTGTAGTTCAGGTAACTTCTCACTAAGTAAGGGTTCAAGACCTCATGGACACCTTTGCCTAAATGGTATTTTCCTTACTCGATTTTTCGTTTTCCTAGATTTCATTCATGTGGGGGATTGTTGGAGAAAATGAGTTTTAATTAAAATGTTTTATGGTCTTGGTGTGGTTTGATCTAATGACCTAAGGGTCTAAGGATACTCACTCATTTTTGGGTGAATGAAGTGGAACCTTTAGTCCCACATTGTGGAAAACTAAAGAGGAGCTCCACTATATAATCATACTCTTTTGTATGAATTGTAAAACGTGGGTGGAGCGGGTGGGCAAAAATACATATTTTTACCCATGCGATATGCGCGTATGCCATGCACCAAGTCCCTTTTCTACACGGATTTATTTTTGGCGAGTTTTTCTTTAGGAAATTAATTCCAAACTTATTTCTTAAGAGTTTTATTTATGGTAAAATTCCTTTTACTTGTTTTTGAAGAAAACCAAAACCTAACTTGATTTGCAAGTATTTTCATCCTATAAATATAACTCGAAAATCTGTTTTCTATACACCGAAAAATTCTTCTTTTATTCTAGGGTTTTCTCAGGCGTTTTTACCTCCATCCTGTTCTTTGAGTTCGAAGAGAGGATAACTTGCGTTGTGCTAACTCAAGTTATATCGGGCAGTCTTATCCTGGACACATCTTCGCTGTGAGGGGTTTAGCATTACTCAACTCGAGTATACCCCGCGAACTAATGTGTTAAGGACAACTTGTTGAACCTGTGATTCTGCCCTCGTCAAGTTATTTCGGTAGAGTTGTTTCGCATTAGTTCTTTACATATTATTTTCGATACATCTAACGTCTTTGTTCATTGTTGCAAGATCCCAACAATCTTAACACATTAGTATTCCTTGTAACAATGGGAATCAACGATGTAGAAAGACCACAAAAGTTTAACGGAAAGGATTTCAAGAGATGGCAATCCAAGATCTTTGTTTTATCTGAGCCATCATGAACTGGACTATGTCTTGGTTCCAGGTGATGACTTGTACAATCTTTCAAATTTTGTCTGAGGAGGAGGTCAATATGAACACGAGGTCTAATTTTACGGCTAAAAATCATATCATGAACGGTTTGGAAGATGCGATGTATGATTTTTACAATGCTAAAGAGAACTTGGATTTGCTTATGAGTTGTGGACTGCGTTAGAAGCAAAGTACCAAGTGAGGCTAACGAGGAAGCAAGAAATTTCTGGTGGCAAAGTTTATGGAGTTCAAGATGACGAATGATAAGTCTGTTGTTGATCAATTCCTCGAACTTCAACAAATTATTAACCAGATTCTTGTTGAAGGTATGGTTGTTGATGAGACTTTTCAAGTGTCTGCATAATTGAGAAGTTACCATCTTCTTGGTCGGAGTACAAGAAAAAGCTGAGGCATGAAATCTGGCGAGATCAACATGGTTGAATTGGGAAAGAAGATTCAAGTGGAAGAGATGTTGTGCACCAAAGACAAGAACGTGTCATCTGCAAGGGACATGTCTAACAAAGCTCATATGTCTGAACATAAGCCATCCAAAGCTGGAAAAGGTGACAACAACAATCGCAACTCGAAGCATGGACCTAACAAGAAAGGTACGTTTCGTAAACCAGAATCTAGCATTATTAAAATTAAGGGTCCTTGTTGGGTGTGTGGAAATACTGGTCATATGGCAGTTCACTGTAGACAACGTAAGGATAAGAAAAATAATGCTAACCTGGTTGAGAAAAGCAAAGAGGAGTTTTCTGCTGTGGTGTCTGAAGTTAATCTGGTGACCAATGTGATGGATTGGTGGGTAGACTCTGGAGCTACCAAGCATGTTTGTGGGAACAGAGACCTGTTCACCTCCTACCAGAGGGTAGGGGAAGGCGAGAAACTCTATATGGGTAACTCATCTGCATCAGAGGTTGCAGGAAAAGGAAAGGTCGGTCTGAAGCTCACATCTGGAAAGACTCTCACATTGAATGAAGTTCTTCATGTTCCAGACATCTGCAAAAATCTTGTTTCTTGTTCTGTTTTAGATGATAAGGGTTTTAAAGTTACAATTGAGTCTGGAAAACTTATAGTAACTAAGGGCAATGATTATGTGGGTAAGGGTTATAAGACTGGGGGTCTATATAAACTTAATGTAACTTTGTCACGAATTGAAATTGAATGATTCTTACGCTTACATGTGTGTGTCATTGAACGTTTGGCATGGTAGACTTGGTCATGTAAACTATAAATCAATGCATAAATTGGCTAGCGTCAGGCTGCATACCCAAATTCACTTTAGATAAAAATCATAAGTGTGAGATTTGCGTAGAATCTAAGCATGCTAAGAAATCATTCAATAAGAATGTCCAGAGAAACTCTAAACCCTTAGATTTAATCCACTCAGACCTAGTTGATATGAAGTCGGTTCAAACAAGAGGTGGTAAGAAATGGTTTATTACTTTTATAGATGATTGTACGAAGTACTGCCATGTTTACTTACTTAGAGGCAAGGATGATGCCTTAGAAGCCTTTAAGATATATAAAAGTGAAGTCGAAAACCAATTGAATACTACCATTAAAACTATTAGGTCCGACCGTGGTGGTGAGTATGAAATTCCGTAGGAGATTTACGTGAAGAACATGGCATAATACATGAGACTACAGCCCCTTATTCACCTCGGTCAATGGTGTAGGCTGAACGTAAGAACCGTACCCTTAAGGATATGATGAATGCCATGTTAATTAGTTCAGATTACCTTCGAATTTGTGGGGGAGGCTATCCTCTCCGCCAATTACATCCTGAACAGAGTACCCTTTAAAGGATCAGATAAAACTCCATATGAGTTATGGAAAGGTAGACAACCATCTTATGATTATTTCAAAGTGTGGGGGTGCTTGGCAAAGGTGGGCATCCCTCCTCCTAAGAAAAATAAGATAGGACCCAAAACCGTTGATTGTGTTTTTATAGGGTATCCTGAGCATTCTAGTGCTCATAGGTTTATGGTTGTGAGTTCTGAAATTTCTGACATAGGGTTGAATACTATCATGGAGTCTAGGGATGCTGAGTTTTTTGAGAATGTTTTTCCTTTGAAACGTGATTCTCGAAAGAGATGTTTAGATGATCCCCTAGATGTTGCTTCAACTAGTCAATTATTACCTTTAGAGGAAGATGAACCAGAAGTGGAACCTAGAAGAGGTAAAAGGGTTAGAACTGAGAAAACCTATCCTGGTTGCATTACATACCTAGCCGAGTCTGATCCTCAGACTTATAGAGAAGCCATGACTTGTCCAGAAGCTTCGTGGTGGAAAGAAGCTTCCATTAGTGAAATGGATTCCCTTCGAGAAAACGGTACTTTTGAACTTGTAGATTTACCTCCAGGGTGTAAGGCCATAGGTTGTAAATGGATTTTCAAAAGAAAACGTAAGATAGATGGAACTATTGAAAAATACAAGGCTAGGCTGGTAGCTAAAGGCTACAGACAAATAGAAGGTATAGATTTCTTTGACACCTATTCACCAGTGAGTAGAATTAGCTCCATTAGGATGTTAATTGCTATAGCTTCATCCATAATTTAGAGATACATCAAATGGATGTAAAGACAGCGTTTCTTAATGGTGAGTTAGATGAAGAAATTTATATGGAACAACTTTGAGGGCTTTGTAGTTAAAGGTTGTGAAAAGAAAGTGTAAAAATCGGGTTAAATCTTTATATGGATTGAAACAAGCACCTAAACAGTGGCATGAAAAATTTGATCATGTGATGATTTCTAGTGGTTTTAGAATTAATGAATCTGATAAGTGTGTTTATACTAAACTTGTCAAGGATGCCTGTGTGATTGTATGCTTGTATGTTGATGATATGCTTATACTAGGTACAAACATGGATGTTATTAATTCCACTAAGAAACCTGTTGAATGAGAACTTTGACATGAAAGACTTAGGCCCGTGATGTCATATTAGGGATGAAGATTAGAAAAACTTCTAATGGCTATAGTTTGAGTCGGTCTCATTATGTTGAATCCATACTTAAGAAATTTAATCGGTTTAATCAGAAACTTGTGTGTACTCCTTATAATTCTAACTGTCGTCTCAAGAAGAATAAGGGTGTAGGAGTTAACCAACTTGAATACTCGAGAGTCATAGGAAGTCCGATGTATTTGATGAATTGTACGAGACCGACATTGCTTATGTTGTAAGTAGGTTAAGCGGTATACACTGTAATCCAGGCGAGATACATTGGGATTCACTTATTAGAGTGCTAAAGTACTTGAAGTACACAATGACCTTTAGTTTGAATTACAAGGATATCCGGCCGTCCTTGAGGGATTTTGCGATGCAAACTGGATAACAGGATCGAGAGGATTCTAAGTCTACGAGTGGATATGTATTCACTCTAGCGAAAGCGTCTGTATCTTGGAAGAGTTCCAAACAGACATGTATAGCTCGTTCCACTATGGAATCGGAGTTTATTGCGTTAGATAAAGCGGGAGAGGAGGCCGAATGGCTAAGAAACTTTTAGAAGATATTCCTCTCGGCATAGGCCTCGTGCCGGCTATATCTATACACTCAGACAAGAAATCTGCGATAGGTAGAGCTAAGAGTTGCTTCTACAATGGAAAGTCTATACATATTCGTAGAAGACATGATACTTTGAAAACACTAATCTCAACAGCGTTATTTCCATAGATTGGATGCGGTCAAGGAAAATACAGCGGACCCTTTGACGAAAGGTTTGTCCAAGGAGATAGTTAGTAAAGCATCGAGGGGGATGGGGCTTAGGCTCAAAAATTAAACTTGCCATGAAGGATACTCAACCTTGCTGACTGGAGATTCCAAGATCAAGGTTTCGAATGAGACAACTAATTCATGTTGGGTAATGGTAAGCACTATCAGAGAATTTCATTCTCCGTCCCTTCCCTATGGTGTTGATGTGATAGTGTGACTGCATGTGGAGGATGACTTTTAAATAAGTCTTAATGAGTTCTATAGTTTCAATTTAAGATTGAAGTGGGGTGTAGCAGTAAACACTCTTGATGGAACTCACCTATCTGAATGTGGAAGTGGGGCCGCTTCCTATGAGAATTGAGCCAATTCTCTAGAGCATTCTGAGAAACAGGATATGTCCAGGGCCAAATTGGACAAAACGGCACGAACTTAGCAACGCCAGGAGGATATCATGCGTGGGTGTTGTCGCGAATTACACCAATGCTATCAGTTCAAGACTATGTTCACTGTCTAGCGTGTAGTTCCGGTAACTTCTCACTAAGTAAGGGTTCAAGACCTCATGGACACCTTTGCCTAAATGGTATTTTCCTTACTACGATTTTTCGTTTTCCTAGATTTCATTCATGTGGGATTGTTGGAGAAAATGAGTTTTAATTAAAATGTTTTATGGTCTTGGTGTGGTTTGATCTAATGACCTAAGGGTCTAAGGATACTCACTCATTTTTGGGTGAATGAAGTGGAACCTTTAGTCCCACATTGTGGAAAACTAAAGAGGAGCTCCACTATATAATCATACTCTTATGTATGAATTGTAAAACGTGGGTGGAGCGGGTGGGCAAAAATACATATTTTTACCCATGCGATATGCGCGTATGCCATGCACCAAGTCCCTTTTCTACACGGATTTATTTTTGGCGAGTTTTTCTTTAGGAAATTAATTCCAAACTTATTTCTTAAGAGTTTTATTTATGGTAAAATTCCTTTTACTTGTTTTTGAAGAAAACCAAAACCTAACTTGATTTGCAAGTATTTTCATCCTATAAATATAACTCGAAAATCTGTTTCTATACACCGAAAAATTCTTCTTTTATTCTAGGGTTTTCTCCAGACGTTTTTACCTCCATCCTGTTCTGAGTTCGAAGAGAGGGTAACTTGCGTTGTGCTAACTCAAGTTATATCGGGCGATCTTATCCTGGACACATCTTGCTGTGAGGGGTTTAGCATTACTCAACTCGAGTATACCTGCGAACTAATGTGTTAAGGACAACTTGTTGAACCTGTGATTCTGCCCTCGTCAAGTTATTTCGGTAGAGTTGTTTCGCATTAGTTCTTTACATATTATTTTCGATACATCTAACGTGCTGTTCATTGTTGCAAGATCCCAACAGTTATTAGTGTATATACATAAATTAAGAAAGAAGAAAGAAAGATGGGAGAAAAGACGGAACTGAGTTCCCTTTTTCATTTTCTTACTTGAACTGTTCATCTGGGTACATATATATAGGTACAGTACTAGACAAAGATAAGTATTAGTTAAGGGATAATCATCCTATACGAGTGACACATCAACTTGTACGTGTCTTAACATGGTGACTTTGCGTGGGTCCCACAGGAGATGTGGAAACTGGTGGATCAGCCACCTAGCATAGTTTATTTCTAACACTCCCCCTTGAATGATCCACCGTTCAAGATATTGCCTCGTTAAAACCTTGTCAGGAAAATCCGATGGGATAAAAACTGGTCGAAGAAAAATGAGTATAGCTGTTGAAGCTTTGTGATAATGGCTGTCATGAATTTTCTCCCGTTCTCAAAGCTGCTTCAGGAAAACCATTTAGGAAAAAACCTGAACGCTGGAAGCTCACAACAATATTGTCGATGCAGCTTGTTTGGCTTCGTGTAAACTTATCAGGAAAAACGGTGTGCGGGAAAAACCTGACTTAAGAGTAAAGTATGATAATCCGATTACTGATTCCGCAAAAAGTTCTATGGATATCCATCTCTTTAGATGATAATCATCGTTCTAAGATTGTTATCTCACTAAAAAACTCGCCAGGAAAAACCCAGAGGGAAAAAACCTGATCGTAGGAAAACATGAGTTCTCAGAACAATGCTTAACCCGCAGATGTCGCCTCGTTAAAACCTTGTCTGGAAAAACCCAAAGGGGACAAAAACCATGACGAAGGGAAAAAGTGTATAACATGTCGAACTGCGGATATCACTGGACTCGCATGCCTCATCAAAACCTTGACAAGGAAAACCCAGTGAAACAAAACCTTGACTAAGGAAAAAGAGTACACGGCGTAATGTCCAATGTGCCCATATCCATAGCCTTCCATGGCTTTACTCCCCCTAATGAGGAGTCTTCTCAGTTGATCATTCTGCCCGATAATTCTGCATAGAGACCACTGACCATCATCAGCTTCCTTAACTTGAGAAAACTTGGTCTGATCTTCCTTTCTGCAACTTAATGATCTTCTGAGGGTACAACCATTTATGCTCTACTAGCTTTGTCCGAACAATCGCAGCCGATCGGAGGAAGAACATGCATCCTCTACTACCAGACTACTATCTAGGAAAATATTTAGCTGCTTTAGCAAACCTGCCAGAAATCAAAACTTAAACAGTCTGATTAGCTTTTCTCTGCGGGAGACATATAGCGATCTTTTATGCGAAAGATCAAGCTTAATGATACCACGAAGATGAAGGGGTTTTCTTCGGACCAATGTCTCGATATTGGTGCTGGATAGAACCAGACTTACATGTTTACTAAAGACCCAATATCAGGTACCTATAACATATCTCAGTTAATGTACCATTAGTTTACACATCTTTTGTGTAATACAAACCACAAAGTGATACATCTCCTTGGTTGAGATGTAAGTCGATCAATCTTAAAAATAAAAGATCGAATAATTATCGTATCCATTTAAACATGTCTAAACCTTTATGGTTGACAAAATTAAAGGACATCTAGCTACAACGCTCAATCAAATTTAGCCCTTGTTTTACCGAGATTTTCCATCTCGAACTCCTTTTTTAAGCATTTTTGTGCTTTGGAGAATTCTTCAGAAGTTCCAATCAAATAAATGTTGTATATTTCAAATCTAGTATATGCACAGTTTATGAGCATATAAAATGGTTCACATATCCCTGGGTAATATAAGCATTCAGTTAGATGATTGATCACTTTCGTCCTTATTAAGTAAATGCATATGACATGGTAATTCTATCGATAGGTGGAAAACCTTCAGGAATTTGTATGTAGTTATCTGTACTTTATACAGATTCGCAATAACACATACTCTAGATGCATGTCGAGTCATTTAAATACTGCAAGACAAATTCCAAAGAGGTAGTTGCATCCGTAACAGGGAACATGTTTCTTCGTAATCCATCTCAGGTCTTTGTGAAAGACTTTGTGCCATTTGTTGACTTCTCTTTTCTTATTATGCATAAACATCCACATGTAGCCACTAGGGGTTACATTATCGGATGTCGGAACTGCAAACACCCATTTGTGGCCAAGAGTAGCTCATATTATCGAGCATTCGGGCTGCAATACCAAATTTATGCATTTTTCGCAAGAAACTTTTATTCTGCTTTGATATCTCCTGGTTTAACCAATCATACCTTTGATGACATTCCCATAGAGAGTGGTTTAAACCAACAACACCTACGGTAGTATCAGTGGATACTTTGACTATGTCATCAACAATCATTGCATTACGATCGCAAATTTCTCTATTGCATGCATGCCTTATGGAAATACTCTCATTTTGAGGTTTCACATCCTTTGCAGAGACATTCTCTTATTAGGAGAACTATACTTATTCTCTTATTAAGAAAACTATACTTACAGAAATTAGATCTTCCATTAATAGACTCTTTGAGAGCACTATCTTTCAATGATTGTGACTGGCTCTTCCTTTCAGGAGGTGCAGAATATTTTAAATCAACTAGTCATCCACATTGTGGTGTGTTTTAAATGACACACTTATTAATACATACACAGCTTTTCATGGAGAAACTTGAGCTATATGCTATTCTTCTTGGTCTTCAATGGGCTACTCAATGGGGTTACAGGCGTATTCTAATTAGATCAGATTCTAATAGTGTGATTTCGGCTTTGGAGAACGACAACGTGCCTTGGTGTGCTCAGCAACGGTGGATGGATGTTAAGAGATTGTACGATTCTATTAGATTTGTGCATACTTTTCGTGAAGCAAATTTTGCAGCGGATGGTTTGGCTAAAAAAGGTTGTTTGCTAGACAGTGGCGTGCGTCTACAATTTGTTGGTCGTCCTCTTTGTTTGCATTCAATTGAATACCCTAATGTAATTTATTTTCGTTTTAAATAGTTTCTTTGAGTTTTTGGGGTTGCTGTGACCTCTTTTCTCAAGAACTATCTTGTAAATATCCTGTTTCCTTAATATAATTTTTTGACTTATAAAAAAAAAACTACGGTCTAAAAAAAAAATTGATTTGCAATTTCCAAAGATATCAAATCTTCTATATGTCTTTCATTGCTGAAAACATCAAGATGAGATACATCCTGGTTCTTCTTTGTACAAACTAGGATACTTCACGCTATTTTTCAGGCGATAGCCCTTCCTCCCAAACGGTGGGAAGATTTTCTCATCGAATTTGCAAATCTTGTAGTAGAATAGTAACAATAGTGGAATATAATGCGTCTCAAATAGAAACATGACTATGGTTTAATGAGTAATAAGTTCAAATGCAAAACCATTCAATGAATGCAAAATAACAATAAAAATACTCACCATCAATACCCATAACATCACTAGAATAATACAACATCAATGAGTGACAATCAAGAGTTTCATTTAACATACACTATACCACCCAGGTGATATGTCGAGTCATCTATGACTACCAGACTATACTTCCATGAACCTGATTGGTATCTATGGAAACTCATTGTCAAGAGGTGGCGTTGCATAACAAGCGACCTAAAATATCTCTCCCATTATGCTTTCTTATAAGCATCAAATTTCGAACTAAAATTCTTGGATGCCAAGACTGAGATCCTAAAAGCAAATACAAGTGAGAGAACAACTCAATATGGATTGAGGTCCATATTTTCCAATCATATGAACTTTGTCGATAATTCCTTTGCAAAGGGGGGATATTTATCCACAACAATTCTAGTAGCTACTCTGAACATTATCGACGAACAGTTCGTAATCAGCTAGTTAACGATCTTACATCATTCTCAATAGCATGAGGATACTTTAATCCATTGGTACCAGATTTACTTTTGCGGATATTCTTCACCACGAGATATCAACGCAACTTTTATGGATGTGTTCCTCGTCAGGAGATATATCAACTCATCACTCAAATAGAATATGGACGTTATCTGATTAAATTGGCATACCTCGTACAAGAGGTTTTCGTCTATGCTTCTAAGCATATTTCCAGACGAAACAATCGCTGTGATTACATGGCAAGCCTTGCAAGGACTTTAATATATGCCGAATCAAGCAAGCGTACTCTTGCTAAATCTAGCAAAAGAGTAATCTCCAACACCTCAGGAATTTCTCGGGTGTGAGAATTTAGATGAGACACAATTGGAATTAACCAACATCGTCGACGATTATCCCTCTGATTCTCGAGAGGGAATGTCTTATCAACAAAACATTCAGTTCTGCATGACTCAACCTATCGAGGGAGCAACTGGGTGCAGAAAACAATAATAACATGCAACCCATGAGAGATAACTGATCAGGTTTTCTCTCTCGTTTACTGTCCAACTGGAATAATTTTAAGAATTTACATTGCCATGTAAAATTAACAGTAAACTTTAAACGAATTTTGTGATCCTAGACACTATATCAATATCAGTACCTGTCCTGCCAAGACGATCGATAGAGATCAATAATAATAAACGGCATTTCAGATGCACGTATCGTGTCTGTCAAGACGATAGCAGAGCTTTACTAATCTCAAAGATGGCTTATTCAACCAATCATTATGCCACCGTCCCGTATTTCTCCACTTCTGGTGGTACGAGGTTTACTAGATTCTCAAACCTGATAACTATTGTGGTTCCCATATTCAAATATGCCTACCATAATATGATTTTCTTCACTTTCCAAAGATAGACTTATTTGCATAGGCACCCCTGCAAATTTAATTCACCAAGTTCGTGATTTTAGGTAATAGCTCAGGCGATGAGAAGACATGATATTAACTCTAAATATCATTTAAAGAAATGCAACACTCATTATCGCTCAACAATTGTATATCTATGAGGCGCAATTAAAATATGCAACACTCGTTGTTGTTGTCACAACATATACAAAGTGTAAATCACACTAGCTTTTTAAATCTTCGTCAATGCATATAATGCATGCCGTAAAGTTAGCGTGAACACATAAGGGCGCAAAAATATGCATCTCTCCATATTGCTCGCCGCAACAATTTATACGGCGCATATATCTTCTCTAAAATCAAGCCGAACTATTTACCATAAAAATCAATGGTGAAACAAGGAAGAAATCATTCAAAATGTAATATACATACGGTTTTAACATGATACCGACATATCTCCAACTTCGTCTATTAGGGTCGACGAAATATTAATTTATCAAAGTTGAAATATGAACACATTCTTTATCTTAAAAGAAATCGTCTCGATATCAACTGCAGGTCATTTCAAAGACAGCTGATAGAGACAAGCTGACCATGTTAACCCGGTGTCCATTTTTCATCGCATTCCGACCTTAGGTGGAACGACTTTGAATTCCGGAGATTACTTATAACAAAGGAATACTAGAATTTTGATATCCCTCGGGATGCAACAATTCCTTGCTCTATCGATATTAAAAACCGTTAACACCACAACCAACGGATATTTTATTCTCTACGCTATCCAAAAGGACGCGGAAAAACCTTCCGTTGGTCGACTAAAGATAAAATTAGCAAAACTTACAAAACTCAAATATTCTGGCTAAATTCGAAAATCGAATAATATTACAAATATGAGTCGTTGCTAATACGTACCTATTTTGGATTTCTCTTCTTTTACCACAATAATTGTTATGCTATCAATAGCGCAAACCGAATGCGGTAAGATGTCTAAATTTTCCTTTGATAAGTCCTAATCAAAACAAAAACTGAGTTAGACATTATAAGAATTTTATGCATATAACTACTTAACAATAGTTAAATTAAATATGCAAGAGTTGAAGAGAATTATCCTTTTCCGTATCGTCAGCCCCCACTCGATTGTCGTAGAGCAATTCGTGCTGATAACGTTTTATAAATTGCTTGTCAACATCAATACATAAGTTGATGTGCCGATATATTCATTAGATTTATATCGGCTCACACCAATAGCTACAGTTAGTAATAACACTGTCTAACACCAACCATAATAGTTATTAGTGTATATACATAAATTAAGAAAAAAGAAAGAAAGATGGGAGAAAAGACAGAACTGAGTTCCCTTTTTCATTTTCTTACTTGAATTGTTCATCTGGGTACATATATATAGGTACAGTACTAGATAAAGATAAGTATTAGTTAAGGGATAATCATCCTATACAAGAGACCCGTCAACTTGTACGTGTCTTAACATGGTGACTTTGCGTGGGTATCACAGGAGATGTGGAAACTGGTGGATCAGCCACCTAGCAGGAGTTTATTTCTAACACCGAGTGGATTTTTGAATATTTATAAAATAATTTTCTTAGAGCAACTGCAGTGGGCGACTAAACCCATTTATTTGGTCTCTCAACCAGGCGTAGCGGGACGTACCAAAGATCAAATACCAGCCTAGTACAGTAGTTCGAGAGTATATTTGGTCTGGACCAAAGACCATACCCATTTATAGTCGAGCGGTGATATAATCTGTTTCTCAACGGGCGGTTATATAGTGTACGCTTGACAACGGGCGGTTATATAGTGTTCGTCCCACGGAGAAGCGGGCATATAAATTACGCCCCAATAGCACGGTGAAGTTAACGCCCCGAAAGAGGCGTTGGGTATATGAAGCGAACCTGTAATGTTCGCCTGGCATTAGGCGGGCATATAGTTTACGCCTCATTCGGGCGTTCATAAAGTTTACGCCTGATGCATATACATCTCTCCAACAACACCACCAACATCACTTGTATTTCTCTGTAATATTGATCTCGGTAACCATTGATTCGAACAGTTACACCAACAGGAGAATTATTACTAGAATCCGTATTATTATTATTATTTGTTGTTTGTAAATGTAAAAAACTTCCATCACCATACTGCTGATTATTATTAGTATTACTGTTACTACTACTATTATTATTATTCTGTTGCCTCAAAATCGCATTACTCAACCAATTCGGTCCTCTTGTTGTTGATGAGATTTCGGTCCTCCTCCTCCTCCGCCACCAGCAGTTTCAGTCAACCGTTGAATATCTTTATGATCTCTGCTTGTATGTCTTGGTGAAGATTGATGATGTTGTTGATGATGATGATTATGATGATGTTGTTCTGGTATATTTATACTTCTTAATACTGTTGATGATGTTGTTGATGTTGCTCCACCTCCACCTCCTACTAAATGTTCTTCTGCTGATGAGAATTGTTGATGTTGTAAAGCCATTTCATGTGATAGATGATTATGATTATGAAAAGAAGCCATTAATAATGATGATGATGATGATAATAAAGAAGATGAAACTGAATGAATTTTTCTTTTTTCACAACTATTTTTTCTCCTCCTTCGTAATAATCTGAATTTTTTTTCTTCTAGACTTTATATATATATATATATTTTATGAGAACGTAAGAGAGAGTGTTAATTTATACATAGCAGATATTTGTATGACTTTTGTGATTCAGCTTTGGTGGTATTTGAATCTTTTAGACTGTGTTTACTAATGAACTCCCATGGGGCGTTGATTATACAACCGCTTGGAAACAGGCGGTGATTTTATGTCCGCCCCATGGGGCGGTGATTATACAACCGCTTGGAAACAGGCGGTGACTTTATGTTCGCCCATGGGGCGTTGATTATAACTCCGCTCTTTATCCCCGCGTAAACTTTACGAACGCCCCATACCGAGCGTAATCTTTACCTCCGCCCCACACCGGGCGTAATCTTTTTCAACGCTTGAACGGGGCGTAATTTTTATCTCCGCTCCATTACCAAACGAAGTTTATAACTCCGCTCGACTAAATATACTCGCCAGCGTCACACGACGGACCAAACTAAAATTTGGTCTTTTTTTTGGTCTTTGATCTTTGGTAATAGTCGCGCCACTGCAGTTGCTCTTAGAGCACAAGCACTGGCTTTTCTATTTTATAGAAATTATTTTATTAAGACATTTCTTATTTTTAAAATATTACTGTTTCAGAAAACATATCATGTTATAAAGCCTAATTTGATTAGGGGCCAAACATTTTAATTGGGGGCCATAACTTTTTATTTTCACCCCAATTTTTTGAGGGGTGTATTAATCCGATATTGAAAAGACTGTTTTACCTTTACTAAACACAAAACTTAAAAATCAGTTAACCCTAATTAAAAGCCTTAATTAGGCCCCCAATTTCATATACCCTAAATCAGTTTCCTCTCCTCCCATTTCTCTTCATCTTCATCTTCCTCTCCTCCGCTTTCTCTTCTCCACCACCACCATTAGCGACTCACCACGATTTTTTTTTTCTTCGACCGATTCATCATTTAATCGTCGATGTTACAAGTGAATCGACGATTAAATTCTTCTATAAACATGGCTCGTACAAAGATGACCGCTCGCAAAGAACGTCAAATCCCCAATCTCGTCGACACCATCAAAGGAAAGGTTATCGAGGGACGAACTCCCAAACCCAAAAAATCGAAACCCAAAGAAGATATGGGTCCAATTAGAAGGTATGTGAACTTAAACCCACCTTCTATTCGTTTTTCTTTTGTTGTGTTTTGATTGTGAAATTGAGTGTGGTAACTGAAATTTAGCGGTTTCAGATAAAGGGTCGTTACTATCGTAGTGCATACCCCTAACGACTTTTCATTGGCATGCTTATTTTATGAAAAATCGTTAGTGTATTAGGTTGAAGATGACGACCCTAATTCTGCTACTTCGAAATTTTTTGCCCTATAATAGAGTCGTTAATCTTTTATGTTGCAGATGACGATTCTTGTTTGCCGACCCTTTTTTATTTTTTAACGACTCTAGATGGAACTCGAACAGCCCTCTGTTCAAAAAAATGATAGTATCGTCATCTCATGTCCCCTAGAGTCGTCACTTAACTATATGCCCTACAGTCGTCAACCCAAATCGAAGGATCGTTTTTAACCTTTGACGACCCTTTGAGTCGTCACATGATATACAAGGGTCGTTTCTTTTGTAGATCATTTGAGTGACGACTCTTGATCTGATAACCATAAATTTGATGTCTTATTGGGTTTTTGTTTTTTTTTTTGTTTTGAAACCAAATGCAGAACCAAAGACAAGGTTCCAATGACGATAAGTCCTCCTTCCAAAGCTCCCCGCCACGATAAATACTTACTTGACGGTCCATTACGCGGTCAAAAGCCGAGTGAGGTATCATTTTCTATCACCGAACCAAGAGACAAAGGTAATGAGTTGTCGGATTTATCAGAATCAGACTCTCCTGTTATTTCCGCTAGCAGTAGTGGTGAAGAAGAAAAAAATCCAAGAAGAGGAGATACAAGAAGATCCTCCCGTACGAGGTAAAGAGGAAGTAGAGAGTGATAATGATGATGAAGATAATGTTAATGGTGATGATTCTGATGATGGTACTGGTGGTGATGATGAGCAAGAAGGGGATGAAGGTAATAATGGTGGTCATGAGGAGTAAGAGGATTAAGGGGATGATGTTTATGGTAAGGATGATGGTAAACAAGATGTAGAACATGAAGAACAAAATGCAAAGCCGAAGCCGGTAAAGAGGGTTAAGAAGGATGGAACTGATATTGCACCCAGCGCTAGACACGTTCCCGCTACTCATTTGATGTTGGACCCTCTTCGAAGTGGTAAACCAAGAGGAGAACCTAGAGATGGGGGCAAAGTTCTATTTGGATATTCTGGATCGTGGGCTCATACCATCTATGAGACGATCGTAAGAATCCCAACTTTGCTTGCTATTTGATTAGTTGGTTGATATTAACTTTCTAATATGTTTTTTAATATTTATTTGTTTATTTTTTGTAGGATCATAAGAATGCCGCACGTCTTTTCAGGCACCAATCTTCTTTTAAGAAAATGGAGTTGTGGCCGCTAAAAGGTGAATTGCACGAGTTAGAGAATATTTTGAAAACTCCGGTTTGTACAATGCCGTTGTGAACTCTATGATTGCGTATTACAAGGTTGGAGTATCTAGTTTTTGTGAAAGGTATTGCGCTGAAGTCGACACATTCCAACTTTCTTTTGGCGAGATGGAATTGACTCCTAATGATGCAGAACAAATATTAGGGGTGCAGGTCGAAAGAAAATCAACCAGTGACAATTTCAAGAGAAGGCCGAGTTGGAATGAAATTTATACATGGACTAAGAACTTGTTTGGCTGGGATAAAGAGAAGACTGATGGGCTTTTCATGCCGGGAACTAAGTACCCGAAGAAAGAGTTCAAACTTGTGGAGATTAGGCAGATGTTTGTTGGTACATAAGAAAAGGAAAAAAAAGGAGGTCTCTCTGATATGGAATGTCGTTATGTGGCGGCTGCGTATTTGTTGTACGTCCTTGCGTCGGTTGTATTTCCCAACAACAAAGGTAACAGGGTCAGCGCCAACCTTCTTCAGCTTTTGGACCCCTTAGAAGATGTGAACAAGTACTCTTGGGGGACTGCCATAGTTGCACATCTGAATGGTCAGCTTTCCCAGGGATCTCGCGAACGAACTTCTCAAATTAATGGGAATTTGGCTCTAATCCAGGTATTTGGATTGATGAAAGTTGTATTTTTTAGTATGTTTTTTTCCTTTGATATATTTTTATGTTTATTTGATTATTTTAAAAATTTGAACTTTGGTTGTTGTAGGTGTGGATTTATGATCATTTCCCGTCACTGTTCAAAGACAATGAAAATGTGAAAATCAACCCAAAATGGATCCCAGGTAGTCCAACAGGAACCCGTTGGTTGTACTCCGGTTCCCAGGATAGGGAACAAACTGATGCGTTGATATAAATGCGTAAAAAACCTGACAACATCACTGCGGAAGAGGTAATCTCTACTCCTTACAAGGATGCTAGAGTTGGCGCAATGGAAGATGTCATGTATTACCATGGCCCTTTGTTTCACCCTAACGGTTATTCAATGTACAATCCTATGAGAATCATGCGTCAACTTGGGTTTATTCAAGATTCACCCGATGAAGACTATGTACCTCCGTTCAAGCACAAGTTGAACAAATGTGAGGCCGACAAGGATGACATAAAAGTGGTTTATGAACTCGCAACGATGTCAAGCATTGGAATAATAGACACTCTAGCCTCGTAGACATCACATTTTGGGTGCATGTGCATGAAGGTTACGAGGCAACAACGGATTACTATCAATGGTACAAAGGCTTCTCCCATGGTAGGGTAATACGGATAGATCAGACTACGGGTAGGAGGACCAACAGAGCATCCACCTCTGCTTCTCAAGCTGACGGTAGAGATGATACTACCATTCTTAAACTAGTGGTGAGTATTTATTTGTGTAATTGTGTTATTCATTTACATACAAATATACGTCAGTTCATGTGAATTATTTTTTGAATGCATATAGAGGGAACAAATGAAGCTTTTTGTCAAGGATTTTTGTTGCTCGGCTGACAAAGGGGAAGTGATTGATCCTGCGAAGCAACGTCTGAATGCTGATTATTTCACGCATATTGAAAATCCCAATGCAAAGAAGATGTTTGCTGAGCTGGCTAAGGAAGGTAAGAGGACCTGGAAAACACGTAGCCAACTAGCACAACAACGTGGTGAACAGGGGCAAAGTAGCCAACATCATAATAGACAAGGTACCAGAGAAGATGGTGGTTCCCCAGGGGGCAGTGATACTCAGGGTCCTCCTCCTAAGAAAAGCCGGAAAGTTTCCCGGTCAGGGAGGTAAAGAGGAGGTCGAGGTCGAGATGGTGGTCTTGAGTGAGGATATGTTACCGTCTACTTGAACTTATGTTTATTTTACTTTATGACTTGAACTTATGTGTTTGTTGAAACTACTTATGTGTTTGGTTTGGACGGTTTGTTGAAACTACTTGGTTTTAAGAAGGATGTTTACTAGTACGTTTGTTAGAATAATGTAGGACTCTAATGCAGTCAAGATTATACACTGTGATAGAGTGAGGGTCGTCAGCTTTGTTTTGTAGCAGAATAACGACCCTATTTCTGATACACAAAGTCGTTAAGTGTTTCAATTAGAAGTCTAACGACCCAGAGGAAAATTAACACAGTGATGACATATTTTTTTGTGGATAGAGTCGTTATTGGTTATATTGAAACCAATGGCGACTCTTTGTTAGCTAAACACCCCGGGAGATGAACCACATTTTCTATGGCTAGAGTCGTTATTTATTATATAGTAACCAATGACGACTCTAGGTTAGCAAAACATCCAGGAGATGAACCATATTTTCTATAGATAGAATCGTTAGTGTGATCATATAGCAGGTCAACGACTTTATATGTATATAGAGTCGTTATTTATTATATGGGATATACTGACGACTCTTATTTTATATAACATCCAGGTCAATAACCAACATGGATTTATAATTGAGTCTTTGTGTTAATAACACACCATAGTAACGACTCTTTTGCCGTCCCACATTAGTTGGTTCAACATGATACTAAATTTTGGAGCCAAGTTGGTTCAGGTCCTTTCGTTAATAACAACAAGAAACTACGATATCCTTACTTGCCGTCCCACATTAGTCATAGGACGATTCTTGTTATGAAATGGTTCACCAAGTACAATGAGTTTCTCGCGACGCACAAAGGGGATAGGCGTGCTTCCAAGGCCGCATATACCAAATGGAGAGGAGAGCCTTTTTATCACATCGAAGCCGTAAGCTAGTTGAATCTCGCACCAGAAACAGGAATAACATGTAATGTATTCAAAGGAATTTCCACCTTCTAATTAATATTTAATATGCTACTATTCCAAGTTTCCTTTCAATCGAGATTCAATTTATTTTAATAAACCGTTGTTATCTCTGTTTGTTAATTCAGTGACGACTATAACTAAGTCGTCATATAGTTAATTTTGCAACAACCTGCACTTGAGTCATCAAAAAGTTTAATCACGTAGCTAACGACCCTAGTTGAGAATTTCAAAAAAAAAAACGACCATTGGGATTTTCTTCTATATAATACCACCCCATCCTCTTGAGAAAATAGCCCAAAACCATTCTTTTTTCCACCAAACTACGTAATCTTTCAATTGCAATGGCTGAATGGGAACCGTATGAAGATTTGTGTCTCGTTAAATCGTTTGCTAATACCTTTCTTGAACGTCCAAATGAAATCTATTCAATGTTTTGGAAGAGAGTTAAGAAGTTCTTCTACGGGCGTACCGCGAATCCTAATAACCGCAAATGGAGAGACTTGGCATTTCTATTTAACTACATTAAAAGTGCAATGAGAGAGTATGTAAAAGTTAGAAATATGGTGTACGACTGATAGACACATTTTTGTGTCTAATTTGTCTCGATTCTTTATATTGGTAGTGCTCATTTTTGTACTTATTATGGTGTTTTATGTGTGTGTAAGTATTTTTGGCCAATAAACATTTTTGGAAAAATCGGCTCGAAAAGTTACACCCGGAGGACACCTACTATTCGGACCCCCACTACGGATAAGGGGTACCCAAATTACTAAGGGGCACCCACAGGACATCCCCAAGGAAGCTACTATTCGCACCCTCTCTTTGGATAGGGGGTGACCCTTTCTTCTTCACGACTTTTGGCGGGAAAACAGTATTCGAATTTCAGTTTTGCAACGGAACTCCCAGGCGATATTTTGATCGAGTTTATGGCGGAATTAGTGTTAGCTATGGATTAGGATTACCCTGTTTCGGTCAAACAGGGAAGGTATGAGCTATAGAATCGGAAAAGAAGGGATATGGATCGAGTTTACACAAAACAGGGGAAGATAAAAGCTCGGGCTTCTGTTCGAGATTTGGGAGAAGATTGTTTGTAAAGTAAAATTACTTCTACCCCAAACACAGAAATTTGTATTATGATTTCGCTGATAATCGAATCACAGCCTCGATCTTCAGTTGAATTATGGAGAAAGGGGTGGTACCTACAAAAAACCCTCCTATGCTAAAGTCAGTAATGGATTTTTCACATGAGTTTTTGGTATGGAAGATTGCTTACCTTTTTGGTTGTCAAACCATCCATTTATAGGTTATCAATTTCCGTTTTAGATGCAGGCATGAATTGCAGTAAATGATCCTGCATGGCAGCTGTTACAACTGGCCCTTGCATGCCTCTTGTAGTAACTGACCCTGCATGCCTCCCTGCCATAATTCTCCTACATGACTGCATGGTTGCATGGCTCTAGCATTCATCCCCTGCATGGCTCCCAGAATATTCCAGAAACTTCCATTATGGTTAAGGAATTACAATGGGGTGTGGATAACCAAAAGGTGTAAGAGAAGTGGGTGTAATAATCTAAGGGCCGCGGAATTAAGCTGCGTCGTGCCACACCGAATCGGGATTACGGATTTAAGTTGCATCGACATACACCGAATATTTTCACGCTGCCGATTAATCGCCGCCGATCTTCAATTAATCGTCGATTAATACACGATTAATCGCCGATTGCAGCTGGGTTGGGCCGCCGGCGGATGTTAGTGACGTGGCACCTGCCACATCATCTCAGTCGCCACGTCATCATTTTCTGTCGTGGAAGTGTAAGGAATTGTGTTGTGCTGATGTGGCACCTGCCTCATCATCGCCTGTGCTGACGTGGCACCTGTTTTGCTGACGTGCCATGCTGGTGACGTGGCTCCTCTGATGACGTGTCAAGGGTGACGTGGAACGCATGTGTTGTGAAACTTTTTAGCCCATGGGCTTGTACATGGGGTGTTTGTTAGGCCTAGTTAGCCATACTTGGGAAAACAAGGGAAGCACCTTAGGCCCAATGAATCCTCCTTTGCTAGTAGTAGGAGCCTTGTAGGCCTAGGTTAGCCCATTTATTTGTGTAGAATATTAAGGGTAAAAACATCGCCCCCTCTTAACCCATAACCTGTTATGGGTTAAGAAGTTCGGGTTTCCCTCCGAATTTGCATTTTTGTGGAGTGTTACATAAACCGCCTCCGAATCATGTCGTTCGGAGTGTTATGCAACCCACACCCAGGGATGTGTTGATTGCGCGGGAATGTTATATGTTCCGCCCCAAATGGTTGAGGTGACATATAACTTACCCCCAGTATGTTTTGTGTCATGCTGCTCAATGCTCGCGCAGGGGTGCACCTCCCTGCTGCACTTTGCTTGCGCATGGAATGAAAAGTTGAGTTTTTCTGCTATCTTGAATTTTCGCAGGGGGCCAGTTCTGCTATTCAAGATGTGCGCAGAGTTTGGGATGTTTACATTTTCACGTGCCTGGACAGATGAAAATGTTCGCCACATTTGTTGCTGCCCCGTACGATGGGGATAAAATTGAGATAGGGTAAAAATGCTCGAACTGTGCACTCACCCTATCTACGAGGTGTCAGAGACGCCGCTGACAGTAAACTTGAACTGTACTGTTTTGTCATTTAGGGCTGACTGTGGATTCGATCATCCGCAGCAGCTTATAATTAACACGAACAATATTGATAAAGTCTGGAATACCAAAATAATGTTGAATTAAAATTTCTAAATTGAAATAACAAGATAAATACTTACTGTTTCGAACACAGCTGCCTCGTTAAAACCTTTGAGTGGAAAACCCAGTGGGACAAAACCATCAAAAAGGAAAAAGAGTGCAGCACAACAGGATTTGAATCTACTTCTAATGATAATTTTTTTTCAAGTGGAACGAATTCCACGGCTTCCATGGCTTCGAATCCTCAGTTCCGTCGAGATTCCTCAAGTAGTAGGATCCACGAGATGCTGGTCTATCCACTATGTACGGGCCTTCCCAGTTCGCTTCGAGCTTCCCACAGTTCGGTTCCATTGTGGCTGCTCGGGTTTTCTTCAAGACATATTCCCATGGTTTGAACGACCGTTCTCTGACCTTGCGATCATATCCCAGCTTGATTGCCTGCTGGAATCAGACCAACTGCTGCAAGGCTGTTTCTCTTTGTTCTTCCAGCAACTCTTTATCCAAAGCCAGTATGATGTCGTTTTTTCCAGACTTGACAGCACGAGTTTTGGTAGTCTTGAGTTGTACCTCGGTGGGTATGACTGCCTCTGTCCCATTGATAGGTGTAGAATACACCTAATTTACTATCTAGTAGTTTATGCTTTCTTTGCTATTTTTCTTGTAAATTATGTATTTTACGTGTGTTTTTGAGTTATTAGGTACTCTGAGTCCCACTGAGGAAAAGAAGAAGAAATCACCAAAATTGAGCAAAAAGGGCATAATTGTCATTTTATAGGGCGAGCACTATCTGGATCCAAGTCACGGTTAAGGGGTAACTCTTCTTGGAGGTATACTAAACGCAAACCAGCTATGGTTAAGGGGTTATCATTTGGAGTACCCTTATCATTTAGAAGAGGTCAGAATTATCATTGGGTGGCTATACTGGGTGCAAATATCGTCCCATGTTCGAACCCTAGAAGCAATTCATTTTCACTGAAATTAAGAAAGAGAAAAGCTGCGCAAGCAACTGTGGAGCTGAAATCAAGCAGCAGCGCTGCTATGTTTCCGACAAATAAATCGAGAGATTGAGAGAAGAAGCAGCCGTTGCTACTATTGATTTGTTCAAGAGATCGAGGGGGTTTGTTTGAAATCAAGATACAGAGAGATGATGGCTAGTCGATTGAAGAAACTGGATCTGCTGTAACCAAGAAATGAAGTCTGGGTTCTTGTCGCTGTTAGGGAACAATGGGTTTTGTGGCTAATCGATAGGTCTGTGGAAGTGGTGGTGGTAGCTGTAACTGAGAAAGGGTTTGAGAAGATATCGAGATTTACAGGGGAGATGGGATTGAGTTATAACGATGATGAAGGTGTTGATTTAAGGTTTCACTGTGAAGATGAGAAGAATGGGTGTCGTGCGAATCACAGCAGCTGAAGAACGAAGTGAAAATTGGGACGAATCTTTGGAAGAATTAATGCGTCTGTGATGGGTTGAATCTGTGAAGGTGGTGGTGCTGAGCTGATAGTGGCCGATCACTACACCATTTTTAGGAATTAGCAACGGACCCTGGACGTTGCTGACTGGGGTCGCAACGACAGGTTGACGTTTCAAAACACGGTGTTGCAGTTTTTAGCAACGGCATAAGCTCCGTTGCGATTCTTGGTCAGCAACGGATATTCGCAACGTACTGTGCCGTTGCGACGTGGTTTATTCGCAACCAAGGTCTGCCGTTGCTAAGCTGTTTCTAATTACAGGAATACCCCTACCCGGAACTATGGTTCTGGTTCTAATTTTTTGGTTCTGGTTCTAATTTAGCAACAGAACATCGACGTTGCTAAGCTTTTGCAACAGAAAAAAAAAAGGTCAGGTCTTCATTGACCTGGTCAAAATCCATTCCCCCATATTTACCCCACTGCAGTTACCCAGTTCCCCATATTCACCATTCCACAGATATACAAACTTCTACACTTTCAATACCACATTTACCATTATGAAAAAAGAATTCTTCAATTGAAGTTAACAAGTATGAGTATTTGATACAAACTATGTCATTCATTTAATGGACATACACATAAACATACTTAGTTCCTAAGTTCAGTTTGTATAAAGTTCTGAAATTCCTAAGTTCTTCTAACTTAAATCTCTATAAGGAGATACTACATTATAACTTACAAATCTTGCAGCTGCTAAGGGACCTAATGGCTGCTGCTTTGCTGCTTTGTTCTTCAACCTTTCTGATCTCACAACAGAGCATCATTCAATTAACCTGCGAACAAAGCATCACAAATTCTTCTAATCAGATATCCAGTATGCTTATAAAGATTGAGTCGAAGAGTACTAATAGGCTACAAATGAAGAAGATTCAACCATTATTTACTAATCTAAAACAACACTAGTCTGATACCACAATTTATCTAATTATCAAGTTCAAAATACTAATTTAAAAGTGGCTCTTATGACCTTACATTTCTCCTCTTATCCTAATGCTAAACCGCGCATTTGAGTTCTATGTAAAATGACTAGTCCAACTCAGAAACTGAGATCATCACTGAAACATTGTCTTCAAATTTACACACAACTCCTGGATGGATCATGTCCATCATTTGACACTGACCAGCACTTGAAAATCTAAATCCAAGTCTTCCTTTTTCTTTCTTTTCCTAGTTCCAGCATCATTATGAACCCCACTATCTATTCTAATATTGTCATCTACTACAGCAGCACCATCATCCTCAACAACATCTCCTAAATTTTCACCCCCACCTATAGCAGGATCAACATCTACATCTCCTACATTAATATTCTCAGCTACTTCTAACTTTTCCCCATGAAAACGCCATGTCGTGTATGTAGAAAGAATACCATACTTAAGCAAATGCAATGAAATTTCACTAAGGGGCCCCAATCCTTTACCATTCTTACATCTATTACATGGGCATGAGAATAAGGTATTTCTGCCACCATTTCTATTAGCAAACTCTATAAATGACCTAACACCTTCTATGTACTGAGCAGACTTACAAGGACATTTCATCCATCCCTTATCAACCGTAGATGACATACCCTAAAGACAGATCTATGTTAAAATTCAGAGAGGATATACATTACATCAATACAAAATCAGCAGCATATTTTGATATGATATCTACTACAACTCTAACATGAACCTATGAGAATTTGATATGTACACAGCATAAGATTAATCAAAAGAATACTATCATTTAAAACTATACTAAATCCATTCCATGAAATTGAGTCCTAGTGGTAGGGTTGCCGAAGCCCTTAGGTTAACGCATTTAAACATCCCTCAACAAAGAGAGAATGAGCTACAATGAGCTTTGCGATTCACCACTAGGACCATTTTTATCATGCTCAATGAGATTCTATCAAAATCGAAATCGGACTTACAAAAATAATTAAGTTCAGACCATACAAACTTATAAAAATCTTTAAGTTCAGAAATTATACAAAATTTCTAAGTTCAGACCATACAACTTATAAAAACTTCTAAGTTAAGAGATTATACAAATTTTCTGTAAGTACACCAATTCAATTCTAACATGTAGCTTCAACTGAATCCTAGTGGTAGGGTTGCCGAATCCCTTAGGTTAACGACAGAAACATCCCCTCAACAAAGAGAGAATGAGCTACAATGAGCTTTTGCGATTCACCACTAGGACCATTTTTATCATGCTCAATGAGATTCTATCAAAATCGAAATCGGACTTACAAAAATAATTAAGTTCAGACCAAATCTGTAGTTTTTAGCTTGTAAGTAGTAGTTCTAGTGAAGTTCGTACCGATCTACTGACTACCTGAGTGTTTGAAGTCTGAAGGGTAAATATGGGCCTTATCAAAAGAAAGCTATATTCAGACAACAAACAGGAGACAAAACTGAGAGGAGAAAAGATGGGAAATTCTATGTGCAAAACCATAGAACTTCGACACAAAGGAAGAGAAGAAATCGTCACCGAATAACAAGTCTAAACAGGACTAGTCTTCTTCCTGATTTCTCCTTATCTTGTTCTTAAGCATTGAAATTTGAAAGTTTCAAGTTAAATGAATTTCAAGAAAATAAAAGCTTTTTATGAAAATTTGGGTTCTGTTCTTGAGAAAAAATTGGATGTTCTTTCGAATTCTTAACTCGATTTCAGTTTTGATGGGAGATTTGCTATCAACAGATCTTGTTTTATAAACCCAATTAAGCTAATTTGAAAATATTGAACGACGAAATCCTTGGCTGATTTAGGGATTTATCTGTTTGCTTCAGATAGGGCCTTTCTATATTCTTGACTATTCACTCGATCGATTTTCTGTTGCAGTGATTATTCGAATGGCGTATGTTAACGCAGCTGATTTTCGCAGCAATGATGTAGGTTCCATCTTTAATCTTCACCATTGGGAGTTACGAAATTTGTGAAACCACCATCAAGTTAATCGGGTCTCACCAACTCAATTTCGAAGGAAGTCGTCACAGGACAAAACTGCCACAATGGGGCCGAGGTCTGATCAATTCATTCAAGTGTTACAATCTTGCCAGTACACTAGATTCTCCTGCCAACTCTAGCAGTAAGAAGCAACAGTTTGGGACTTGCATGGAATGAATAACTTTGGATGTAGCTCATCACCATCTCGTCAACTTTCAACTCGGATGAATTCCAGATCATAAATTGCAATGAGCATCAGGTTCGGTAACTTCAGTAGAATACATTTCGGGCTCAGTCACAAGAGTCAAGTTTAAGACTTCATCAAGTTAATCGGGTCTCAACATTCATCCTCGGAAGAGATTATCATCGGGACCAAACATTAAAGCTCAATCAAACTTTGGTTGTTTTAACCATGTCGGTTCATAGCATCAATCTCGGGTATGGCCATCTCTGGGTTCATCGGCACATCTACAATCAACGACCAACTCGACAAGTCTGTTCATAGCATCAACGGAAATTGCAGCAACTCAGCTTCGTGTAATTCCACATCGGGGCGAATTAGTTAACTACTTACTTGGATCAAAATCATCTCGTTCCAAGTTAAATCGGGACAGATACCAGGCAACAGGTCGGAGCTAGCTACATCGGCCAGTTCCATTCGTTTGCAAATCTTAGCTCGGGTCAGTTCGTTTTATATTGGGAAAGGTGAACCATATCGGATAAGGCAGTCAATTCAGATAACTCGGATTGATCAACTCGACAAGATTACAACCGAATCGCTTCGGGATCTTGGCACGGGAAAATTGAGTCGGTTCATTCCAGAATAGCACACCTTCATCGGAAATTCATCCACAACAGGGAACATTCTTAACTCTTAACTCCTTAATCCTCATTTTGTGGGTTATTTTGATGAATGTTATTTAAGATCCTCCTCAAATAAGTATGGTACAAGGGCGATCGGATTAGTCCACCTAAGAAAACATGAATAGTCCTTGCTTTAGAAATATGAGAACGTAGACCCTTGACGTTTGGCATGCAAATGTGAATTACTTTTACCGCCTGTAGCTATGAATTACAAGGTTTCAAGCTTGACTTGATATCTAGTCACTGTAAGACAGCACTGAATGAGAAATATGAGATATATTTTGGGAAACGATGATGTCTCGCTATATAGTTTGGGAAGAGACCAACCGCTGTTGACCCGTGTTTATTCACTATGAATTCGAGCCTTTCATTTGAGTAATCGCATTACCACACGTTCAAGCCTGAAATTACATTTGATCTCTGACTAATCAGTCTGATTGCTTAGATCGTAACCTTAACCATCTAGATTGCCACCGTGCTTAATTCTTAAATATCGCAGGTGCATAAACCCAATCCCGAGTATCAGTTGAGAAACAAAATTATTTTGGCAACACATGAATGAGCTTTAGTATATGACGTAAATGCCAAAGGGTGGGAAGCTTTTCTCATAGAGACGAAACAATCATCTCTGACCAAGCCGCCTCGGAAGTGAAAATAATGTCGTAATGTGTAGCTGATACCTATTATCAACTATCAGGAATGAAAGCTAAGTACCGTCACTCTTAAACACTTAGCTCATTACAGTGCATATAACATCCGAATTCATTTGGCACGATAGTTTAAACTTTCAAATGCTAGTGAATAATCCAAACCAGATTTTGTTTAATGATTGTTAAAATCCGCCAGCCAAAAGTTATTTCAAAGACATTAATTAATAAAACTCTAGCTTGTTTTTGGAGGACGCAAATCATGTCATCAACGGCATAGTTGCAGTTTGGATGCTGAATATACGATTTGGCCTACATTTATCTTGGATGCTCACTTGCTTGATTTCTTGTTGCAGAAAGTGATGAATAGAGAGTGAATTTCTTTAATTATGTATTGAACTTCCAGCGAAATCATCTCGAGAAGAAGTCATCATGAATAATCACTTTGTTTCATCCGTCTCGGACCAAAATCACCCTTGGCCGCCTCCAAACAATCTTTTACTCGGGTATCACCAGCTTTTGGTCACTACCCATCATTGGGAGAGGAACTGCACACACGATTAACTCGGCCTCAAATGCATCTCTTGCATCGGATCACCTTGAATCTCCATCTCAGACATGATCATCCCAGGAATGCTCCAGACTCCATCTCTAACCAACGCCAAACATGACAACTCAACGCCGAAGCTATATCAGAGAGCCTGCTAGAATCATGTAATTGGAGGGGAACATCTACCAAATGAAGGATTGCAACCCCATGGGTATTTACGAGTCGCAGAAACATCAAGTACTTCTTTGACGCAGGAGTAAGGATCGCAGAAGAGCCGTCACTTGCAAAAGTGCAGGCCACGGCACCAACTATCGAAAATCTAAGCATCACTTCTTTCAAAACTTAGTTTATTCAATACAACGCCTATAACGTTCGAATTTATAGCACCCAAATTCTTGTGAATCATCCGAATTATATTTTTTACATAACTGTTAAAACCTGCCTGACTTAAAACATTTTGAAAACCTTAAGTACTAAGTTTTCGGCCTAACTTTGGAGGAAATAGGTAATGCCATCAATGGTACTGTTGTTATTAGGACGTCGTCTTAGGTTTTTGCTCGTTGATGCAGAAAAATGATGATGGGAGTGAAATCTCGTTACCTGTGTATCGAACCTTCAGCATAATCACCACTTCAGAGGATTTCTATTATGAACAACCACTTCGGATCAACCATCTCAGCCAACTCCAGACTGGAAAATTCATGGTAGCTACGGATAAGAGTTACAAGATAGTTTAAGGATTGCACAAGCCATCTCTTTGTCCTCGGGTCCCAGATAATTCATTTCGATACAACATGATCGGGCGACATACCTCCTTTAAACTTTGATTCCATTTGATTATTGCATACATGATATACTCTAATGAATGTTTCCGAGGCATGAGAATCCCTTAAAGTGAACTTTGGAATTTAGCAAGTAACCCAGTCTATCATTGTCACACACACCTTCGTGCCTTGTTAAATATTCAAGAATATTATTAGCATGCTTGTTCAAACGAGATAGGGAACACACGACATACCGACTTTTAACATACACTTATACGATATCGTAAATGCTTCCTAACATGATTTGTTTACGCTTGAAATGCTACCTTATGATCCCGATTATCTACGAGGCTTTTGGTGCATTACATTAAATCGACTAGTACCCACAGTTCCTGAGTTCATCATGATTTTCCTTATCGATTTTGACATCGCATTGTTATTAGATAGATGGTAACGATGAAATTCCACAAAGACTAGATATGATTGGTATACTTTGTAACTTGACCTTAGTATGTGGCTAAGCAGCTGATAGACACATTTTTTGTGTCTGAATTGTCCTCACTGTTGGTATTGTTGGAACTCGATTTTTGTACTAATATTGTGTTTTTATGTATTTTTAGGTATTTTTGGAAATAAATATTTTTTGGAAAAATCGGCTCGAAAAGTTGCGCGGAACACCCCCGGAGGACATTTGATATTCAGACTCCCACTGTTGGATAAGGGGTAACCCAATTACTAAGGGGCACCTCTGTAGAGCACTTGCTATTCGCACCCCCGGTTTGGTTAGGGGGACACCTTTCTTCTTCGTTTAAAATTTTTTTTTGGCGGGAATTTGGTCAGTGAAACCCGAGAATGTGCAGTGAAGATTTCTACGAGTCTGAAAGAGATTAAACCGCTGGAGTTGGCATCAAATATCCTGTTTTGACTAAACAGGATTGGTAAGGGAGGAAGAATCGGAAAAGAAGGAGTATAATCAATCTTTGGAGTAAACAACACACGGAGATATGTGTTTCTTATTTTTTTCCCGTGTTTACATGAAGTCGGCATGTGTTTGACTCAATCCAGCGTGTCATGATTCACATTGTCCCGTTTTCAGCGTGTTTAGAGTTTGACAGAAGCAAGTTGACGCGTGAGAAAGAAATAACAGGAAATAATCCCGTGGAAAATATATGTTTTAATGAGGAGATATTTGGTGATTATGAGGGAAGATTCTTGTCGTTGTGGAGTATAAAAAGGGTCTTAGGGTGGAAGAGAGTGACATAGAGAGTTTGGGAGAGTTTGGGAGACGTAGAGAGCCAAAAAAATCGAAGTTGCACCATTATTCTCTGCTGCTGCTGCTGCAACAAGAACACGAAGAACAGACCACCAGAGGAAGTCGTTCTTCTACAGTAAACAACGACACTTCAACGTGGGTCGTAATACGGCGACAGACTTAAAATCAGTAACAGTTTTCAACCCTCTTTGTAACAGTGTTTGCAACAAGTATAACTGTTGCAAACCCGGTTTTCATCATTTCTCCTTTGATCATCATTTGTAAACCATTTTTGAGCAATAATAATAATTTTTGAGCGTGTTTCCAACATGATGAGAGGCTAATTCTCCCACAACCAAGACAATGAGGAAGCTATTTACGCATGAATAAGTGGTAACTATTCTATTTTCTCTAATTTATAAATTATAATTCACTCAATCACTTCTTTTGCAGAGTTTTAAATTGTTCGCAAAATTCTTTTCATTAGTTGTGATTCAATTAGATAGGTTATGCTTTGTATTAAGATAATCTATGCTTAGGGATACAATTAATTTTTGAGAATTTGTCTGATTATTTGTGAATTAAGAAACAAAGGATTTAAAAGATAATTAGAGTTTTGGGTTATTTACTGTTATTCAGTCATGTGTAATAGTGGAATCAGTGTCTTGGTTATTCTCTCATATCTTGAATCAATTTTGTGTTAAGTTTTCTCTATTTTTAAGTCTTATAAGTCTAAAATCCATTGCTTTCACAAGTCTCAACGAACCTTATTACTACAACATTATTGAGTCACATCAAATTTTGGCGCCGCCGACGCGGACTTGTCTTTAGGCTATAGTTTTTAGATTTTCTTTTAGGTTTTTATTTATTTGTTCTTCTTTACGTTTTTGGGTTTTGAGTTAAAGACAAAGCGAAAGGAGCAAAAGAAGAAGATTTTTTTTTTTATATTTTATAAAAGAGAGAAAAAAAAAAGAGAGGCATTTTTATTTTTTTTAGACATTTTTTTTTTTTAGACTTTTCTTTTCTTTTGCACTTTTACTTTTTGGACATTCGGACATTCCTTATTTTATTAAACCCTACGGAAGGGTAGTATTAAATATTAAACTGTGTGCAGAGAAGGACGGTGATTACTATATCACCTCGGCCCCTCGGGTTCGTACATGACATAGGAGTCGTGGCCCGAGTCGAATACAAAGGTTCATCCCCCGTCTGGTACGGGAGGTAAGTTTGTCGAAACACTCGCGAATCCCCTGCCAGCGAGTTACTGTCTTCCTTCGTGTGAATATATGTTGAGGACTTAAAAACGGCAGTTTTTTAATTTCCTAGTAAAGGGCAAGGACTGGCCATATAAGATAAGGGTTCGGATTTCATCACCGTTCTCTTCTTGCCCGCCTTAGGAAAACAATTCTTAACGCGAACCTAAGCCTTAAAATTTGGAATAGAACGAGACCGATAGGGTAACGAGCTTAGTAGGAAAGTCGCTCGAAAAATATTGGTTACTCTTTTAGCATACTTTGAAGTTCATGATGGTCTCTGTGAAGTTGAGTGCGTGACTGAGCCGCCTTGTAATAGCGGTAAGGCCTTGGGTATCAAAGCTCCACTGAGCTTCCCTCGCCTTGATTCAACTTACTTTGACTCGGATTGATCCAGAGGGGTTTGCTTAAATTGTAACGAATTCCCATTCGAACGATTAGAAGCTAGTCTAGAAAACAATCTAAGTGGAGCCATCATGCTTTTTGTTTGCTAGATATCATTAGGTTTGTCATGGTGGAGTCAACCTTGTTTGTGCTTGCATAGAACTTCCTTCCTTTTAGGATTTTTATTTTTATTTTGTTTTATTTTTTCTAGTGTATGCCCGAGGTCTTTAAAGAATGGGCTTGGAAAAGAAACACTCTAGGTCGTTTGATTAGTGACAAACCTAGTAGTTCTTCTTGTGAAGGAGGGGAACTCGAAGACTCTTCTTTTGAGAGCCCCGTTTTTGGAAACTTCAGCTTTGAAAATCTATCTCTTAGTGAGGAAAGTACCCCTAGTACTTCCGTTGTGCCAACGATGGCAACTTTGAAAGATTACATGTTCCCAACTGGGACCAACCGAGCTTCATGCATTAAATTGCCAGCCAATACGGCTAACTTCGAGATAAAAGCTAGTATCCTTCAGATGATCCTATATTCTTAGGAAAAGATGATGAGAACCCTTATTTTCATATTAGGGACTTTGAGGAAATTTGTGGGATAGTTAGAATACAAGACCTTACTGATGAAGTTTTTAAACTTAAGATGTTCCCCTTTTCCTTAAAAGATAAAGACAAGACCTGGCTAAAATACTTACCATCTGGATCCATTGAAACATGGCAGAACTTATTGCTTGCTTTTTATATGAAATTCTACCCTAAGCATAAAACTGCAATTGTTAGGCAGAAAATTAGTGCTAGTGTGCAACAAGAGGGAGAGTCTCTTTATAGGTTTCTAGAGAGATTCAGTGATCTCCTATCTCAGTGTCCTAACCATGGATTCGATAAGATGAAACTTGTAGGGATTATTTACGGTGGTTTAGACTATTCGACCAAAGACATGGTCGAGTCTATGTGTGCTGGTGAGTTTACTAATAAAAGTGCTGAGGATGCCTTTACCATCTTAGGAGATGTTTCCGAGAAATCCCAACAGCGGGAGTCTTGTGTTGAACCCCCTAAAAGACTCCTGGTCAATAGAAGTAGCACCAATGTGGTAGATACAAGCTTCGGGTCAGATGCTAAGTTTGCTGCTTTGTCCAGAAGGTTAGAAGCTTTGGAAATGGGTCAGTCTAAAAATAGGTCCCTTGGTGAACCTAATAGAACATCTCAAATATCTAGTTGTGGAATAGAGCCCGATAACTCATTTTGGGAAGGTCAGGTTAGTGAAGAGCAAGCTCATTCTATTTATAACAATGCTAGGTTTGAGAACCATACTCAGAGACCTACAACCCTGGTTGGAGAAACCCTCCTGATTTCTCTTGGTCTAAGGGCCAGAATCAAGGCCAGTCTAGTAATTCTCAGCCTCCCCCAGGTTTTGGTTATAATAAGAGTTCTTCAGGTCAAACCAGGTTTAACCCTTCGAGAATAGAATGACTAGCTTAGAGGAATCTTTTAGTATATCAAAAAAGAGCCAGGATATGTTAGCACAGAGCTAGCAAATGTTAGTAAAGAGCCAGAGTAATTTTCAAGAGGAAACCAAGCAGAATTTTAAGAATAATTCCCAGTCCCTTGCTAAATTAGAACTTCAAGTTGGCCAAATTGCTAAGTTCCTTAGTGAGAGAGAAGATGGAAGGTTCCCTAGTCATACTAATCCTAACCCTAAAGGAGAGAAATCGTACAATCATGTGAATTCTATTACAACCCTTAGGAGTGGAAAGAAAGTTGACAATAAGGTCGCCATGCCTCGATAGTGAACATGTTTGTAGTTCACCCTTCTCGAGCGGAAAATGATGAGAAGACTGATAGAGTCTCTAAAGAGACCAATGAGGGTCATATTGAACCAGGCTTTGTTCCTAGAGCCCCGTTCCCATTTGCTAGTTCCAACTAAGAGGGAGTCCAACTTTAATGATATATTGGAGGTTTTTAAGCGTAACTATCAACCTACCATTGTTGGATGCGATTAAGCGATTCCCGCTTATGCCAAGTTTCTTAAGGACTTGTTTACAAGAAAGCGTAAGCTTAGTGTTCATAAGAAAGCATTCCTAGCTAGTCACGTGAGTTCCATTATTCAGAATACCACTACTCCTAAGTATAAGGACCCAGGGTCCCCTACCATTTCTTGCACAATAGGTAAATACCGTGTTGAGAAAGCTTTGCTTGACTTAGGAGCCAGTGTGAACTTACTTCCATACCATGTGTACCTTAAGCTAGTACTTGGTGAGATGAAACCTACCCAGATGACTCTTGAGTTAGGCGATAGGTCCGTTAAAATTCCCCGGGGTGTGATCGAGGATGTTCTCATAGAGGTCGACAAGTTTATTTATCCGGTGGATTTTGTTATCCTAGATACCCAACCTGTCCTTGACCCAGAGAACCAAATACCGGTAATTTTAGGTCGCCCGTTTTTAGACACATCCAATGCGATCATTAACTGTCGAACTGGTATTATGAATTTTGTATTTTGGTAATATGACTATTGAGCTGAACGTTTTCCATATTAGTAAGCTACCCTCTGAACTAGATGAATCAAGCATAGAAGAGGTGAACATGATAGGAACATTAGTCGAGGAGTCATTACCAAACACTTTGTTAGAAGATCCATTAGAGAAATGCCTAGCTCATTTTGGGATTGATTTTGATGATGATGATGTGATTAATGAGGTGAATGCACTACGGGAAAAACAGCGATTAACTACCCCGGAAATCAGTTGTGGTACCACATAAGACGACGTTTATCGATAGGTTGCACAAGGGGGGGGGGTGTAGAAAGTCTTCAATTGTTTGCAACTCGTAAGCTAGAGTCGTAAACTTGGTTGTGGTTCAATATTATACAACACTTGCTTCGGTTGTGATACTTAATCCAAATTACTGGGCAACATCTCACACAACTCATCAAGAGGTTGTAATAATTTGTTTCACAACAAAGTTATAATTCTTAGAAATATCTAACACAACCAATATAATGGTTGTGTATATACCATTCTCCCAACTATTATTATGGTTGTCTAAGACGTGTTTCACAATTATTATGGAAGCGTAGTCTAAGACGTGTTTCACAATTATTACTTGGGTTGTAAGTACTTCTTACACAACAAAAATATGTATAGGAGAAACTCGTATCACAACCAAGTTCATAGTAGTATGACATCATATTCACAACGAGTTTACTTGTGTATCAGAAACTCGTATGACAACCAAGATTATAGTAGTAAGACATGTTATTCACAACCCTTTACTTGTGTAGCAGAAACGTGTATGACAACCTTTGTATGTGTAGTAGAAGTTTGTTTCCACAATCCAGTGCATTGTTTCACAACAAATACGATGTGTAAAAGAAACAAGTATGACAACCATTATTTTCATATCACAACCCTTACTCTGTGTAGCATAAAAATGTATCACAATGTTTTTTTATGTTGTATAATTACTTTTTTCACAACCCATATCCTGTGTAGCATAAAAATATTTCACAACCCATATCCCGTGTAGTGATCACCTTTTTTCCAACCATGTTTAGCAGTTGTGATTCTTTTTACATTTTAGAAAAAAATATAAAATTGCTTTTCGATTCACACAAATATATATAAATATACTTCTATTCATTCGAGATAAAAACCATTAAAATGTAACAGATCAACATATAAACAAGTTAACGAGATCATTGTTTCTGAAACACTCATTGTCATTGTCATTGTTTTAAACTGATGAAAGCAACACAAAAATAACCATTGTCTCATGAAACACACCCCAAACAAAGTAACAGATTATCAGATGGCATGCATTATCAGATCCTTGGACCATGTGACATAAGTTCCTACAAAGATGTATAACACGCTTCAAGTCACCCGATGGCTTGTAGAGATGAGCATCATCAACACGAGAAGTAGTCACAGGTCACTTTGTACGCGCCCGAAACCTATTGGCACTCCATCTTTGGATCTCGGTTCGCAGCAATAATTGCGTCAGCAACAACCTCGTTCTCATTGTACCAACTGAGCAATCTGCAAGCTTTACCCTTCCCTAGCGCTTCCTCCACCCTTGGTCTGCTAACTGGACTGTCATTTGCAAACTGGGGAACAGTCCTACTTGAGCTAGCAAAACCATGGGTGTTGCTAGCATTTCCAGACTACAGGAAAAATACAACAGCAACATCAGAAACTCATAATGGGAGCAATAGAAACTAACCAGCAGTTTTATAGAAACATAAACACACTTACAATTGGACCGGCCTTGTTCAAGTGTGAGCCATCATGGCAGCAGACGCATCTCGAGGTTTTTTCCTATACCAACATCAAACCAGCAGTATGAGACGCGAGTTTAAATTTTTCAACTAAAAGAAATAAAAGCGATTATTATAATCTCACCTCTAACAGTGCAAGTCTCGCATTCATTTCACTCATACTATCCTTGCACTCTTTGATGATCTTTTTGTAATGGCTCTTGACAACCATCTTTGTCTTTGTCGCTCCATAGCCAATACCTCTCAGTCTCCCTGGTTTGTCGTCACCAAGAGCTTTGGAGAGAAGATCGTCTGTCACAGATGATCCAACATCAACACCATGCTCTTGTGCAGCTCTATCAATTCTTTCCTGCATTAGTGCAAAAGCAACCCAATTAGTCACATTTTTGGATCATTCTAACACATATATATTAAGCAAATAAATTAACAAAAAATATAAGAGAAATATGAGTTGAGTTCTCACTAAAGCCTCCATATTTCCAGGATTAGGTTCCTTCCCTTCCTTCGGTTTGTGACCTATTATCCAAAGTTCGACTCTATCAATGTCTTCTTTTGTATTCAACTGCTTTTGCTGCAAACAATATGTTATCCAGCTAGTTAGCATATAATTTGAATACAATTACCCTATAATGAACATAGGAATAAAAATACACAACTTACCATTTTAGCCTCGAGTCTCGCATAACCACCTCTACTGAGAGTGTGTGGAGTGGTGTATTTCTCTCTAACTTGTTGCATCCGCAATCTTTTTGCACGATAAAGTAACGGAATATCATTAACTAAACAACAAAGGAATGTACAAGGGCTGAACACAAACATAATTTAACTTATTGCGATATGAACACTTACTCGAATCCTCTCGAGCAAACATGTGCCACAAACTCTTCCCACTCATTCACGAAGTATCATTCTCTCTGTTTCGGTTCCGCCCGACTTCATCTGTCTTTCTTCTTCCTTTAGCCCATCCAAGGCGAGGATTTTACCAGCTTTCCTAGACCTAGCCTCTTTCAGATAACTTCCCATCTTCCCAAGATAATAGTCTTTGTAAAAATCATCGACAATAAACCTTTGCTGCAAATACAAGCAAAATAGTTACAAGAGTTAAAGAGATAATGGATGGTGTATAAAACTTCTAAATACATTATAAAAGTAAAAGAGTTGAAGAGTCAAGAAATTACCATGATAATCGCCCATATGTTATCTTTGGCCTCTCTAGGGACAAGTCTCCAGTCCTTGTGCTTTAATGGGATGTTACGCCTAACTAAAACACCTAATACACTAGCAAGCTGCACCGAAGGATCACCAACAGGATAATCCTTATTGTTAAAGCTCACAGCTTCCTTGCCATTCTTATTAGATGTTAGCCATAGTGCTGTCATCCTTGTGGGGCCGCGAGGAACGTACTTTCTTTTGGGTTTTGCCTACAAAAGAGTTAAGGATGGAAAAACTAAATAAGGATACAACTTAGGTGACTTGCTCATAATTTATCGATAATTCGAGTGAAAATACTTAAGGATGGAAAAGTAACATAAGCAAAAGAGTCATATACCTGATGAGCTTCGTTTCATTTTCGGTTCTTGCATCATTCACGTCAACATCATTATCATTTTCCGTGTTTTCTTTTTCCACCTCAACATCTCTCTCTTGTTAAAGTTCTTCATCTTCTTCTTCTTCCTCTTCAAAATCGATAAAGTATCATCGACATTCCCGAGTTGCACATTCGGATATGGCCCTGTGTACAATTTCCGCTTTGCAACTCTTCGCTTGGGAACGACTTCCTCGCTTAAGGGTGCAAATTGGAGATTCTAATGGCCTGGACTGTTCAACGAGAGGTTCAAGTAGAAGGTGCGGCTTGAGATGCTCCTGGTTGAGATTGTTCCGTTCAACCGAACTTTTCCTTTTCCTCGGTGATGATCGTGTTGGAGTAGGCTTTTCAGCGGGTGGTTCAACCGCACTTTGAGTTTTCTTTATTGGTGATTGTGATGGAGTAGTCTTTTCAAAGATCTGTGAATCCTCCGAGTTGTTCTTAAACCTAGGGATGATCGCCTCGGAAGCTTTTCACTTTCAAGAAGCTCTGAACTCTTATTCTTCTTCTTAGGAGTTTGTTTGCCATGAGACTTTTTACTCTTATCTTTCAAAATGATCTGCAAAATAAAACTGAACTATGTTAATCAAAAGGAGATGGTAAATAAAGTGATTGAAACAAGTAAAAAATAAACCGAATCATAAGAGATTTGTTACTACGTACCCTCATAGCATCCGCGACAGAACTGACAGTTTTGGCTCGGACGCTTTTTGCTTACTTACTTGCTACCTTTTTGGGAGATATTACCAAATTCTTGCTTACTACCTTTTTGGGAGATGGGACTGGAATCTTGCTCTTTGCTTCATCGTTAACCTGTAACATAGAGTAAAATAAGTTAATCAAAAGGATTGAAAGAACATCATTTACACTAAATACGTAAAATTAAACTGAACCATAAGATATATAAGTCTTCACCTTATTATTCTTCACCATTGCGATAAATTGGATCTTCACCTCCTTCCACACTACGCATCTACAATAAAAACTTAACCAAAAAGTTAAACTATAAATATTGCACCATATCTCATCGGATAAGAAATCACCATTGTACATGACAAATCACCACATGTGAATCATCGAGGCTTTAAGAGCTGGTGCACTCTCTTTCTTATGAGCAAATCCATTGCTTGAGAACTTAAGCAATTGCTTTGCTCATACGAAAGAGAGTGCTCTAGCTCTCATCAAACTCTTGCAAAAATATATAAGACTTTAGCAATCCACATTTGAATCAAGGTATCAAAAACAAACTATAATGTTATAAATCAAACTTAAAATAACCACCAAGCAACTGACAACCATTGGTTGGGATACCGAAGCCTCTGCGTAATTCTCGGTTGAGAATGAGCCAGAGTTCCTGTACTCCAACCAATGGCAATCTGATTCACTTGATGGTTTCAAAAATAAGCATCATGTTTATAGAGTTAGAAGAAAACACAATTTTGGTAATTTATTCAAAAATGAAACTACTACATGTTATGAAAATTAAATTTAATTGAAAACTCACATATTGCATGTCAAGAATCGGGTCGAGAAAACATAACAATCGGTAAACAAGATTGAAGAACAAGCATGAATTGGTTCGACTCGTCCGAGTCACGAATTTCGAGATGTTTTCGTGAATAAATCAAATTTTCTCTCGACGATTATACAACCTATTACAAAGGGTATTTGCTATAACCAAACAAAACGAAAGAAATCATATGAATCGGTTCAAAATATAAACCCTAACTCGGTTGAGAAATAAAACCCTAATCAGAAATCATGAAGATAATGAAAAACAAATTCAAATCGAAATCAAACCAATAGAAAATGACAAATACATCTTTACAGTGAGATTTATACCCGAGTTTGAGTTAAGATGTAAATCGGCGGCAGATTGAAGCTACGGTTTGATATCGAGAGATTGGGGTGAAGTTGTGTTTCTTGAGATCGATCGTAGTTTGAGATGAAGTTTGGGTTTGAGGTGAAGTTGGGTTTCAAAATCTAGTTAGGGTTTGATGAGAGAAAATCTTCTCAGAAACAGAGAGAAAAAACGAGAAAGAGAGAGAGAAAAAATGAGAGAAATGAGAGGAAATTTTTGGTCAAAATTCTTCTCTTTAGGGGTTGTTTGGGTGGGAAACTAAATTTGGTTCAAAATCTAGAAGGATGTGCCCAAATTTAGGCGGGCTGTTTGGGTGGGAAACACACAATCCGCATGGTACTTTTTGTAGCCGTTAGATTAAAATCTGGACAATCCCATTGGTTGAAACAAAGCATACGGATTGAGAAGAAAACACACAATTTGGTAAACCAAACAAGGCTTCCTCACCGTTAGATTGGCTTGTGACTTGATTTCCTTAAATTTGGTTCGTTGGATTACAAACAATTACAATAAAACCATTTGTAAGAACGACGAGTCCAACAGTATGACCGTAAGATTCCATGTAGATACTCGCCGATACCGTAACCAAACCCTAGATTTCATCAGGTTCGAGAAAGAATCTTGCTCGGAGATCGAAAACTGTGCCAATATAGATAAGATTCCTTCGTAAGAACGACGAGTCCAACAGTATGACCGTCAGATTCCATGTAGATACTCGCCGATACCGTAACCAAACCCTAGATTTCATCAGGTTCGAGAAAAAATCTTGCTCGGAGATCGAAAACTGGGCTAATATAGATAAGATTCCTTAGTAAGAACGACGAGTCCAACAGTATGACCGTAAGATTCCATGTAGATACTCGCCGATACCGTAACCAAACCCTAGATTTCATCAGGTTCAAGAAAGAATCTTGCTCGGAGATCGAAAACTATGCCAATATAGATAAGATTCCTTCGTAAGAACGACGAGTCCAACAGTATGACCGTAAGATTCCATGTAGATACTCGCCGATACCGTAACCAAACCCTAGATTTCATCAGGTTCGAGAAAGAATCTTGCTCGGGGATCGAAAACTGGGCCAATATAGATAAGATTCCTTCGTAAGAACGACGAGTCCAACAGTATGACCGTAAGATTCCATGTAGATACTCGCCGATACCGTAACCAAACCCTAGATTTCATCAGGTTCGAGAAAGAATCTTGCTCGGAGATCGAAAACTGTGCCAATATAGATAAGATTCCTTCGTAAGAACGACGAGTCCAACATTATGACCGTAAGATTCCATGTAGATACTCGCCGATACCGTAACCAAACCCTAGATTTCATCAGGTTCGAGAAAGAATCTTGCTCGGAGATCGAAAACTGGGCCAATATAGATAAGATTCCTTCGTAAGAACGACGAGTCCAACAAAGATGACCGTAAGATTCCATGTAGATACTCGCGATACCGTAACCAAACCCTAGATTTCATCGGGTTCGAAAGAATCTTGCTCGGGGATCGAAAAACGGGGCCAATATAGATAAGATTCCTTCGTAAGAACGACGAGTCCAACAAGATGACCGTAAGATTCCATGTAGATACTCGCCGATACCGTAACCAAACCTAGATTTCATCGAGGTTCGAGAAAGAATCTTGCCCGGAGATCGAAAACAGGGCCAATATAGATAAGATTCCTTCGTAAGAACGACGAGTCCAACAAAGATGACCGTAAGATTCCATGTAGATACTCGCCGACACCGTAACCAAACCACTAGGATTTCATCGAGTTCGAGAAAGAATCTTGCTCGGGGATCGAAAACTGGGCCAATATAGATAAGATTCCTTCGTAAGAACGACGAGTCCAACAGTATGACCGTAAGATTCCATGTAGATACTCGCGATACCGTAACCAAACCCTAGATTTCATCAGGTTCGAGAAAGAATCTTGCTCGGAGATCGAAAACTGGGGCCAATATAGATAAGAATCCTTCGTAATAACGGCGAGTCCAACAAAGTATGACCGTAAGATTCCATGTAGATACTCGCCGATCCGTAACCAAACCCTAGATTTCATCGGAGTTCGAGAAAGAATCTTGCTCGGGATCGAAAACCGGGCCAATATAGATAAGATTCCTTCGTAAGAACGACGAGTCCAACAGTATGACCGTAAGATTCCATGTAGATACTCGCCGATACCGTAACCAAACCCTAGATTTCATCAGGTTCGAGAAAGAATCTTGCTCGGAGATCGAAAAAATTTAGCGGAAGTTAAAAAAATTTAGCAGAAGTTAAAAACCTTTTTAGAAGTGAAAAAACTTAGCAGAAGTGAAAAAAATTTAGCAGAAGTTAAACTTTCGAAAGACGAAAAAACCCCTATTACGACTATTTCTAACAGTTGTGAGAAAAAAAATTTCTGCATCACAACTTCCATTTCAATCTCCAACCGTCTATTTCAACCTCACATCGATCTCTAACCGTCCATTGTTTTTAATTTTTTTTCCTTTTTATCCTTTTGTTTTTTCTTTCCTCCACCACTTCTTTTCTTTTTCGTCTTTCGTCTCTTCTTTTATCTTTCTTCGAACCACAGAAAAACAGCTCCTCCATCTGCCGAAACACAATCAATCAAACCATTACAAGTCAATATCATCAACAAATCGAGCGAACAGATCAATGAAAAGGAGTTTTTTTCATCAACATATCGTTTTTTTCTCCATCAACAGATGGAGTTTCTTAAGCTCTGTTAACAAATCGAGCTTCTCCATCAACAAATAGAGCTTCTCCATCAACAGATCGATCTTGTAATTGGGTGCAGAATTGATTGCTTTAATTATTTTTTTTGTAATAGTTTCATCTCAATTTGCATTAAATTTAGGGTTTCATGATTGGGTTGCATTGAATTCGTTTTAAAAAAAATAAATCAATCATTGCATTTAATTTGTTTGATGATTTGGTAGCATTAAATTTTGATGATTGGCACGGATCAAATTTTTAGGGTTGCATTTAATTTCAATCATTTCAAACCGTTACATTAATTTTTTTGGGTGTTGTTCGAATTTAATTCATGTTTAGATGCATTCAATTCTCGCAAATGGTTGAAATTAAGTTTTTGGGGTTGTTTGATTTTTTGCAGATTCATTCTAATCGTATAGGGGAGCGGTGAAGTACAAATTTTGCTTGAAAATAAGTCTAGCTAATGATGGTATGTATGCACTAGTTGGCCATTATATGTACCGTTCGACCAAATGCCACCCCCTTTATGCAGGATTATATTTATGTGTGTAATTTGGTATAGTTTTCTCGTCCGTATAATGTCAACTTGGTGCCCATTTTGAATCTTTGATAAAATTATTCGTTATTGGTGGTGATGGCTCCAAAATGAGATGCCTGCATAGGTTTTATGACTTATCTTTTTGATAGTGCATCCTGCAAAATTGTGTCATTGTTTGTACCATCGTTTGCGTCCATTTGTTGTCATTCAGATGCCTAATAATTGCGAGATTGCTCAATCCTTCCTGGCAAGAAAATAACAAAGGAAAAAGTTTATATATGTTTTAATATGAGAATGTGTTTCATTGACAGATGGGAAGGAAATAAAGATTCATATTGAACCGCAACAGGATGACTCTTGACTTGTAAAATGATGAATAAGGATTGGGTTCGTTGGCCAAGGTAAAGCCAAGTCATAACTGTCTCTACGAGGTATATATGTCTCATAATGAGATTAATCGATCTTAGTACGTCTAACCATTGGAGTTTTAATGTAGGGGGAAGTTCCATACCAGGATGCGATAAAGAAGTTCGTGAGAGTTGGCTCATGAGAAACTTGGAAATCCTTCTAAGTTTAGTTGTCCTTGTGTGGATTGTAAGAATCTTGTCACGCCACTTCCTCCTGGTACAATACATATGCACTTGCTAAAGCGGGGTATGGATCCTACTTACACCGAGTGGGTTCTTCACGGGGAGAAGATTAGCAATTTTAATAATGTTCATGAAGAGGGAGCAACACGTCAACGTACTTTCTACCGGATGTGGACAGATGCTAATGTTGAAGGTGATGTCGAACCAAGGCAAGGGATTTGTGAACCTAGGCGGGACGAAGGGTTTCCAAACCACGACGAAGAGTTGGGATAAACGAGATTGAAGAGGCCGACTTCCCTTTATACCCCGGTTGTACTACACACACAAAGCTAAGCATGACTACGAGTTGTATAGGCACAAGACAAGTAAATGGTTTATCTCGAAGGGCTTTTGATGATCTTCTCAAGACAATTGGTTGTGTTGCCCCCAGGTCATTGTCTTCCTAAATCAACTTATGAAGTGAAGAAGTTCTTTGAAAGCTTTCCAACTCACTTATGAGAAAATACACGCATGTCGAATGATTGTTGTTTGTTTAGAAATGAGTTGAAAGACGAGGATGAATGTCCTAAATGTCACTATTCTAGGTGGAAGGAAGACACATCTAACATGGATGATGCTTGACATGGTAGACAAGCCCAAAAAGAAGATACTAGTGAAGGTGCTTAGATACTTCCCCATTGTGCCGAGATTAAGGAGAATGTATAAATCAGCAGAGCTAGCTCGGAGTTGATATGGCACGCGACTCATAAGAGTAAAGATGGTAAGATGCGTCATCCAACGGATTCTTTGGCTTGAAGCACATAGACACAAAGTTCCCAGTTTGCTTCGTCGCGTAATTTGCGTCTTGGGCTTCTTGTGTGATGGATTTAATCCGTTTGGCGATCTTTCCCCAACCCACGATTGTTGGCCGGTGATGATTGTGGTATATAATCTTCCCCCTCAACGGTGTATGCAAAGCGACAATATTATTTTAAGCTTGCCGATTCCAGAAAGAAACAACTAGGTAGAGACATCGATATATACTTGCAACCACCGATTGATGATCTCGATTAAGTTATGGGAAAACGGCGTGGAGTTTTATGATGCATTTAGTAAGGTAATGTTCAAATTGAAGGCATTATTAATGTGGACGATAAATGATTTTCCTGCTTATGGTAACCTATCTGGATGTACATATAAAGGGAAGTCAGCCTGCCCTCTTTGTGGTGATAATACTCTTTCAACTTTGTTTGCCGTTTAGTCGTAAAACTCGTTTACATGAATCATAGGAGATTTCTACCTCATAATCATCCTCTTCGATCGACTAAGAAGAAAGCATGTTTCAATGGAGAGATTGAGACGAAGGAAAAGCCACCTACTATGTCTAGTCTTTGAGGCTTTTGAACGTCGAGGCAAAAGATTGTAAATGACTTTGGAAAAGCGAAGCGAACGAGGTGGAGAAAAGGAAAGAGAAAGAGGAAAAGAAGAAGAATAAGAAGAAGCGAGAAAAGGGTCGAGTAGTGCGGCAACAGTGCAAATGACGGTAAATCTAATCTGCGGAGCGGAAAAGGCAAGTTGCTACGATGCCGGGTATGAGTGCTGGTCCTAGTTACGGTGCAGGATGATGACCATCCTATATTCAACAAACGGTCAATATTTTTCGACTTGCCTTACTTGGAAGGTAACTTATAACCTCAGATTATCTTCTTTTCAGTCTTACATTCCCATCTGCATGTTAAATCTCATTTATGAAATGTACAACTCAAGTGACTTGCTCATACATTTTATGTTATTCCTTCCTTCTTAGGAATTGTTACTACGACACAATATTGATGTTATGCATACGGAAAAAAACGTCTGTGAGAGTGTCATTGGTACTCTATTGAATATAAAGAACAAAACAAAAGATGGCTTAAAGTCCCGTAATGATCTGAAAAGTATGGGAATCAAAGAAGAATTGCATTTAATAGTCAAAAATGGCAAAACTTGGCTTCCTCCAGCACCATGTAACTTAAGCGATAAGGGAAAGGCTGTATTCTATAATAGGATGAGAAATCTGAAGGTTCCATATGGGTATAGTTCTGATCTTAGGAGGCATTTCTCGAAAGATGGTTGCTTGGGTGTCCTTAAGGCTCATTATTACCATGTTATGATGCAACAAATATTACCTGTAGCTTTGAAAGGACTTTTACCTGATGGGCCAAGTAATGCCATAAATCGGTTATGTTCTTATTTTAACGAAATATGCCAAAGGGAAGTTGATCTCACTAGATTGTTAGAACTTGAAGATGAAATTGCTGAGACTTTGTGTATGTTGGAGATGTACTTCCCTCCATCATTTTTTGATGTGATGGTACACTTGACAATTCACGTAGCTCGAGAAGTGCGGTTAGGTGGACCCGTACAATATCGTTGGATGTATCCATTTGAAAGGTAATATATTCATTAGTATGAATATTTTTTTAGTTATTTTAAGTAAAATGTTATAGTTTTGTTCTGTGTAAATGGGAGTTTGGTTCTAATAATTAGAAGTTTGGTTTGTCGCAGGTATATGAAGACATTCAAAGAATACGTAAATAATTACGCACAACTTTGAAGCATGTATAACAGTGTTACCAGGAATGGAGTGCGTCGGGTATTTTGATGTTCATGGGGGCAAACATTCTGAAGGAGGAGTAAATCAAAGCCATAATGAAGACATTCAACATGATTCCACACCTAGCGTGGCGTCCTCTTTCTAGAGGCGTTCAAGTGTATATTGGTAGTGATATGCTAAAGATTGCTCATAGATATGTGCTTTTTAACACGGCAGCAATTGAACCATATATAACGTAAGTATGATTGTTATATGTTCATTTAAAATTGTTAGCAATATAAGCACTTGTGTTTTACGAATCTTGTCCACATTAAAATATTTCTTATTAGAATGCATATGGATGAGTTAAGATCTTCCGATACTTCCAGTGAAGACCAACTCCTTTCCATACACTCGGAAACATTTGCAGATTGGTTAAAGCAAAAGGTACGTGCAACGCCACTTGGTTATTTGTTATATATGTTTTCAATTTATTAGATTCATTTTTCCTGAGTACGTAGTACCTCTTTTTAGCATTACCCACATAGAGCTTAATTAGAGATGAATCTGTCATTCACTTCTTAATTAGATCTTACCAAGCCAAAACATAGAGCTTGCGCCCATTACTGTGGTCACTTGTGTTCTGCTAACTAAATTTTATTGTTAGGTTAAAATGCAAATTGGTCAAGGCATGTCAGTATCAAATACAAGATCGGTGGTTGTCACATGGTCCTTTAGAAAAATGTGTATCATATAAAGGCTTGCAAATAAATGGGTCAAGGTTTGTTACTAAGGATATTCAAAGAGTCACGCAAAACACTGGTGTTTCAATTGAATCAAAATCTTTAGTTGCATCATCACAAATAAGTAGTGGTTTCTATGGCGTTTTAGAACAAATTCTCGTGTTGGACTACCAACATATGTTTCAAATTACCTTATTCAAATGTGACTGGGCTTACACCTATTTTGGTGTCAAGATAGAAAAAGGTTTTACATTGGTCAACTTACGTCAGCATAAGAACCAATATAAAAATGATCCATTCATTTTAGGGTCACAAGCCCGACAAGTTTTCTATTCTCGAGAGTCAGATACATCGAATTGGTTTGTGATGTTAAAACCACCACCAAGGGGTTTCCATGAATTAGAGGAATACAATGAACAGGAAGACACAAGTTGCCATCCAAAGGAACCTTCAACTCTTGGCTTACAAATGGATGATGATACTTGAGATTTATGCAAGAACCGATCTTTGAACCTATCTTAGTGGTTCCGACAAAGAAGAAAAACAAGAAGAATAAGAAAAAGAAAAAGAAGTGCCGCTGATAGTGGGTTTAATTACTCTTTTCATTTCCACAGATGCTCGAACCTATTTTGTTTCTTTCATTTTGCTTGATTGTATTTTTGCTTTTAAAATGACATGCTATTTATTTCTCTTTAATTATGACTTGAAATACCTTGGTATGATATGTTATCATTTCTCTGGATATGAACTCCTCTTTTAACTCCGCCATCATTTCAATGCCGGTCTCAAGCCCGGGTAAAGGAGGAGAGAAAATGGGATTTATTGAGTTCTAAATGCAGATTTTCTAAAATTGGTTACATATAATCATGTGATGGTATCTGATGTTGCAGTTTGCTTTTCTGGAATGTCTTTACTTATTTTGCAGTCAATGTCTTACTTTTATTCCAGTTAATATACTTCACAACTTTAAGCATTTGCAGCTTCTTAATGGAATTTGAAATGTGATTGCAGGCCTTGTACAATTCACTAAAACTTCCATGAATCTGGTAATGTGATTGTTGATTGAAATGTGATTGCAGGCATTGGACAGACTTCCTTATATGCTTCAAGAAAAATGGTGCATTTGCTGGCATTTTTTTTAAGGCTAATTTAAAAATTTGGTCTAATATATAAAAGAATGTAAATATAATTACATGCATAAATGTGGCAGGATGGTTGGAATGTCATATTGGCCAGCGGAGACTCATGTTCGACTCTCACCAGGCTTTTTTTTTCATAGTTATTTTTCATTTTACAACTCTTCTAAGGGTTGCAAAAGATCTATTTATCTTTTTCTTCTTATCTATTCAATCTCCCCATCACTTATTCTCCTCCACTTATCTTCTTTTCCGTCGTGTTTTCTTTTTCTCCTCCATCTCCCGCAGAACTTCCTCCTTCATCTCCTTAACCACGAAAATTTAAAACCCATCAATAGATTAAGCTGAAGATTTCTTCACCACCAACACCTTCTCGATATGTGTTAAGGAAAAAAAGGTTTGATTCTATAACCCATTTTAGGGTTTCATTATTTTTTTGATTTCCCGTTCTGTTTAACTGCTATTGATCTGAGAATGATGATACAATTAAAATTAGTCCTAGCTTCAATACATCTATTAATCAACACTAATCAATCATGTGTAAATTAGCCATCACTGAATTAGGCTTTAAAAACACTTAGGGTTCAGAAATTTTCAGAAATTAGGCCTGTGGAGAAATTTTCTTCAATTAGGCTTTAAAAACACTGAATTAGTCATGGGTGGAGGTGTGAAAGATTCTCCAGGGTAGCGATAGTAGCAACAGCAACGGTAACATGAGAATGAAAAAAACCTAACCGAGTGTGCTATGTCTGAACAAGGGTTTCATGAGACAAAAGTGTGTCCTTGGCTCTATTCTAGGTGTAAGCATGTTCCTTGTAATGGTGTGAGGGCATTTCTGCAATCTAAAACAACTGAAACCTATGGAAAAATGTTTTTCAAGTGTACCATACCTACCTGCACCTATTTTGAATGGTTTACTGATGCTTCGACCCTTGCAAAGCCAAGTTGTTGTTGTTACCATCGGTGAAAAGTCAGTGATGCTTGTGGAGAAGATGATCACTCTTTTAAAAATTGTCCAGCTACACGTCAGTTGTGCTTCTCTTCAACCTGCAATAACAAACTCAACCTAAAAATACGCAACAATCAACACAATAAGCACATAGCTTACCCGGTATGTGAAGAATGTGGAGATTTTACATGGGCCTCGAGATGCTATCTTCATTCTTTGCAAAGGAAAAATTTAGAGTTTACGAAATCTAATAGCTGATCTAATTACAAATCTAGGAAAAAGTCATATGTAATAAGATTTCATTTTATGTGTAGTATTAATTGGTCTGGACTTGTTTTATAATTAAAAGTATGCTATGTTGATGACTTATAATATTGTTTGTATGATAAATTGAATGTTTCTCTTCAGAAGAACCCCCCCTTTTTAACTCCGCCATTGAATAATTTCATTGCCGGTCTCAAGCCCGGATAAAGGAGGAGAGAAAAGGGGATTTATTGAGTTGGTCTCTAATTCAGCAGTTGGCGAGAAAAAGCAATTAACACATTCCTATAATATCCGAAACTTTTAGCATTTGCGGCTTCTTCATGACTTGTTGTGTTTGCTTTACCAAAATTTGCATGAATCCGCTACTTTGAGCATATAAATATACACCTCCACGTGTTTCATTCATTTACATTTTTAGATATACAACCTGGTGCTTATGAGTGTTGATTGAAATGAGATTGCGATCGTCCTTGTATAATTCGGAGAAAGCCTTGTATGTTTCGGGCAAAATGGCGCACTTGCTGGCCATTTTTTAAGGCTCAATTGAAATTATTGTTAAATATTAACGTAGATGTCCTTTGATAATCATACATGTAACTGTGGAATGGTGGTTAGAATCCCAGTCCTACACGGAGGAGGCCCGAGTTCGAATCTCACCCTAGCCTAATTTTTTCCTAGTAAATTTTCATTTTACAACCCTTATAAAGGTTGCGAATGTTGATTAAAAGAAAAAGCACAAATCTACCAGTATTGTGAATCTGGCAGGATGGTTGACGTCTTGTACTAACACCTAGTAAGCTTGGGTTCGATTCTCTACAAGAACATTTTTCAACTTTCTTTTTTTTCTTATCTTCAACGACTCTTAGTAGTGTTGTTTTAAAATCATTCACTACCTTTAGGATGTGAGTTGTAAATTCTAAAGGTGGTCACTTCTCTCTACAACCATTTTCACACAATAAGTTGTGGTTCTGATTCTCGTCACTACTCTTAGGAACTCATTGGTCCTAAGAGTTGGACATATTTTACTTTGACAACGCTTTTGTTGGAAAAAGTTGTAAAACATACTACATTTTGCAACTTTTAATTTACGAGTTGTCAATCTACGGCTGTAGATTAATAATTTTCCCGTAGTGATGCCTTGTTAGATTCAACCCCTTTGATAGACACTAGTAATGGCTGGAAACCCAAGTTCGAACCTCTACCCGTTTCTAAGTCTACCCTAGTTCCTTCGTTAGAAGAGCCTCCTAAGTTGGACCTAAAACCATTAACAGATACCCTAAATTATGTGTTTTTAGGCCCTTCTGAGACTTTACCTGTGATTATTGCTTCCGACTTGGATAGTGATCAGGAAAGTAGGCTGGTATCCGTCCTTCAAAACAACAAGGAAGCTTTAGGGTGGACCATATCAGACATTAAGGGTATAAGTCGTACAGTTTGTATGCATCAGATTTATTTAGAGAAAGATACCAAACCTTCTAGGGAGATGCAACGTCGACTAAACCCCAATATGAAAGAAGTAGTTTGAACCGAGGTTCTTAAGTCACATTAGATGCGGGCATTATCTACCCCATTTCGAACGACAGAGTGGGTCGGCCCGTTCGAGGTTGTTCCCAAGAAATCCGGAGATTCTTGTAGTCGGAATGATAATAATGAGTTAATCCCTACCCGAGTTACCACGGGTTGGCGTGTTTGTATTGACTATAGGAAATTGAACAAGGTCACTAGGAAGGACCACTTTCCCCTTCCCTTCATCGACCAGATGCTAGAGAGATTAGATGGACATAGTCATTCTTGCTTTTTAGATGGCTACTCTGGCTATAATCAGATCGTTATTTCCCAAGAAGACCAAGAAAACCACTTTTACATGTCCCTTTGGTACCTTTGCGTATAGACGCATGCCTTTCGGGCTATGTAACGCCCCTGCGACTTTTCAGCGTTGCATGATGCGCATATTTTCAGATATGGTAGAACGGTTCTTGGAGGTATTTATGGATGATTTTTCAGTATTTGGTTCGTCTTTCGATGAGTTCTTGCATCATTTGTCATTAGTGTTGACTAGATGTAAGGAAAAGAATCTAGTGCTTAATTGGGAGAAATGTCATTTCATGGTTCAATCAGGAATTGTTTTAGGGCATATCATATCTTCAAAGGGTATAGAGGTAGATAAAGCCAAAGTTAACCTTATTAAGACTTTACAGGTCCCAAAAGCCGTAAAAGATATTAGGTCATTCTTAGGGCATGCGAGGTTTTATCGTCGATTCATTAAGGATTTTAGCTTGATTTCTAGACCTCTTTGCAATTTGCTTGCAAAAGATGTTAAGTTTGTCTTTGATGACGCTTGTTTAGAGGCTTTTGAGAAGCTTAAGACTTTACTCACTACCGCCCCCATAGTCCAGGCACCTAATGAACCTACCCTTTGAAATCATGTGCGATGCTTGATTATGCTATTGGTGTTGTGCCAGGTCAGCGAAAAACAAATTACTTTATGTAATTTACTATGCTAACAAAACTCGAATGATGCCCAGTTGAACTATACCACTACGGAGAAGGAACTGTAGCCATTGTGTTTGCCTAGACAAGTTTAGACCCTATCTATTAGGTTCTAAGATCGTAATCTATACTTGATCATGCTACTTTGAAATACCTTTTGTCTAAGAAGGATACCAAACCTAGATTGATTAGATGGGTCCTTTTATTACAAGAATTTTGTCCAGGACATTAGAGACAAAAGGGTGCGAGAAAATGTAGTAGAAGACCACTTGTTTAGGCTAGTTGTTAGTTCTCCTAATGATTCCCTTCATATAAGGGATAGCTTTCTGATGAACAATTGTTCTCTGTTTCCCAATCACCTTGGTATGCGAATATAGTGAACTATCTTGTTCTTTGGTCGAATGCCCCAACATTGGGGTAAACAAGATCGTTCTAGGTTTTTAGCCGAGGTTAAGCACTTCTTTTGGGATGATCCTTATTTATTTAAGTATTGTCCAGACTAGATTATTAGGAGATGTATACCTGAGAGTGACCAGTCCAGTATTATTTCCTTTTGTCATGATCATGCTTGTGGGGGTCACTTTAGTGCTAAGAAGACTGCTGCTAAGATATTGCAGTGTGGATTCTACTGGCCTTCGTTGTTTAAATACTCCCACGATTCTTGTGTTACTTGTGAACGTTGCGGAATTTAGGAACCATTTCCGTAGGAACATGATGCCCTTGAACCCGATTTTAATTATTGAGGTCTTTGGTGTGTGGGGTATTGACTTTATGGGTCAATTTCCTAATTCTTTTGGTAACCTATACATCCTTGTCGCCGTAGACTATGTCTCTAAGTGGATTGAGGCGGTTGCGTGTAAAACCAATGACCATAGGGTTGTGATTGAGTTCTTGAAAAATAATATACTTACACGTTTTGGTACACCGCGAGCTATAATTAGTGATGGAGGGTCGCACTTTTGTAATGGACCTTTTAAGCTTTTAATGAAGAAATATGGTATTACACATAAGGTAGCCACCCCGTATCATCCACAGACTAGTGGTCAGGTAGAGGTTTCTAGTAGGGAGATAAAACGTATATTAGAGAAAACAGTTAATCCTAATCGGAAAAACTGGTCGTCTAGGCTTACTGATGCCTTATGTGCTTACCGTACTGCGTTTAAAACCCATATTGGAATGTCGCCTTATCGGCTTGTTTATGGCAAGGAATGTCATTTACCTGTTGAGTTAGAACATAGAGCTTATTGGGCTGTTAAGCAGCTAAATTTTTCACTTGACAAGGCGAGAGCCCATAGGAAACCCCGACTCAATGAGTTGGACGAGATTCGTATAGATGCTTACGATAGTGCGAAGGAGTATAAGAACAAAATGAAACTTGTGCATGATAGAAATATCTTACGGAAGTCATTTTTCCAGGTCAAAAAGTTCTTTTGTATGATACCCGCTTGCATCTTTTCCCTGGGAAATTACGTTCTCGGTGGACGGGTCCTTTTTATTATTCGCATTGTATTTCCTCATGGAGCTGTTGAGATCGAGACACCGGATGGTAGTAGTTCTTCGAAGGTTAACGGTCAGAGATTGAAACCCTTTTTAGAACCCTTTCCTACAGGTGATGTTGAGGAGGTCCCTCTGGAGGACCCTGTTTACCCTTGATTGACCATCGAGGCGATTGTATGTTGTATATTAGTTTTTGATTTCTCTCTTCACCCAGGTACTATCTTTCCGACTTCTCTCTTTACTGATTCCTCATGTTACTTTACTTTTTGGTATTGCTCTTTCATTAGAAACATTGAGGACAATGTTAGATTTAAGTTTGGGGGTGGGGAAGAAACTTCTTGTTAGTTTTTAGTTGCAATAAATAAACTCCAGAGCCTAGAAATTTATGTTTATTAAGGATGGCACTAACCAAGCTAAGTGGATGGAAGCATTTTGGTTGTAGGAGTTGAGGAACCAATCGATTAGATGGCAACATCTAAAGAGTCTATTCATAAAAGCACAGAGCTCGGGTGTTAGAAATAACATGATAGTTTCACCATATCTCGTTGAGTCCTTTTCACTTCTGTTTTGTTTTGTTCTTTTTAAACTATGTTTCTCTAAGTGATTAGGTGGGGCCCACGAATCAAGTTGTTACCAATGCTAGGGTGAATTAGAGTGATTGAGATACAACAAAAAAAAGAAGAAAAAAAAAAAGAAAAAAAAATATATATATATATATTGAGACCAGACCATCAGACCAACCGGAATAAATTGAATAAAGTCGACCACTAGAACCCTTGTATATGCCAGTTGTGTTGACCTAGAGTTAGGATTATCGACCACTGGTTCCCTTGTATATGCCAGTGTGTTGATATTAGTCAGACTAGTATCTCAGTCCATTAGGATAGGTTCATTTTGGCGGAGGCCTTCAGACAGATATGGGAAACACCGTTCACTTAGTAAACATCAAAACCATCTATGTTTTTCTATATATCCATCTTCTTGATCTATCCATGTGATTAGTTTTGACTCCGGGTATTGATGTCCATAGTGCGACTATCTGAGTAGAGCTCTGTCACTTTATATGAATTTTAGTATGCTTGAGTGCAAACTCGTGTACAACAATTGGAATTTCGCATCGGGGTACTTCCTCATGTAGTCAATAAGTATGCCAACCAAGGAGATTCTTTAGTGCCTTCCAAGGTTACTGTGTAGATAGCTAGGTGCAGGTAAAGGTTTTTGGGTACACTCTAAAACCCTCCTGAGACAACACTTCGCCACTAGGGCCACCTAGGGGTTCAAATGATTTTTATTTTCTAGAATAAATTTGCTCGAGGACTAGCAAATAATAAGTTTGGGAAATTTGATAGACATATATTTTGTGTCTGAATTGTCCTCACTTTGTTGGTATTGTTGGAACTCGATTTTTGTACTAATATTGTGTTTTATGTATTTTTAGATATTTTTGGAAATAAATATTTTTGGAAAAATCGGCTCGAAAAGTTGCGCGGAACACCCCGGAGGACATTTGATATTCGGACTCCCCCTTTGTTGGATAAGGGGTAACCCAATTACTAAGGAGCACCTCTCAGAGAGCACTTGCTATTCGCACTTTTGATTTGGTTAGGGGGACACCTTTCTTCTTCGTTTAAAAATCTGTTTTTAAGGAATTTGGTCGGTGAAACCCGAGAATGTGCGGTGAAGATTTCTACGAGTCTGGAAAGAGATTAAACCATTGAGTTGGCATCAAATATCCTGTTTTGACTAAACAGGATTGGTAAGGAGGAAGAATCCGAAAAGAATGAGTATAATCAATCTTTGGAGTAAAAAAGACACGGAGATATGTGTTTCTTATTTTTTTCCGTGTTTACATGAAGTCGACATGTGTTTGACTCAATCCAGCGTGACATGATTCACATTGTCCCGTTTTCAGCGTGTTTAGAGTTTGACAGAAGCAAGTTGACGCGTGAGAAAGAAATAACAGGAAATAATCCCGTGGAAAATATATGTTTTAATGAGGAGATATTTGGTGATTATGAGGGAAGATTCTTGTCGTTGTGGAGTATAAAAAGGGTCTTGGGGTGGAAGAGAGTGACACAGAGAGTTTGGGAGAGTTTGGTAGACGTAGAGAGCCAAAAAAATCGAAGTTGCACCATTATTTTCTGCTGCTCTTTTGCAACAAAGAACACGAATAACGAGACCACCGAGGCGGTCGTTCTTCTACGATGTGACGACACTTCAACGTGGGTCGTAATACTGACTGGCAGACTTAAAATCGATAACAGTTTTCAACCCTCTTTATAACGAGTGTTTGCAACAACTATAAGCTGTTGCAAACCGGTTTTCATCATTTTCCTTTGATCATCATTTGTAAACCATTTTTGAGCAATAATAATAATTTTTGAGCGTGTTTCCAACATTATGAGAGGCTAATTCTCCCACAAACAAGGAAATGAGGAAGCTATTTACGCATGAATAAGTGGTAACTATTCTATTTTCTCTAATTTATAAATTATAATTCACTCAATCAAACTTTTACTGCGAGTTTTAAATTGTTCGCAAAATTCTTTTCCTTAGTTGTGATTCAATTAGATAGGTTATGCTTTGTATTAAGATAATCTATGCTTAGGGATACAATTAATTTTTGAGAATTTGTCTGATTATTTGTGAATTAAGAAACAAAGGATTTAAAAGATAATTAGAGTTTTGGGTTATTTACTGTTATTCATTCATGTGTAATAGTGGAATCAGTGTCTTGGTTATTCTCTCATATCTTGAATCAATTTTGTGTTAAGTTTTCTCTATTTTTAAGTCTTATAAGTCTAAAATCCATTGCTTTCACAAGTCTCAACGAACCTTATTACTACAACATTATTGAGTCACATCAGGAACTTGAGGAAGCACTCTGGGTGGGAATGAACCTAAACATTTTAATGGAAATTTGAAAATCGGCTCGTATACGGGATCATCTTTATAAAAGTGAATGGTTGAAGTATATGATTCTTATTTTCCTCCGACTCACCCTGCATTTACTTACCTTTTTGAATCCACAGGAATTTTAGAAGGTCGACAAGGAGACTGTAATTGCTTAGAGAATCTACACAATGGATGCACGGAAAAATGATCCAGTCCGCAGAGTTCATTAGGATATACTAGTGGTATTATGGACAACAGTCAGTTATATCGGGATAACGCAATATGCCAAGTCATACCTGCTCGTGTCAGATTGCATCGGGACATCTCCAATCCATTTTGGGTCATAGTAGTGAACACTTCCTCATTACAAGCGACATCCGGATGAAAGTCACTCTTGAGTTGATCATGTTTCGGTTAGAAAGGCTCGGACCTTCTGAGCAACACCTAAAAGCGGCATAATGGTACTGATCCCTGTTAAAGTTGAAGTATGATGGATTGCCCGTCATCTCGCATCCTGCACAATCCCAAACTGTGGCTGAAAACCACAGGTGATGGCTGAAATCACATGACGAATCCAACAAAGAACTTAAGGAATTGAGAACTTTAGTCCCGGATACCGCGATCGGTTTTCTCACCGCAAGGATAAAGGGCTAAGCATTTTTATCTCAGAAACTCTGCTTGTCTAGTGTAACATACCACAATATTCGATTGATAGTGCAGATATAATCTTCTATGCCATTCACTAGTGTTGCTGAATACTTTAGCTTCCCAGGATGGTGTCCGACACAACTTGACATGACAATCTAAATTGGCTTGTACCTTATTGTTGTGAGGATATGAAGCATACTGTCTTGTGGTTAGATTTTCTCCGCAGTTGCTAACTTGTAACTAGGATTCACAGGTACCTTTGAGGGGAATCAAGCGAGATACAACCGTGACATGATGGCGTGGGAGATTTGACGATACTTGGAGCAACGTGTGACTAAGGTATCCCACTAGTGTGTGACACAGAACGGGCAGGGGGAAACCGCTGCTCCGAAGATAATCACTTGAGCCACAATGCCACACCAACTACGTTTAGTAATCATCTACTTCGGACCAGACACGCCACAGACCAATGCATATTTGGCATTGGCCTTTTTCGGAACCAACTTATGACTACTTCCTTCCCGGTTCGACAAATCAGTTTGGGCAACAAGCAACCACTTGGACATACGCTCGATCGGTGGACAACGAATCACCTCGGACATCACCAATATGGAATCGATTACCTCGCAGCAACAACCGACTGTGACTTCAGGAAATATCACAAGTATGGCAACCAAGCGGGACCGAAATTGAACATTTGCGGAATATAATGTGTTACATGAAAAGTACAACGGTAAGGCGATGATATAACAAACTAAAGAAACATACAATGGTAAGGAGATGATATAACAAACTAAATAACCCGGGGGACGCCTTGGGTTGTTGATACGACTAATGTTCATTCGTACTCGGGGCGATGGAAATGTGCAAGTGCCGAGGTGACTTACACTCGAATGGTCGTTTGAACCCGGGCGATGGCATTGTGCAAGTCTTGGGGCGACTTACACTCGGCGGGATATTCGAACTCGGGGAGATGGCGGTGTGCAAGTGCCGAGGTAGTCTAAGGGCCCTGGTGGTTGGAAGCCAGTGGCCGATTGTCAAAACACGAGTACTCGACGATCGAGCATACAACATTGCTCCCATCGCAAGTGGCCGAAATCACTTGCCCAAGACGGTTAATTGATAACTCCTTGGGGTATTGGGCCAATAGAATTTAGGAATGACCAAGTACCCTACCACTAGATCAAAATGACGGTGATGAGATACCTCAATCGGGACATGGCATCGGGCCCGATGACCCTCCCTGTTGAGTGTTCGACAAATATGGAATATTAACTAATGCCTACGTTGAAATGATTAGTATTACAAGAAAACGTGTACGCTAAGACTATGAACGGTCATGCATAACTTTGGCGGTATACTTAACTCGTCAAGGGTAGGTGGTACTTGAATGGTTCATTTAGAAACAACACCAATGAGGTCACCCACAGGGGCACGAGATGTATGCCGGTATCAGGGGAAACACAATGGCGACGACGGACCTACCGGGTTATCAGCGTGTGAAACTTGAATAGCGTGCATACATCAAAGTTCGCAAGTCGCTGCGGGTAAACACAACAACTGCAAAAAGGAAGCTTTCTTACCCTTATGTCTTCAACTTTAGACATTTTCTATTGGTATTTATCATTGAGACTTATCGGAAAACACAACAGATGCAATCAATGTTAGAAAATCGGAAAAGCGTGTGACTAATTATGTGTTTTTATTTGAAAAATTATGAGAACTAGCAGGAATAGCCGATGGAAATCCAAACTATGCAGGATAACACAAACTGAGCTAAATATCGCCCGGAGGCTATATTACAAGGGCACAAAATCTACACGAGAAAGAATAACTGTCTTGGTTATGATTACAATCAAGAATGGTGGGCAACAAAATCTATGGACCCACGAAGCATCGAGTCGCTCGCAAACCAATTAAAGGCGACAACGAGATTACAGAGTTTCTCGAGTTTCTGAATCATACTAAAGGATGCAGCAACGAACCGTACCGTATCGACATATCTAGCAGCAATGAAGGTCACGAGCAATAATACAGTTAAGTTACAAGGCGAATGATATGGACTTCATCGTCAACAGCAAGCCAAGGCAGGGGCATGGTTGTTATCTCGAGACTACACAAATGAATATAGAAGAAACAAGCTAAGTATCGCCTATTTCCAAGACTGCAAGTTGTTTTAACCAAATGGGACATGTCATCCACACATTTCGGTTCATCATCGTCCATTATAAAATCTTAACTGATTGCTCGTTCAAATAGTGTTAAAACAAACATGTGTGCTTGGTAGCTCATTTGGCAGACCCCCTATCACATGCTTTATTGCGAATTACAGATGTGATATCGTTTGTACCAAACATGATGATATTTTTCTATTGGATATAGTTGTGACAAGCCCTTAAGCATTGCATGAGCTTAAGTATTTTGTATATAGATCTGGACGCATATCTTCGAGTGAGAATAAAGGCATGGAAGCTAATGACAAGAGATAGTATTGAGCACAATCGTTGTCTCGAGACTCATAAACGAATAGGGAAAGTACGCGTACTAGGAAGGTGCGATGATATTCCTTTGCGCAGTCCCTATAACAACACTTGGGTAGTCACAACACTGCAAGAAAAATGTTTTGGGGGAGGGGCGCATGAAAGCCCTCACCTGATGAAGCAAATCGAGGATACCAATATCGTCAACTGGTTCACAAGACAGCTAAGTATCATCTATCTCGAGAAACTGTCTTATTTCGTGTACTTCAGTGGCTGTTCATTTGCGTAATCACAATGACTAAGACACTTGGATATTCGAAAACCCGACATGCCATATTGATAATTTGAATTAGTCAGTGCATGCATGCCTTTCTACTCTGGATACATACTGTCTTGTTGACACATACCATGATCATGCTTAATGAACAACATTACAATAAGTGGAATAATTATTTACATCCATACAGTTGCACGGTAGCTATATTGACCATAGAAATGCTTCATATAGAAGACACTTTCTATCGTATTAAGGATAAATGTAAACCTCTAGGGCATAACGTAAACTCTATGCAAAATAGTCGAAACCAAGAAGCCCCTAACAAGGCGCTAAAACTATAGCTTTTTTCAAAATCGCGCCACGCATTAAATGTATTCTCTCGATTTATCTTTGTGAAAGCATGCTAGATTATTGAATTCAGATAACAATCAGGTTAAGTGACAGACCTAAGGCTTTCTTTTAACATCTTACATCGGCATCGTGTAATCTATGAAATGTTTAAACTTGCAAGACATGGTAGAATCTTGTATTTGAATTTGAAATATTTGTGAGAATCTCGGCAATTACCAATCCTTTCCATGAGTAGCAGGTACCTGTGTTCATTTAGAGAACTTCAAATACAACGAGTCATCAAGAGCTAATACCAACCGAACCAGGCAGAGTTTGAGCACTGACCACCAAGCCGTGATCGCAACAACTTGAACATGTAGAATGCATGACCAAACTATCTCACACACAAAAGACTAGGAAGTCATCTCGAAGGAAGCTTCGATGACTACCAAGGGAGACAAATAGCTCGAGGCAAATGAAGTGATCAACAATTGTTAGCATAGACCATCCAATGCGATCCTACGGGAGCGAGTTACAAGAGACATTACGGCATGATGATAAAAATCAACAACCATTGAACCAAGAGTCGCTTTGAAACTTCGCATAAGAATAGGGGCAAGTATGCATCACGTGAGACGCAGTTTGTCTTCTTACCTTTCAGTTCCTTTAGCAACGATGTAAAGCTATAAAGACCACGACAACGTTCACCGATGCGTCGCTAAGTCGAATTTATCAACTTACCCAAACAAAGGACCCACAACGGAGGCAGACACCACCAGATCTGTATCAAAAAAGGAAGCCAATTAAAACCGAGAAGAGCGACCCAACATCAGAATTTCCCAACAAGAATGCAACATTGAAGTGGGTAGTCAGCAGCACCAAGCGAGCTTATCACCAAAGTTAGACACAGTTGAATAGTCTTTTCGAATTATGGACCCTCCGTATTTAGCTGTATCGAATTCAACCCGTAGAGACATTCCGCAAACCATCTTGAACAAGTATTAAAGCAGTTGTCCCGAAGAGAACTTCTACAAGACGAGATGCAAGCGTAAATCGAACCAGACATACACCCTAGAATTTCAAATCAACCCAAAGTGGATAATTCTCACAAAAGAGACACTTTACTCCGAGCCGATCATCTATAACAGCACGAGTTGAACTCGTCTACAATATCGAGAAAAGCCAAAGCCGAGTAAAGAGGAGATAAGAACACGACATCGAGCACAATTAAATCCTACGAACCAATCGAGAAGTACAACAAGATCGGGACCGAAAACAGTGAAGCGCCTAGCTGTGAGGCGTGATACTCGGAAGCCCATATTCAACAACTAAAAGCCTGACGAAAAACCCAAGTCGCTACAAGTCGATAGTCCACTAACAACCAGTTTGGATAACACCGAAAATCAGTAAGCTAAGACCTGAAGAAAAAGCAACAACAACACAGACGCACGATCCTAAGGATTTTCTTAAGGATTCCTCTGCGATTAAACCTCAATAAAAGAGGCATAAATGTAGGAGTAAAAATATGTAACAGACACGTGTCTAAAGATTAAGGCAGAATTAGTATAGTTAGGTGCAACTGCTTTTAGGAAATAAGACATCACTAGTGCTTATCCTAACTGGTCAGACCTAAGGGAACTATTGTAACTTGATATACATCCCTACCCTTTATAAGGAAAGGTGAGATATTTTTGTAGGGATCTTTTTTCTTCTTCCTCCCACAACCGAGAGCTTAGCAAAAACTCTATTTTCCCTTTAATGGATTTTATATGTAACACTTCCGATCTTGTAACACTTTTGATGATAGTAAAACCCCGTGGATGTAGGCTTCATTAATGGCCGAACCACGTAAAAACTCTTTTGTTCATGTTTACTTTGATACACTTCATCTCTATTTTCTTGAGTAGATCCTCATCTTAAGTGTTGGATTCAAAGTGGGTGTGGTTGTTAGATTTTTAGCAACTACAGCATACATGGAACTCCCAAGCTCTAGAGTCCGCACATCTACTCCACTAACTAGACATTGTATCACAACATTGAGCATTTTCCAGATCCTTGGTTCAATAGCTTAAGCTCGCCTTCTGCCCATAGAACAAGCTTTAGGGAGTAATTACATTCTTTATTTTCTTCAGAACTTTCTATAAATTTCAGTAATGAAAAAGTTCAATAAACAAAATCTTTATTTTGTTCCCACTGGCCACTGTGACGTTCTTGTTCATCTTTCTCCTACATGTATGTGTTTCTTGGAGGCCCAATGGTTGCATCTGAGACAGTATTGAGACCCAAAGACAAAGGTAGAGAGACGGATTTCCGGGATATTTTGATTTTTCTCTCTGTCAAGATTTTCTCCATGTTTTTCACCCTAAATCAAGATTTACTCGGGTTTAGATATCTTCCGAGCAAATCTAGATAGTATGATTTATTAGATGATGTTTATATAAACAAAATCATATTTATTGCGGAGCACGGTTTCGTGGTTTTTGTATTCGTTTATTAATATGAATTAATTCTTTCCCTTTTAAGGGTCACTGAAATTGACCAGTAACCTAACAACAAGCTGGAAACCGACTCCTTTTTGAATAGCTATGTTGAATCTATTAAAATAGAAAACTAACTAACTTATTCGTGGCATCATAACTAGCAATCCTATTTTTTAATCATTTTAGAAAGCTAATAGTATCTTCATCCTGTTTCCAAAAAGTAGTGAACGCCAAAATTCCCAACCCAAAACCATCATCACTGTATTTGTCAAGGTACTTATTTCGTTTACCCAGAACTGCATTGGATAATGTACGACCAGGCGTAAAGAAACGGACACAACCAACTTTGAAAGGCGAGCCCCCCGTAACATCGCAACAAACATCCTGACCGTTTTCCAATTGTGGACCATAATATCTGCAGGCTGCAAAGCACTGCCATTATTAGATAGAAAACCAAGAGACACCTATTTCCTTGCCGAAATACCCGCTCTGTAACAGATATCAGCAAAAACATCTCTAACAATATCATGGCGGAACTTAAGCAAAAAATCACTTGCACAATGTAAAGCGTGATACCCAAAGATATCCATCTCCCTGTTTCAACTAAGGAAAGTGCTACCAGTGCCAAATAACGGGATACCTAGCCTATAACAAAGTTCATAACTAAATTATATAGGCCCAATGGTTTGGTTAAGACCAACAATAGGCACAACTAATAGATAGTCGTCCTGGGCATGTTCGATTTTGTTACACTGCAACAAGGTGGAGTCGCGGTCTGTCATTGTAAACTTGCTAGACTACTCTTTCGTAACAACGTCAAAGTAGGAAACTGCAAAGTTTTCATGGGATGAGAGGCATTTTCATACACACTAAAACCACATACATGCATGTAATTAACTTTGAAGAGCTTGTTGATATGCAATGCAATGAGCGAGAGATGATATAAGGATCAAGGATAACTTTGTTTTAGTCAATGAAAGAGGCAAGATAACAATCTTGACTCATACCGAACATTGTATATATACACAAGCCTCTACACCTGATGGTTAGGGAAGAAATGAGTTGTTGCAAGGGACCATACCCAGCGCCATCCCCAGTTATTAGCTGTTTTAAGTGCAGAAACAGATGGAGATCAAAACGATACTTAACATGTTGAAGAGCTGTAGGAGTTGTTGTGCGCATGGTGAAGTACAAACAAGATACACCAACAAAGTTTCGAAGCAGTGACATCTTACTTTGTGAGTCTTTTAATTTCCTTATAGGTTGAATCAACAATATATTTTTTTCGACCCTGTTCATAACCATATCTTGCTTAAACTGAAGATCTAAACTGATAGGACCACCCAAAAGCTTCACTCCACCAGAAGATTTGCCAATGCCGGGGAAAAAAACCATATATGTTGACACGAGGATATACCGTAGGCCGAAAGATCTTTGTTTACTTACATTCAGAAACAAACCCCTCTCTCTATTGTTAATTTGGATAATGCTCAAGTCTTTTGAACTTCCATCGTATCGCCCACCATAGTACCTGTAGGTGTGAATAATCCACAGATCTAGGTGGACCAATCCTAGGCAATGATGTATCGATAGTAGATGAAGTATGAAGAACCGAAGAACTCTATCCAATTTTGGCGCGAGAAAAGAGATGCCCGTGAAGTTGATACGTTTAAAGGTAAAATCTTGATGTGATGCTTATCGGGTACGAGAGTAATAAATTCTCTGACAAAGCCGGTGAAAGGATAAGAAGGATATGGTCAAAGTAAGAATCGTACTGAGAGTATCAAGGACGACATCGGCCATACTCACTGAGTAATCAACATCGGGTGTAAGGACATCGGGAGAAGATATCACTAGGCTCGGCCCAAAAGACATCACCCATCGCCCGAGAAGGATATCAAGAACATGTACCACGATTCACACTGTAACTTGGATGTATCATCCCTTGTAGTTATAAATAGAGATCCATGTAGAGAGCTAAGGACCAGGTAATAAGTGAGAGAGGAGAGAACACCAAGAGCTTGAGAGTGAGAATTGAGCACTTGTTAGTAAGATACATCCTTTGTAACCTTGAATCGAGTAATAAGATCATCCCTTTACCCCCGTGGACGTAGGTAATCATACCAAACCACGTATATCTTGTGTTCTTGTGCATCTCTTGCTTGTTTACTTCAATGTGTGTGTTTGTGATTATTTGGGTGTAGTTGTAGGATTTTCCACATCTACAGTACCATCATCAAGGTACCGAGGCATGTAAACTAAGTTTGCAAAAAACAGATATTTTAAGGACCAAAGGATGAAGAACCAAAGAAAACAACGAAGGGACGAGGGGGTCACCTTGTGAACATGTTGAGACGACGATAAGACATATTTTGTGTAGTAAAATATCTTAGGATTGACGTAGAACAGAGTTACCCATTTATAGATTGCGAGAACTTTTCAACTTTGACTTCATTGAGCATAGCTTCTCTAACTACCAAATTGAAAGCATTGGTAAAATCAATGAGCAATAAAGTCAAATCGATACGACCCCCTTGAAGCTCCACGGTCTGTTTGCCGCATGTATAATACCTTCCCACACCAGAAATCCCAACTCCAAACTGAGAGTCGCCAAGATAAGACGACATTTTCTTACCGACAGAAGTTGCGGCTCACTGGAGACTGATCTCCTCCATATGGTTCCAACTGAGATGGGCCTTAAGCCTCCACCAGGATGGACAAGTGGAGTTAGAGGAGCACTAATGATAAATTCATTAAAAACGTAAGGGAACTTACCTGCGAGTAGCAAGTTAATAACTCCACACAAAGAAGACAAAAGGTCGTCCGCAACCACTGTAGGAGCACCACTCAAAGTGTCTAATAGATGTTGTGCACTTAAACCATATCTACCGCAGGAAGTACCTTTAGGGAACTTTATAGAAGCTTTTAATAGCATCTAAGGCAACACTAGCACTTAGGTTCCTGAATTCACAAGCCAACGGCTTCAACCTCTCATGACTATAAACTCCATGAATCAGCAATGTAGGGCAGAATCTCGCAACAACAATGTTCCAGCGAAGTTTTAATCAACAAGTGTATGCGAAGACCATCACAGACTATTTGAAGAATGACGTAGCAGGTGACATCAGCCTAATCACGAGGAAAGTGTGAATATCTTGCGAGATTGAAGAGCACGTGCGAAGAAAACCCTTGTAAGCTTGTGAGAACAACGCAAGCCAGATCCGAAAATAAAGGTTGACTTAGCTATTACTCATTATGTAAACACCTATATAAAGAGAAAGGCATGAGAGAGAAAGGGGATACACATTTTTGTAAAGAGGGAACACACATTTGTAGAGAGAGAGTTATTTTTGTTTATCATCTTCTTCCCCAAAAACTAGATCTAGAGCTCTACCAAAAATCAATTAATGGAGATTCTAAATGTAATACTCATGTAATTCCTACAATCATAGTGAAGAACCATGGATGTAGATCACATTGATCGAACCATGTAAAAAATCTTTGTGTCCATTTATATTTTTAGTACTTTCATCTTCATTTTCCTATTAAAGATGATTACATCTAGAAACTATTATCCTGATATCATAAGGGGTGTGGTAGTAGCAAATCCGCTACTACATTTTTGGTGCTAGAAATAGGGATTAGTAAAGGATTTTATCCTACCTGCAACAAATCTTACCAGATCTACAAGATTCAGAGGAAAAAACCAAAGCTTAAGTGGAAGATTTTGGCGTTCAGGAGAGAGAGCAAGAGGCAAATTACTGAAGGAAGTCGAAGATAAGGATAAGTGGCAGTCGCTGTGATTTCTATCACAAACCAAATTCATACGAGATGGTTCAACTTTGAGAAAGCAAACAAATAGGTCATGGGTTCGAGTTCGCACACATACATATTTTTCATTTTCTTCTCATTTTCAATGGCGAATAAAAGAATAAAGAAATTCTCATTTTCAATGGCGAATAAAAGAATAAAGAAAAAAGTTATGCGTTAATTTCGCAGAGAGGTTCTTGAACAGTTGGTCTCGAGAAAACAAAGATATGTGCGTTCGTGGTCGCAAGTTCGAAATCGCTGCAGACATAGTTTTCTTCTTTTTACGAGAGGGCAAAAAAATGAATAATTTCGCAATATTGTTTCATTCTTTCACATCCAAGAGGCATCACAATTGGTCATCTGCGAAGTTAATGAGTTCATTGTCATGCGTTCGAATCGCAACGAACATGTATTTTTCGTGTGGTCTTTGATAATTTCGCATGGATATTTCGCATAGAAGAAAGTGGGTGAGTATTTCGCACAAACATTTCGCATAGGAAAACTAGCACAGTTGGTTAGAAGGCATGAATGCAAGCAGCAGGTCGCTGAATCAATTCTTGCCTTTCACATCTGTTTTTGCTAAGACATTTTTACACTTCATGCAACGTATTTTTCAGCGCGAAATTGACAACAACGAATCACATGAAATCTAAGTACCCCTTTCCTTGCATATTTTACTTACATCAAATAAATTTTTTTTTATTTGATTTACAAAAAGTGATACAATCGCACGATTACAAAGATTCGAGAAAAATCTCGCAGATCAATTTATATATTTCTCTTAAATATTTGCTTTGTTTCAATGAGAATGATATTTAACATGGAGAGTAGTAGGAGGCAAAATAAGACCTTCCATCAACAGACTAGTAAGACCTTCCATCAACAGGCTTCATAAGACCTCATTAGGATCATTTCCATGAAAGATATTTATCAAATGAGACGAAACAAGTTATACAAAGGAAATCAAAACAAAGAAAAACGATTTGAACTTGCAATTAAATGAAAAATTTTGATAAAAGAAATGTTGAATATTAATCTAAATTCTTATTTGCATTACAGCATAGCATGAAACAGAGAACATGGAGTAGTAGTTTCATTCGCATGCTTCTTATTTGTACGCATACTTCTTATTCGCAATCGAGGATGGATACTTCTTATACTTCTTCAAGGATACATCATGCTTCGTATACTTCAGGATGATACTTCTAATTACTTCTCAATGCTTTGGAACTTCACAAAAGAATAGAGGCAAATACGTACTTTTCAAGAAAAGTATTCTTTCGCGTAGTTCCTTCATCAACAAAGATCAAAGACTATTACAACAATGGATTTTTTCTTAAAGATCGCTCTTCAAGCAATATTCAAGAAAAAAGAGGCAAAATGTAGGATCAAAATATTGCACAACACATTTGTTAGTGTGCGAGATGCATTCATTTCCTTAGCCCGCGAGAATGTAGCAAGAGCCTGAGAGAACGTCGCGGGAGCATGAGATAATATTAGTTGTACTCCACTATAAGTGAGCTGTCATCCACTATGTACACATCTATATAAAGAGAAAGGTAGGAGAGAGAAGGAGTAGGATACACATTTTGTGATGGGGATACCCATTTTTGTAAAGAGGGAACACACATTTGTAGAGAGAGAGTTATTTTTCTTTATCATCTTCTTCCCCAAAAACTAGATCTAGAGCTCTACAAAAATCCATTAATGGAGATTCTAAATGTAATACTCATGTAATTCCTACAATCATAGTGAAGAACCATGGATGTAGATCACATTGATCGAACCATGTAAAAAATCCTTGTGTCCATTTATATATTTTTAGTACTTTCATCTTCATTTTCCTATCAAAGATGATCCTGACATCATAAGGGGTGTGGTAGTAGAAAATCCGCTACTACAAGGAAATCAAATCCGCTTCATTTCCATTGAGAGGACCTGCGAGGATTTCCCCATCATTTAATTGCAGACACTAAACACACAACCATATTTTAAGTTTCTTCAAAACAGATTACCAATCATTGTATACGTCCACAATGTTGGTGATTCCACCTCTGCAAATATTTTTGCGATCCTCATTGATGATATGTCGATCATTCAAGTGTTTACAAAAGGATATTTTGACAAATCCTCTCACGCGAACACTATTACGACAGTCGTCAAAATTTCTGAAAGGACACTGGACTGTGTCTTCTTGAGAGTCCGATGAAGCCACATCCGGGGGAGGGGATGAAGACTGAGAAGAATATTGAGTCATTGAGATGATCTTTTTTTATATATTAAGCCCCAAACTGATAGCAATGATCAAAAACCTAACGACGACAAAGTGAAACAAAAAAAAAACCAAAAATAGCTTCAAAAAAGAGGTTTTCTAAATGATAAAAACTAATGGCTAAAAGAAATAGGAAAACGTAAGGAAACTAAATGGAGGTTTAAGGCTGGATGGATCATAACGAATGATCAGATGGAAAAGAAGGAAGGAAACGATTTACGGTTTTCTATAGCCGGAAATCGCAGGAGAACTAAAATATATTATCATGCATCTCTGAACTTGAACTGCTGCAGGTGCCATTGATGCTGGTCATTGGAGCGCCATCACTTGATCTCCTGCTCCTCGAGCTCCATCATTCATACTCGAGATTGAGTTGATTTGCATCAGAACTATCATCGGGATGGTGCTTGCTTGCCTGCATCACGCATCATTCTTTCGGTTCTTTTGACGTATCAAAGTAACGTGACTCATGCACTGCAGCTTTCACCTAGCTTCATATGAACCTGCACATAAACAAAACGAAGAAATCATCCTGTAGACAACACGTTTTGAGGGGTTCTCCTTTGAAGTTTCCCAATTGAGACATCACTGTATTGCAAGCTTTATTAAACTGAGCTCTTTTCATCGTTGTCGGGTTCAGCATGCTATTTCGGCTTTCATCAGAATTTCAATCTTCCTCTGGGTTTTCTCGTATTTTGTAAGTATTGGTTGATCTTCCTACTTGACCATCAGATTTTGGGTCGAAACTTTATCTTCTTAGCTCCTTCGTCAATACTTGAATAATTATCAAAGATATATTCCAGATAAACTTGTCGATTGATAAGAAGCATGGAGTATAAGAAATAAAAAGTGTCGAGCAAGTCTTTTTGTGTAAGTATACGAGGTATACTGGAAGTAAGAAGCAACTGAAGCAGCACACTTCTTAGAGAAGTACTCTTCAGTTCTTACTGGGCCCTTGGCACGCCTTCGTAAAAGTAAACCAAAAAATTTCTGATAGATGATTTCGTACTTCAAACTGCTTCTTGTTTTGCGCAAACCTGCGGTTATATCGTTACGGCGATATTGAACTGGGCTATGCTGCAAGGAGCGGTCATTTTTGCTTAAGCTTGAGCTGTTACCAACTTACCATAAGCTAAGCTTCAGCATTCCGTGGAAACCTTTACCACGAGCTGAGGGCTGGGGTTGTAACGAGATTTCGACTGGAGCAGTCATCTGGATGAACATGGGCACAAAATGAACCGAGCTTCGGGGGTTTAAGCTGAGATTAGGAATTAGGAATTGGGTTCTTATGATTTCTCTCACTCAGATTTGGTATTGTCGCTCCGGTGAGATTGCCGCCGTACTTGGGTTTGAGCTGAGATCTTGGACCGCAGCAACATCAACGTACTGTGGGACCGGGGCTCTATCATCGGGGATGGGCATCGTTTCTCCTTAGGCTGCACCACCGGCATCGGGCTTTGGCTCATATGTGTATGGCTTTGCGTTGTCGGTGTCAAAATTTGAATCGTCCTCTAGCCCGCGTCTTCTTCATCGTCCTAGGATGTCTTGTGCTTTCCAACCAGGGACTGAACAACACCGCATAATGGTAACTCTCGAAGATTAGCTGAACTGCAACTTTTCTTAGCCTTGTTAGTCGTATTCCACCATTTTTACTTGGTATTCCATCGAACTAGGAGATATAACCATCAGCGGTGCGGAATTTGATCTTGTATCTTGGCAAATGGCAATCCAGCTTGGACCTGAGCTATGTCAGCGGAGCAAACAATGGTCATCAGTCATCATCGTTGTAGTCGGAATTTGGATCTTCGTCGCCAAGAAGTACACAAAGTAAACAATGGTCACTAAAGAACAGAAGTATAGAAAGATTCTGAAGCATTCTTCCAATATGGAGTACAAGTTCTCGGTTCTCCTTCTCGAGTGAATCATTTCGTAAGAAGTATGAAGTACTGGAAGTAGAAGTATTTGTTGAAGAATTATGCTTGGCATAAAAGGTATGAAGTACGTACAACCAATAAGAAGTATGAAATATATTTCCCATTTGAAGTATGACCGATAAGAAGTAGGTATATAACCATAACCAACTAGAAGTATGAAGCAATCACAAATACTATTCTTCGTTGGATTTGGTTCATTGTCAATGGTGATCGTCTTAGCATGACTTTGGCTCCTTCAGAGTTCCTGAACTGACTCCTACACCGCAGGAACCATGAACTGCTTCGCATACCTTTGTTAATTGCTGTCTGTGTTGCTCCAGTCGGCTCGTACCCACATCGATGGTGCTGAGAGAGTTAATCTTTGCTCCTTGATTGTGGATTAGTTCTTCGGTTCCTTGTTGCGATGGGAGTATTCTTCCTTGCTCGCTTGTCTCTTGACTTCAACACGTCCACATCAACGATGAAATACTCAATAGCATGCCACAGCAGCAGGGATGCTTCACCTCACAGGTATATAGCCTTTGCCATTGCCGCTGCATGTTACATAGCCTTCGTCGCTCCCGACTGAGCTACTCCTCACCAGCTAGCAGGCGCATATCTACTTCTTTATTGAGGTGAGTCTGTCGTCGGTTGACAATGGGATTCTCCTTATTGTTGGTATGGCTTGTAAAGTTGCTATTTCAATGTTCTCCAAACAGCACCATCATCTGAGCTAACGCCTGTCTCCCGATTTGCTGACGCAAGTTCCTTATATCTTCTTCGTCCATCTTTGATTCATCGATTGGTTTACGACGTCGGAGTGGATGATCAGGATTGCGCTGTCCGACAGGTGCATCGGTACTGGAGCTATCATCGGGTTTACATTTCATACTTTATATCATCGGCATCCGAATTGCATCATCGTCTTTGGAGCATATTTCCTTGACTAACTTGGATCATCGGTATTGGACTTTATATTTCGGTTACCTTTCACGTTGGGTAGCTGCATAAAAATGAAACATCAAAACCAAAATGATAATTCCTTGAGCCCTTTTAGTCTTCCCACTGTTCGTCGAGACATCTTGTCTTCAAGTTCGAAGGTGTGCATGCTACCAATGATGCTGAAGTTGATTTGTGTGTAACTCTTTCGATGATGTTAGCATCAGCTTATATACCGTGGCAGCATGTTCGTCTCAGCTTGTTCAGAGCAACAACGGCTGGTAGGTAACTTTTACGTCGGGAACGTGCATCAGATAGGGGACTATGTTTTGCGTATTTTTTTATTCAACTAGACCAAGAAGATTGAATACGTATGTGACACAGAAGAATTGATTGTCAATGATGAGGCATGAGCTTTTATTTGTATCCATGGTTTAGAAATTGATTAGGTAAAGCCAGGCTTAAGTTTTTTTTTTTCATGTGATATTAGGCAGGCTTCAAATCTATCTTGATACATGAACATTTGATGTTGTTTTATCAGATAGGGTTGATTTTTTGTTTTTATATGTTGTTTTAATTATATTCACATCTTATTATTTGGTTATAGAAGTAGAACTAAACGGTGTGTAACTCTCCTTTTTGTACCCATAATTTGGGAAGTTTCTTTAAGTGATGATCGGTTTTGTGAAATCTAACTTAGAAGTCATGTAGCTTCCATTTATATGAAAATGTTATTTGTGTTTTTGAAACATATTCTAGTTATAAATTGTCTTCCATTCTAAAGTTATACTTCTTAGTAATAATCATATTTGGTTTTCTGACTACAATGACTAATGACCTCTAAATGCAGATACTCATTATGATGAATACAGTAGCAATTTGAGATTACAAACTTCCACCTGTTTTTGGAAGGAAAAGTTGCACCTCCTAATGTTGCTGCTGTCTTGGAATGCATTCGTCTCAGTTCGTATCTATGTTTTCACTACAAAATTAATGACTTTTAGTCACGACCCAATTGCCACGAATTTGAATATCCGTGGCTGTTTGTTCCATTTTGCCACGCTGAATAGGTTACCGTGGCAAATAGGTCACTCATTTGCCACGGCATGATATCAACTTTCCACGGGCCTAGCTTTACGCATTATAAACCTGACGGATGACTTATACTCACGACAGAGTGGGTCGTGGGTATAACGGGCCTTTTGCTTCGGGTCAGCAAATAGTGCCGTAGCAATTGTTTCCCGTGGAATTCTCTTGAAACCCAAAGTCGTGGCTAGTAAACCTATAGAAGACCACGATCCCCACCTGATAAGAAAAACTCCCCAGTTCCTCCAGTTCCTCCCACCTCCCTCAACTCTCCCCTTTCTTCGATTATGGATGCTATAAAAATAATTACTTCTTTGAAACCGTATACACAGAAGATTATACTTGAGTAAGTTGGGATTTGTAAAATTAGGTCTTCTTGTTTTGATTTTCTGAAACTAGGGCTTTAAGTAGTAATTATTTATGTAGGAATCAACCTAATTGCATGTCGATTTCAATTATTTCGCATTTGGTTTAAAATTTATCTTCTTTAATTTGGATTGTTTTATGATATTGGGTCAGATTTGGAAAAAGGAAATTCATCAATTTCATTATTCTCGGGACATGATCAGTTTTATCTGCACAAAATTTGGTAAGAAATTTAATTTCTTGTTCCTTGATTTCAAATTTGTGATTGTCATACATTTGAGTTTCTTTTAGATGAAAGTTCAATTTTTGTCTTGAAATTCCAGCTAATGTTCTTGCTTTATAACATCAAGTAAACTAGGTTTACACTAGGTTTTTGTTTAGCACTCTATTTCTAATTCAAGTGTAATTGCAAAACCCAGTATGCATGTTTTTCTAGGTTAGTCAAATACTATTTTTGGTTATTCTCAGAGAATGTTGGTTTTTTAGTAAGAGATGTGCATCTGGATGTGTATTAAGTCTCCATTCTTATGAACCCAGTTGTTTGAGGGTAGGTTGTTGGCTTAAGTATCAGGAGTTTATGAAAATTGCTTTTCTATTTGGTATTCTCACTCTAGAAAGAAAGAAAAAACCATGGACAAGTGCACTATTTGTTGGGCTTCTAGGTGGAAGATAGTGAGACCTAATACTCCTTCTAAGATACTGCACCACTTCCCGTTAAAGCCTAGGCTTCAGCGTTTGTTTATGTCTTCCAAAAATGGCGAGGACATGAGATGGCATAAAGAACGGCGAATTGATACTTATGATCCAAGTAGTCCAGTGAACCATATTGATGTGTACTTGAGACCTTTGATTGAAGAACTTAAAGAGCTATGGGAAGGAGGGGTTGATACTTAAAGAGATTCTTTTAGATCCAAATTTAGATTTTTGTTTTAAAATTCCAGTCATTGTTTCCTTGTTCATGTGATAAGTCATCGTTGCAGTCTATGAATCACATAATAGTTTTCATCATGAATGTATATTTGGCGAAAAAATGTCAGATTTGGTCACTAAGTATATCTATTGTTGTTTGGTTCTCGAGGGTGTGAAATATCACAACTTTATTCTTATAACACAAAGTTAATTTTCTTCTTGGTCGTTAAGTTTTGATATACTGGTGCAAGTTTCAGCATAATAAGATGTGATCACCTAGTATGGAAATTTCACACGTGATATATTTAATTTAAAATCAAAATGCCACTCTTCGTAGGTGAGATGATTACACATAACAGTGGTATTATGCACAATGTTAAACCTAAAATTACAAGTCTTTAACTGTGACCTGTTGTGTTGTTGACCACAATTTCTCAAGCTAATGTGAAATTAACCTTCTGTGTAATTGACTTGTTGATGTGATAAGTCATTGTGTTGTCTTGTTGATGTGATAAGTCATTTTTATTGACCTGTTGCCTTGTTACTTATTCACCATATTTGCCTTGTTATTCCAAATACAAGAATCGCTTAGAATGTTTTTTCAAATTTGACCCATTCTGCTCATCTTCCCTAACAGGAAAAGAAACTTTATGTTTTCTGTCTCTACTGGTGGTAAATCTCTGTCTCTCTGCAAGTGAAGTTTGGCCAAGTAGAAGAGGCCCTCGTTGATTATTAGGGTGCTCAAGTTGGTTCGTACTTTGTAAAGTCTCTTTCACGATCTCAGTAGTATTACTTTTTATTTGTGCATTTGTTCTAAAAATTACTCCATATATGTTTTTGAGTTTCAGCTGCAAATTTCAGGTCTTCTTGGATTTCACTCATTCTTCCAAGTGGTTTTGGTTGTTGCTGCTACTTTGCTGTTGCACATTCAAGGTAAATGTTACATGACAATAGAATATGTTTTGTGTTGTATGAGCTCGAAAACTAGTACTCTGCCGCCTCCCGATAAAGTCTAGGCTTCAGCGTCTGTTTATGTCTTCCAAAACGGCAGAGGATATGAGATCGCATAAAGAAGGGTGAACTGATACTTATGATCCAAGTAGTCCAGGGAACCGCATTAATGAGTTCTTGAGACCTATAAATTTCTCCAGTAGTTATAATGATATTCTCAAGAATAAAATTGTTCAACAAAACTCTTTTGACCAATAAATAGTTCTTCTCTTGTCGTATGATGCTTTGAGAAGGTAAAGTATTAAGATTGATAGATTTTTTTATGTACCATAGTGTTTCTCTTTGGAGAAGGATATTTGTCTCACTAATAGGACTACTCAACCAAAAAGTGGAGCAGGGTAGCACTATGCAACGATGAGTACGTATAGCAGTGATACTATGCACAACGTTACCTGAAATTATAAGTTTATAACTGTGCCCTGTTGTGTTATTGACCTTTTGCCATGTTATTTGTTCACCATATTTAAGGGGAGGAGAGCATGTTCGCCTGAATACAAATATTCCTTAGAAAATTTTCAAATTTGACCCATTCTGCAAATTTCAGGTCTTCTTGGAGTACACTCATTCTTCTAAGTGGTTGTTGCTGCTGCTGCTGCTGCTGTTACTTTGCTGCTGTACGTTCAAGGTAAACGTTTCATGAAAGTGGAATCTGTTTTACTTAGAGATGGAAGGTTCACCATTTAGCTTCATCATTGCTTGTGTAAGCTTATATGCTGAAAAGCATCAAATTTCTGTATGTTATTGGCGGCTAGCTAATATGTTATAATCTTGTACCCATAGGACCAGAGCTAGAAAATATGATCTTTGGATAAACTTATTACTCAGTGTCCAGTATCATATGTTTGGGTAACGTGAGAATCTTAATGTTTGAGCTTAATTATTTTGATCGGTAGGATAGGACCAGTCGTGGTTAATAGTTAGAAGTTAGGATGAAGCCGGGTTTTGAAATTATATGAGTTTCTTATGGACTGAGTAGACATATATTATCAATGCAGATTCACCTTGGCTACATTGCTCGCTAACTTCTTTATATCTTTTCCTTCTCTTCAAATTAGATCTTTATAAATTTATACAAAGAGATCTAGTGATTGCTTTTGCTAATTCAATTTTTCAATGGTGCAACGATAGTTTTGGTTTCTCGGTTTCGAATTTTGACACTCTTCTCAAGCCAAATTGTTTTACCTGGTTTTGATTTCTTAGTATTAGATTTATTGTTACTCTTGGTGTTTTTAGGTTGTCATCGTAGTTGAGCATATTTGTAGTCGTTTCATGATTAATAGAACATGGATAAGAGTTTGGGTTGATAAGGACCACTGCTTCTCTAGAGTATGAGGAAGGGTTGAATGCATTCCTAGATTACGCCTACATCCATGGAAAGCTTAATAGGGAAGGAAACTTGAAGTGTCCTTGTACTGATTGTAAAAAATTTGTGTGGCAAGAGCGAAGTAGAATTGTTGATGATTTAGTCTGCTATGGCATGTTGCCAAGTTATACGAATTGGATTCATCATGGAGAAAGAAGTGTATCAACACCAAAGCACTGAAATCGGGAATGAAGATGTTGAGGTTGATACTCATGTTGATGCTGATGGTATCCGTATTAGAGACGATCTTAATGGTTTGTTGGGAGATGCTTTTCCTAATGAAGTTGATAGCGTGGAGAATATGCAGGATGGAACAGGGGATGCTAATCTTAATTTTAAGAAGTTGTTGGAACAGTCGAAAAAGGAGTTATACCCTGGTTGTGATAAAATGACAGTGTTGTCATTTGTTATTAGATTATGGCACATTAAATGCATTAATCAGTTGAGCAATAAAACATTTACTATGATTCTTCAACTTGCACGAGATTTGTTTCCAGATGGGTGTTCGCTCCCAAAGAATTTCACTCAGTGTAAGAAAATAATTACAGATTTGGGTATGGGTTATAATAAAATTGATGCTTGTCGGAATGATTGCATGTTATTCTGGAAGGATGACTCAAAATTGGATGAGTGCAATGTTTCCGGGGCTTCAAGGTGGAAGATAGTCAGACCTGGGAAGAAGAAGAATACTCCTTGGAAGATACTCCGCCACTTCCCGTTAAATCCTAGACTTCAACGTTTATTTATGTCTTCCAAAACTGCCGAGGACATGAGATGACATAAAGAAGGGATCACAGATGATGGGGTCATGAGGCATCCAGCAGATTCTATAGCTTGGAATCATTTTGATGAAACTAACCCATATTTTGCTTCAGATTCGAGAAACGTAAGTCTAGGTTTAGCAAGTGATGGCTCCAATCCGTTAGGGAGTATGACTCTCTCGCACAGTACGTGGCCTGTGGTACTTGTTCCATACAATTTGCCTCCATGGTTATGCATGAAGCAACCTCACTTCATCCTATCTCTAGTGATACCATGCCCAAATAGTCCAGGAAAAGACATTGATGTATATCTGAGACCTTTGATTGAAGAACTAAAAGAGTTGTGGTCAGAAGGAGCTGATACTTATGATTCATTTAAAAGGAGACATTTAAACTCGCATGCAGCTGTTTTTTATGGAATATTAGTGACTTTCCGGGTCTTGCTATCTTTGTCAAGATGGACCACCAAAGGTAAACCGGCGTGTCCAACATGTCGAAAGGTACATCCACGACGTTTGAAGCACGGTGGAAGGAATGTTATATGGGGCATCGCCGGTGGTTACCATCAGATCACAGGTTTCGAGATCTTAAGAAAGAATTTGATGGGACCGTTGAACATGACGCAGCTCCAGTTCCTCTACAAGGTAGAGAAATAGTACGTCTGTTGAAAGATATTCCTCATAAATTTGGAAAGAATCCTGAAGAGCCTGAACAGCCTGAAGAAAATGATGCATCTGCAAAGAAGAAGAAGAAAGGTCAAAAAGGAAAGACTCCACGTGCGAAAAAGAAGAGGCCGCGAGAGGAAGAGGAGAGTGCTCCTTTCCCTGATAACTGGAAGAAATTAAGTATCATGTATGAGCTTCCATATTGGGAAGATAATCTACTGAAGCACAATTGTGATGTCATGCACATTGAGAAAAATGTCTGCGAAAATATACTTGGTACTCTTCTGGAGCTCGACAAAAAGTGCAAGGACGGTTTGAAAGCAAGGCAAGACTTAAAAGAAATGCGAATTAGACCACGGCTTCATCTGGAATTCGATGCCGTCAAGAACAAATACTATCTACCTGCTGCCTGCTACTATTTGGATAAAGATCAAAAAGAACTGTTTTGTACCGTGCTTAATAGTTTGAAGATTCCTGATGGGTACTCCTCCAACATTGGAAGGCACGTGAAAGTCAAAGAACGTAAGCTGGTTGGTATGAAGAGCCATGACCTTCATGTAATTATGCAACAGTTCTTACCTTTGGCTATTCGGAAGATGTTGCCAACAAAGGTCGGTTCAGTTTTAATTGAGCTAAGTTTGTTTTGTCGGGAGTTATGCTCCAAAACTCTTTTGCATGAAGATATGAGGCGCCTTGAGAAAAGTATTGCAGTTACTCTTTGTAACCTGGAGAGAATCTTTCCACCATCGTTTTTTGATGTTATGGTACATCTACTCATTCATTTGGCGTCAGAAGCGCTTTTTGGTGGACCTGTCCAGTACAGATGGATGTATCCGGTTGAGAGGTATGTGATTTTTATATTATTCTAACTTGCTATTGTTTGTCTATTGAATGTTACTATAATTAGTTATGTAACTTTATACAATTTTTCTTGGTGTTGGACTCAAATTTTGCTAATCTTAAATTACAAAAGCTGATTTAATGGTACAGTACACAAAACACCGAAAATCATATGTACGAAACATGGATCAACCGGAGGGGTCTATAGTCTGAAGGATATATTGCTGATGAATGTGTTACATTTATGGCTAGATACTTAGATCAGGTTGAGACAATGCGGAATAGACCTTCCGGTACACAGAGAATAGTCATATTGGTGGTTTAGAAAGCTTCATGCTTGATCTTTGCGGAGAAGAAACTATCTCATGCTTACATCTTATTCAATCACGACGGTGTACAAACGTATCTAGAGTACGTTATTGAACTTTATTTTGCTCATTTGGGTTTTAGTGTTTGTAGTATAATGAGTTGTTTTATAATTATACATGTACATGATGAATGGTGAAATGTTTTTGCAGGCAGCATAAAAGCCTTATAAATTTAACTAATAAAAGGTTGTCTCTCATTCAAAATAAAAAAAAAAACATGAGGAGGACTTTCCGCAGTGGTTTAAAGAAGAAATTACTTCGCTGAAAGAAGCCAATCGTCCCATTTCTGAAGAAGTATATTCACTTTCTCGAGGTCCCTTTCATAGAGCGAGCAGATTTACTGGATATTTAATCAATAGATACATATTCAGAATGCTAGCCAAAGAACGTGATTTAAAGACGCAATCTAGTGGTGTGAAGCTTCGTGCCATTAAAGAGAGTGCTGGGGAGTCAATGTATTATGGACAGATGACGGATATCATTGAGTTGTCTTACCCGATAGGAAAGAAGTTTGTATTGTTCAAATGTAATTGGGTAGATGTAGAGAAGGGAAAATGTATGAAAGAAGACAAATTGAAGTTCACTCTTGTTAATTTCACACATTTGTTGTCAACTCAGAAACAAGAACCGTACGTATTAGCATCGCAAGTCAATCAAGTGTTTTATGTAGAAGATCCAACTGACCCGGGATGGCATGTCGTGGTTACCAATAAACATGGAGATACTTTTGGTTTGGGTGGTGAGGACGATGGATTAGTAGAAAGTAAAACAATTGGTCTACAAGATGATGATGATGGTAATGAGATAAATTTGGTGAGAGACGATGTGGAAGGAAATACGGTTGACCCTCCAAAGACTGATTCTAGTGGTTCTAATAAAACTGCTAGCAGAAATACTTTAAATCAGAGCTTGGACATGGGTGCAGATGAAGACGTAGATATGGATGAAAGTGAGGATGAAGATGGGGATTTAGATGGAAGTGAGGATGAAAATGAAGATATGGATGGAAATGGGGATGAAGAGGAGAAGGAGGATGAGGAGGAGGATGAGGATGAGGATGAGGACGAGGACGAGGACGATGATGAAATAAATGATTCTGATTCATAACCTCAAACTACTTTTAATGTCTCTTGGTTTTTGTACTTCTGTTTCTGATTTTCTGTATTATTTAGCTCTTTTTAAACTTGAATACAACTTTTCATTAATTTCTTATTATGTGTTTTTTATCCACACGTTGTGTGATCTTTTTGTTTTGTTATGATGTGCTTACTTGTTGTTTGTGGTTCTTGAAGGAAATATGGATGAAAACCCACAACCTCCGGCAACAAAGAAAGTAAGAGGAGGGGCTAAGTTGAACTTCCTTAATAAGCTGAAAAAGGGTGAGAAAGTATCACTGGAATTTTGCCGGGGTGCACCAGTTGGACCGAACGCAAATAAGATCTCGGCTTATTGTGGAAAGCTGGCACTAAATGGAGAAAACTTCCCTTTTGACACTCCAGACTGGTCTGATATGCCCTATAAGGAAGAAAAGCTTGAAGAATCCATTGAAGTCTTTGAAGGTTAAGAAAATTACTTTAACCAATATATTAAATTATTTGATCAATTGAAGATTGCTAAATTTTAACTGATGAATATTGTAGAATGTTTTTCATTATTCTGATGAGATCAACTTTTGGGTGGAGGAGAAAATCCATGAAAAATAGAAGGCAAACAAACGTAACATGAGGTTGGAACATTTCGATGAGAAGAAGACTGATGCACAAAACCGAGCTAATTGTCCAAACAAAGTTATTGACACTCAGTGGGCAAATATGTTGATATATTGGCGTTCACCTGAATTCAAGGTGGAATGTTTACAAATTTATCGTTTATGAGTTTATATGTTAAACTGTGACTTCTAACTTCTGAATGTTGACTAACATAGAAAAAGAGTGAGAATGGTAAAGCAAGTAGAAAGCGTTTGGTTGTGCCTCATCATGGTGGTACTAAGTCATTCATGAACCACGCAATAGAGGTAACGACTAATATGAATCGGCATTGATAGTTAATGTTTATGTAGATCTTGACATACTATATATGAACAGATAGAAGAGACAACTCAAAAGAAAGCAAGTCGAGAGGTTGTGTATCAGAAAACTTATAGAGCCAAAGAAAGGAAAACTCCCAACCCTATAGTGAAGCAAATCGCGTATGGCTTTTTAATACGTTAATTTGTATCTTTGTTAGAATTAGTAAAATTGTTGCAACTTGTTCTTACTTTAACTTTGCATATTATAATTGCAGGCTCAAATGGAAGCCTTGGAGAGGAAAGATTTAGAAGAGAATGGTTCAGATAATGATGTTTCAATCTTGGAACTCACTTCTTATGACCAGCTGAAAGGAGACAAGTATTCTAAAATCATTGGAGCTGAGAAACCAGGTCGGATTCGTGGTGTTGGTTCGAGCAATTAAAGTAACCAAGCTTACGGGGAATCTTCTTCAAATGTTGTCCAAAACAACGAGGAAAATGCTGCATTAAGAGATGAAATTAAGAAACGAAGGAGGATCGGGTTCATATGCGAACGACATGGAATAAGAACGTCTTGAGATGAAGAAAACGTAAATGAGATGAAAAAGGCTAACGAGGAATCACGAGAAAAAAATAGATGCCCTTTTGCTACTGTTTGTTTGGTTGGGTATGTATTAGCATATCCATACATATTTTTGGCAGCGTATTATCTAGATTCTTATAGCTTTATCGGGCATGTATGAGCATATCCGAAAATATTTTTTTGCAGTCACAAGCTTTCTTAATTGCATTTTGTTTTGTAGAGGGACCTCCCACATCCAGAGCCATAGAGTTATGATCTTATTACATGAATCTGAGGTAATGTTTTCTGCTTTATTAGTCTATTCATGTGATTACAGTTGCTTATAAACCTCTAAACATGTTCCCCTTGCTGCAACATATTAGAAAGACGATGGCATAATTGTTAAGTTAGACTCTGGATTAACATCATGGACTATAATGATATTTGCAGACACATTCTTTATTTTAGCTGTCACGAGACACATTAGCATTATTGACCAGTGGATGATATACATTCATATTTAATTATTAGAAAATTTGAAAATGGGTGTACTGGTTCCGTACTATGAATTTCTTGGTATTTTTTCTTCCATGGATTGATTTATGGGTAACTAGGTAAATCGGCTTCAATGTTTGATGGATATTTGTACTTGTTTGAATCCATAGGTGTACATGAGATGTACGTGAGAGATTATATTTCTTCTGTATCTTCTTAATGGTTTAGACCACATGTAATATTTGAAGGGATAAGAAATTAATCCTTTGTAAATGTTGTATTCGTGGATATTTTCACCGTTATTTGTCATTGATATCGATTTGATGTCTACATTTTGCAAAGTTAATTTCATTGAAAGATATTATGTTCAAGGTGTTGGAAGATATATGATAATTAACTTTGGAAGTAAGAAATCCATCTGTGATAATTTAAGTATTTTATTTTCATTCACTTTAAGTATTTCGTGTATCAGACTCAAAATGGTTTAGTATTAAGTATTTATTTGCTTTCTTATAACAGACTCAGAATCATTTAGTATTAAGTTTTTATTTGCTTTGGAATGTAATCAATCAGACAAACATGTAGTACTTGTGTTTTTTAATGAATAAATTGTCTTTCTGAAATTGTTGTAAAGTAAATATTGTTCTTGTTATTTTAGTGTCTAGCAGTAAAAACTGGCGATAACCTTAGAGAACCCACGCGTGGAAAACGTGGCTAATAGACCCACACATGTGCCATCCAACTAATCATTAGCCACGGCGGGACCAGTGGTAAATGATCATACAATATTATCCACGCAAAGAAAAACCGTGGCAATCATCGTGGCAAATAGTTTTAGCCACGAGACTATTTGTCACGAGGAGGCTGCCGTGGCAGTGTTTCCTTTTTCCCTTCCTGATTATTGTCACTTTAAATTTCAATGTAGATGTCATTCTTTTGTTTTTGACTAAATTTGTGGTGTATGTTCCATATTATTTTTTTTCCGAGTGTGAAGGTACCCCACAACTGTGCAAAAGTGGCGCTGACACATATGAGGATATCGGACCCAGTAACAAGGTGTCGAATTCTGATATTTATTTGAATGATTACTGATTGGGTATTGTCATCATATTTTTACCCTTGATGAACCATTAACTTTACTTGTCCTTGATATTTATAGGGGACCTTGTTTATGTCGTTCATTGTTTAAATTTATGAATATGTTCATTAGGATATCAAAGAAAACCCTATAATGACCTACATGAAAGGAGTTGCGGACCAATTACATGTTTGATCGTTCTTAAGATTTTTTAACATGTAGTCATTGGACAACATTTCTTCAAATACTTATAAATGGTGAATTTTCCGGAGGTCCAGATAGTGGCGTATGTTATCATAATTTTATTTTTTTATTTACTATTCTCTCAACTGTTATCCGTCTTTGGAAGTGCCTTTTAAGCTTTACTGCATATCATAATTTATGCCCTATTGGATTTTTCAGTATTTATTTTCGCGGTTCCAGAAGAAAATGGAAGAAGATATGTCAGCACATTGTGCAAGAGATTTGGTCGGTGCTAGACCGTTAAGTCATCTTCCTGATAACATGACGATATACCTGAACCACTCAACTGCAAATACTTTCACAAGTACCTTGCCTGGAAATTTACTGACGCAACAGAATTTCATGATATCCATAACTTGCAGCATCAAATTTAGACAAGTCACCTCAACAGATCTTATCGAGCAATTTTGGTTCTCGTATTGGGGAAGGTGATTAGAATGTCTAGTTAATGGTATTATGATCCTTGTCAATATGGTTATCCCGCTCCATGAACGCTATTCGTAGCTCTAAATACCTTAAAAGGGAATTACGTTACTTACATTCTTTCCTTGTATCTTTTTGTAAACTTAAGAGGAGAATTATAATGAATAAGACAATAATGTAAATTCTTTTTCTATGAATAAAATGTTATTGAATGGTTGATATTTTTGCCAAATCTCTCTATGAACTCTAAGATACAAAAAAATTCTCGATAATCTTTGGCATACATCAAATAGTGCGGCTAGTAATGGAGGATGATGTTAATTACCCACGGAAAAATATGTGGCAAATGAATTTGGACCAATAGCCACGATGAAAAAACCGTGGCTAGCATCGTGGAAAATAGTATTAGCCACTGGACTATTTGTTACGGCGGGCCATCCGTGGCTAGCTATTTTTTGCCACGGATTTTTGACTAATTGCCACGCGTTTCTGGCTTCACTAAAACTCAGTATTTTTGTAGTGTTCGCTCCATAATGCAATCCTCTTCGAGTGGTTCTTCTCTATCAAACCATAAGTGTTACACATGTGGCAAGATCATCTTGTCATCTAGATCATCATCTTGTAACGATGGATCAAACAACTTCAATTGTTCAGCATTAATAACTGAGCAAATTCCTAGATTAGGTGGTAAATCAAGACTAAAGGCGTTGTTACCAATCTGACAGAAAATATGAAATAATCCACATCTCAATGGCTTCAACATTTTACCTTCATCATACGATCTTTCCTCATCTAACGTCAACCTTACCATGGCCATCATGTTCTTCTAACGTCTTCTTCCTTCTCGAGTAACTCACCAAGATGTTTGTAGAGAGATCTAGTGAAGACCATAAACCAAAAGAATCTTCCCTAAAACAAACGAACTTTGCTCTAATACCAACTTGATACGTATTCATCTCGGTACCTTGGTGACTATTATTTTAGAGGCGGAATTCAGAATAATAATAGACGAAAACTAGAAAACGAAACACAAGAACGTAATTCAAAGAAATATATCTTCTCTAGGTTCTGAACAAGAAAACTATTACAATTCTCTCTTTGTTACGCTCATAATCTCTGTAAACAGTAAATAATCTTAAACTATTTTGCTAAGCTTGCTTTTGCAATAATTAATTTCCTCACCAACTTCTATCAAGGTGATTTGTCTCACAAACCTCCCTCTCTGATCTAGGTGTGTCTGTATCACAAACCACACTCTAGATGTCTTAGCTATGAGCTAAACATCTATATTTATAGCTTTAACGCTTTCCCAAACCTTATAGGAATCTATTTCCTTATCTAGGAATAATTCCTTCTCTAGGTATATTTCCTTATCTAGGAATATTACCTTGTCTAGGAATACTTCCTTTTCTAAGTATATATTTCCATATCTATAAATATTACCTTGTCTAGGAAATATTCCTTTTCTAGGTATATTTCCTTATCTAGGAATATTACCTTGTCTAAGAATATTTCCTTATCTAAGAATACTGCCAAAAAATCAGTATTCCTTCCTAAAGTAGAAATCTATCCTCAATCCGTCTTGAGGATCACTAGTTCCCGGAGAGAGGAAGATACACATGTATCAACCACTAATGCTGGTTTGCAGAGACAACCTACTATCTTCCCTCACTAACAACCACCACTAGAGGTTACTTTAAGATTAATATTGATGCTTCTATGTCGCCTAACTGTACCATTGCGGGAATTTCCATTCTGATTAGAGATCATGCAGGGCGATTTGGAAGCCATGGGACTCCTCAAACATGCTAGAAACATAACTCAAGCAGAAGCATGGGGATTCTTACACGCTATGCAATGGGCACATAGATCTCAATACAAGAAGGTTATATTTGAAAATGATAACATGCAGGTAGTGAATCTCCTTAAAAACCAAAAGTTACATCCTCCCTGACAGGATGATTGTATAATTAATAGGTGTGTAAGTTTATCAGGTCAAAATCCTTACGGGTCTTGTCTGTATGTAAATATAGCTTGTCATAAAGTTGCTGATAAAATTGCTAAATATGTAAGAAAGAATAACTTAGACAGAATGTGGTTGTTGTCCGTTGGATTTCAGACCAGCTCTTGAAGCTGACTATGTATGTACTAGCTTTTCATAATCGATAAATCTTGCTTGCTTGTTGTTAGAAAAAAGAAAAGAAAAAAACAAATATATAGATATATTTGTGGCGGGAATAATTTTATTCTTTAGGAAAGTATCTTTGGGATGAAATAAAGTTGTGATTTATTTATTTGGAAATGTGTTTAGGATAAAAGAAAGACTTTGACCAAATTGACAACGTCCGCACCTATTACCTTCTACATGTATTCCAGCAGATTGACCACTTAACCATTAATTAGATCAATACAATATGGCAGTAGATATTTGTCAAACGTTTAGGTGTATTTTCTCTCTTTAATTGATAGTCTGAATTTTTTGTGTTAATGTTAATTTTAATAGACCCCAAAACAAAATATTTTTATATTTTTATTTAATCATATAGTTATTTTTTTGATATGAGAAAGACGGACCTAGGCCCCTACCAAAATTTAGCCAATTGGACTAGCCCCACTGCTATTAGACCCAACCCGCCAAACCCCTCTATACAAACTAATTTAAATACAAACCTCTACGATGGATATCGAACTACTGACTTTCTTTTTACTGGAGTTGATGGGATACGACTGAGTATGCTCTTAAACCCATTTAATCATATATATATTTTTTTAATCATGGGTCGTTTCATCTTTTCTGGAATAAAGTAATTTTGCCTTCAAATTTAGAAATAGAAATATTTTTCATCAAAAAATTGAAAGTTTTCTAGAAAAAATCACATTTAAAAGCCTAGCACTTTTAGGGGCGACCCCGAAAGAATTAGGGGCGACTTTTTTATTCCCAACCCATATACACCGTTAAGGGATGTCCAAAAATGCGGAGAATACGTTAATGCCCTTACACAATCGGAAGATATTTAGTGCCCGATTATTATACATCAATCGGAAGTTTAGTAGCTATATTATACTACCGATTAATATCGATTTTGTGCCAAACTCGCATCTGGCTTCTATAACAATCGGAAGGCAAAATAACCTCACTAGACTACCGATTGTTAAAGTATAGAAATAAGAAATCTTTTGAATTTTGCATTGGTGAAATTTGGGGCTCCTATATAATCGGACAAATAAAAAAATGTCTAAGCTACCGATTTAGGGCTTCCCATAATCGGATGGTAAAAGTAACAATGCCTACCGATTATGGTAGATTTCAAATTTCCCCCAAATGAAGGATTTTCGAAAAAACTCATTTTGGGGCAACCTATAATCGGGAGGTTGGGTAACCTATTTGGCTTCCGATTATGGCTAAATCCAAATCACGAACCACATGGTTATGGTCGGCTCTGCACCCCTCAAAACCTAGGGAATTTGGCCAATGCTCAATTTGGGGCTTCCAATAATCGGTGGGTTATAAGTAACCCACTCTACCGATTTTGGGTTACTCAACAATCGGTAGATAATTAGGTGGTATTACCTACCGATTAATAACCGTTTGACGGATAAAACCAAAGTCGACCTAAATTCAAATTCATTTCATTTTCTTTTCAACTTCAACTTCAACTCCTCTTCTCCTCTTTCCTACCGATTGCAGAGAGGAAAACACTCCCCCTTTCCTCGCTATACACATCGTTCATCGTCTAATCGAATCATCGTCGATTATTCTCTATAAAGATGAAAGAAACGGAACGTAAGAAAGCTCGAACCAAAAACGTAGTGCGCGGTGAGGATCCGAATATTGGATTGCATGCCCGTAATAAAGAGCTTTTAACTCACGAACCCGAAGAACACGAAGACGATGAAGTAGGCGATACTGATAGCCAAACTCTCGGGCAACTTCAAATGGCGCCGATTAGGTAAGATTCTACCATTAATTTGGTTTATATTGCTTCAATTGGACGAATCCATGTTTATTTATTTTAGGGTTTTCGGTTATTACCCAAAATCGGTAGGTTAGGTATTGTTATAAACTTCCGATTGTGGTCGAACTCTTCATTTCACGAGAAAATTTGTCATATTCGGGTGGTAAAAATTTAGGTATCCTACCGATTATATAACTTTTTCATTACGGAGGCCTAAATCGATCATAATCGAAGCTAATTGTGATTTTTCCTTCCGAATATACTAGGGAAGAACAAGTATTAGAGACGCAATAATCGGGTGATATATTCTCATTTCTTTCCGATTGTTTAGGCTAACAACTTGATTAGTTTCTGGACACAAAGTGACGCATATTCGGTAGACATTAGTTTTGTGAGGCTTCCGATTGTGTGGCATTCGGTAGGTGGACTTTTTTATGCCTTTCGACTATTTGTATTCGGAGGGTTATGTTGAACTTTAGCTTCCTATTATTGTGTGTAGATAAACATATTCGAACACCAAAAATTTTATTTTGTTTCGATTATACGTATTCGGTAGCTTTAGGTGAACTGATACTTACGATTGAGAGTAATCGGAGGCAATTTGTTAAATCAACCAACCGAATATTTAGTTTCATAACCTGTTGTACTTTTTTTTGTTGTTTAGGGATATGCGAGGTAAAAACATCCAAGATGCAATTGTCTCGGCTAGTGCAAGGAAGGATAGGCGTCAGAACCTGACAGCTAGTGCAAGGAGAGCTAGGACTGCTAACGCCGCTTCAAGTGGTCAAGTTGGAACTCAACAAGCAAGCCAAGAAGCTGTTCAACCTAGTGCCCCTCAATCAGAACCGGTTCAATCAGGTGTTCAACCAAGTGCCTCTCAATCACAACCAATCCAAGAAGGTGTTCAACCAAGTGCCTCTCAATCACAACCAATCCAAGAAGGTGTTCAACCAAGTGCCTCTCTATCACAACCAATCCAAGAAGGTGTTCAACCAAGTGCTCCACCATCACAACCAGAAATTGAACAAGTAGAAGAAGTAGGACAAGCCGAAAAGAAAAATCCTCCTCGAAGAAAGCGAAACACCTTGTCGAGATGAACGAAGGTGAAGGATATTCCGAAGGTGTAATCCTTGGGCTGCCGGAGGATGGAGGACAATTGTTATTTGGATACAAAGAATCTGGGCCGAGAAATATATGAAACGAGGTAATGATCGTATCCATTTTATTAACTTATTATGTTTTTCTCCGTAATACTTTTAAGGGTTGTAGTTTTAGGTTATTCTAATTTTATTTTTTAACTTGTCATGTGTTTAATAGTATCATTCCGATGCGGTTCGTTTACTCAAAGCGACCGCCGCACCAACAAAAATGCTAGATTGGCCTTTGGAGGATGAATGTGAAAGGTTCAAGACCATTATTGCGAATTCAGGGTTGGCCAATGCTGCGGAGAACTCAATGTTGGAACATGACCGGGTGGCTATATCGGAGTTTGTGGAGAGACTTTATCCTGAGACCGACACCTTCCATATGCCGTTTGGGGAGATGACGGTAACCCCCAGATGATGTTGAGCAGATTCTTAAACTCCCCGTCCATGGCAAGGGTGTTAGGGCCGAGTTCACTAAGCAGTTGGAATGGAGGAATCTTTATGATCTGACTAAGAAGTGTTTGGGTTGGGATGAAGAAACATCAACAACTGAGTTCAAAAGATGCATGAAGTATAGAACTAGACAGGTTCAACATGGGTACTCGATGGATATGTTCAAGGGCACCAAGGATAAAGAAGAGAAAGGAACTTTAACGGACGAGCAAGTCAACCACGCGGCCACCGTATATCTCCTATGTGTATTGGGATGTGTCATTTTCCCCAATACCAGTGGCAATCGGGTCGACGCCAACCTTTTACAACTTCTGGATCCTCTCGATAAAGTGCATGAGTACTCTGGAGGCACGGCATGCCTTGCGTGGTTGATGGAAGAGTTGAGAAAAGCGTCGAGGCTTGGAATTAGCCAAGTGGGCGGGAATGTGAGTCTGCTACAGGTATTGTTTATTAACTCCACATACTTGGTTATTTTTTTATTTTTTTTTATATACTATTGAAGAATCAATTTCCTAATACTTGCAAAAATGACATTATAGACTTGGATCTACGACCACTTCCCTATCTTGGGATTGGCCATTGAAAACCCGGCGTGGGAGAAAGGTGACCCTATAGGAAGAAAGTACGTCTTCGATGACAACCATTCTAGGACGAAGGAGCATCAGCTGATTCGTTTGAGGGAGATTTTGGACTCACTTAGTGCCCAAGACGTATGCTTTGATCCATACAAGGAATACCGAGCTACTGGACATATCGCGGGTCGATCCGATTTGGCACTTTATTTTGGACCGTTGTGGCACCCCACGGGATATGTGATGTACAATGCCTCAAGGGTGATGCGACAACACGGTTTTGTACAAGGTATACCAAAGGAGGAAATCCATGGCAATTTCACTTTGGATCTGGAGCACTGCGAGTCTGATAAAGATTCTATCACGGTGGTTCACAAGGGTTCACCATCCCGTAAATTCCATCGGGATAGAAGGGCGCGCATTACTTGATCAACCAAGGAAGGGCAGCCAACCAAGGTTTTAAAAATGCTCCCAACTATATGGACTGGTACCGCAATGTTTCTCATATTCGTGTAATCCGTGATCTTAAAGCAAAGCCAGCTTCATACAAGAGTATCCTCAAAGAGAAGCCTGCGGGTTTTGATAGATTGGTACGTATTGTTTTGTTAATTTAGTTTAATATTATGGGTCAAAATAAAGTAATAACCTTTTGATGGTATGCTATGTTTTAAAACAGATGAACAGGTTCAAGCGTTTGTCGAAATGGTGCACTGATTGTATAAAGTCCGGAGAGCCTGTTTCAATTGAGAAGATAAAAAAGCACCAACAGTTGATTGATAACGTTGACAATGAGGAGTATGCATCTCAGTTCGAGGAAAAATTGCAAAAGAAACCTACAACCAAGGTGAACAAAAGAACTCGATCTTCATCAAGCACTCAAGTTGATGAAACCCATGATGATCTTTGGTCCAAGTCGTAGAGTGGTAAAGGTCGCAAAATCAAAGCAAAAAGGAACAAGTAAACTTTCGATGTTGTAAACTCTCGATGTTTTTAGTAAACTTTATGGATAATTTTGTTTATGTTGGATTATGTCGGATTATGTCGTTTTCAAAGTTTGTGTCGGAATATTAGTTGTTACGTTATGTTTATGGATTAAGAATAGTTATTTTACACATTTTATGCATTTAACAATGACTCGCAAGCGAATCACATGAAGAGACATGAAAGTGTTGAATTTTGGAACACAATCGGAAGATAAGTTTATATATTAACCTACCGATTCTGGGGATGTTCCATTTTTTAGTCAGAATCGGTAGGGTTATATGTTATTAACCTACCGATTCTCGATTTTGCAAAATATTTGGTCAGAATCGGAGGATTGCTAATAGACGTTTCTCTCCGATTATCATGTGTAAAGAAAACTTGCCTTCTGTATCCAAACAACACCACAATCGGAAGGTAAATGTGCACCTTCACTTCCGAATAACAGTAATCGGTAGGTTTATTTGTAATGTTCCTTCCGAATATTCTATGTAAAAAAACTTTGTTTTCTGGAACCAAACAACAACATAATCGGAAGGTAATTGTTCACATTGAATACCGAATATTGTTAATCGGTAGTTTTATGTTTTGTTAATTTCCGATTATTCTACCAAAAAACAACTATGGTTTCTGGAACCAAACAACACCATAATCGGAGGGTAAAGTTTCACCTTGACTTTCGAATAAAATGAATCGGTATTTTTAATTTTTGTTAATATCCGATTATTCTGTGTGAAAGAACTTATGTTTCCTGGAACCAAATAACACCATAATCGGAAACAAAGTTGACACATAAGATAACCGAATATTTTAATCGGTAGTTTTCTTAACAAATTACGCTTCCGTTTCTTTATAATCGGAAATTTTTCATATTAATAATCCTCCGATTACCTCCATTACATAAAGTTCAAACGACCTTAACCTTACAATTTCGTCAAAAGCACCTAAATCCATACTCCTAATTGACCATAAAAGTATTAAAAATCATAACGTCCAAACACCACAAATTGTCCCTCTTGATCTTGTAACATCCTTCATGTTCAAATCGTTTCCCGTAGAGGTCCATATACCGACGATCAGCAAGATTTCTCTGAAATTATGCATGAGTAACAAGTTAGTACTAACTTATGTTAATATGAGTCGGCGTTATAAAGATACTTACTCGTTTTTCATACGTCCACCAAGAAAAAGCGTCCCTAACAAATCGTTCTTCATCTTCAAGTTTGTCAATCTCCTTGTCGACCGCATCCTTTCTCATCTTAATGTCATTGGACGATCTTCGAATCGATTACCATCTAACGCCTCAAATACCATTAGAATACGGTTCCATAACTGCTCTTCGGATTCCCGTTTGTGGAGCTTGTGAACACGATCATGAGCAGTTACCACAACCCATGCTCTATAAATAGCACAATCTTCTTCTTCGGCAAAAGCAAGATCCATGTTTTTGGTTTTGAAAATTAGAACTCAAGAGAGGAAAGAGTTTGTTGCAATTGGGTTGATAGATATGAGTTTCTTTATATAGGTTTAGGGTCCAACGACTCTTTTTCTTTTTCCCAAAAACTACAACGGCTATTTCTTAAAGTTGGTTTTTAACCGGCGGCTAATTTGACGTAGGTGATATCTTGGAAAACCAATAATCGGTAGGTATGTAAGTTAGTACGTATATCTACCGATTATGGTGGCTTTCAAAAAATTTTTAAAAAAATGGTTTTTGAAAAACTCATTTTGGGGCAACCTATAATCGGTAGGTTGTGTAACATATTTGGCTTACGATTATGGATGCATCCAAATCACGAACCACATGGTCATGCCCGCTCTGTGCACTCAAAACCTATGGAATTTGGCAAGGGTTCGATCTGGGGCTCCTTATAATCGGTAGGTTTTTAAGTTGTTAACTCTACCGATTATCGTAGATTTCAAAATTCATCACATGAAGGATTTTTGAAAAAAACTCATTTTGGGGCAACCTATAATCGGTAGGTTGTGGAACTTGTTTGGCTTACGATTATGGCTACATCCAAATCACGAACCACATGGTTATGCCTGGCTCTGTACCCTCAAAACCTATGGAATTTGGCAAGGGTTCGATCCGGGGCTCCTTATAATCGGTAGGTTGTTAAGTTGTTAACCCTACCGATTATGGTATATTTCAAAATTCATCACATGAGGGATTTTAGAAAAAACTCATTTTGGGGCAACCCATAATCGGATGGTTTGGTAATATATTTAACTCCCGATTAACGCCGCATCCAAAACACGAACCAAGTGGCTATGGTCAGTCGTGTACACTTAAAACCTATGAAATATGGCAAAGGTTGGATCTGGGGCTCGTTATAATCGGTGGGTTATATAATTTATATACCCTACCGATTATGGTAGATTTCAAATTAATTACGTGAAGGATTTTAGAAAAAACTCATTTTGGGGCAACTTATAATCTAGAGTTTATGTAACCTATTAGGCTTCCGATTATGGCTACATCCACTACTCAAGCCAAGTGGTTATGGTTGGCTCCGCACCCCTCAAAACCTATGGAATTTTGGCCAGGATTGAATACGGGGCTCCTTATAATCGGTAGTCTTACAAGTTGGATAAGCTACTCTGGATTATAAAAGGGATTATTGGCCGAAGTATCTACACAATAATCGGTAGGTATAATTTCAATTTAACCTACCGATTCACCTTTAACCTACCGATTATGGTGTTGCCTACCGATTATATAAGGGCATATTGGCCATTTCGAAAAATCGAAAATAAGGGGTAGCTTAGATTTACGTTTGAGTGACCTTTTTTGTCTTTTAGTGTCGCCCCTAATTCTTTCGGGGTCGCCCCTAAAAGAGCCAGGTTTAAAAGATTAACTAAAAGCAGTTTTTAAAAAAGACAAAAAAAACAAATTAATAACTAGAAAAGCAAAAGATAATGGGGCTACAATATTAAAAATAATACTGTATTGAGCGGGAATCATTTTACAGCTTTATATAAAGAACTCAGAAGGCGAAGATCAGAGTCATTGACAAGTGCTGAATGCTGATGATGCTTGTTGTTCTTTTTCTCTTAAGGCATGGCTTTGCCAGTTTCGTGCATTAGTAAATATTAGGGAATAAATTAAATAAAGGACCCTGTTAACTTGTATACGGTATAATGGTCTACTAGTTACGTAGGAAAGCGAAATCAGCAATAACTTAATTTTCTCCGTAATCGAGATTGGGTTCCGCTAATACCCTTAAAATATTTTAATGGAAAACATCTTTCTTTTTGGATTTTTGCCTTTCCTTTCCAACTTCTTCTTCTCCGTTTTTGTTATACTGTAGATCCTTAATCATATCTTTTCAGAATAATTTAAATATTTTGACAAATCTTACCTTCTACCATTGATAGATCTTGAGAGAAGCTCAAAAACCCAACAGATACACAATTATTAATTTTTTCCTATTTTCAATTACTTTGAAAATGATTAAATTTGTACCCAATCTTAAAACATTAGAGTAGCAACAAATCATTCATTGCCCAAATTAAGAAAAAACATATTTTTATGCGTATGTTCTATTTTTCATAGTAAGATGAAGAGGTGCTCTGTTTTTTTACCCAAATACTAAATGACATGGGTTTAAGCTTTAGGTTGAGATTTGGATTAACAGGACATGGGTGTTGAGAGACCCTCATATGATCTATGTATTTTTTTTTCCGATCGGCTCCTCATATGATTTATGGTAAACTAAAATTTGTACACCATGATTCATAAAGGTTAAAGAGAGTGAGAGATAGAGATTGGGATCTAGGCACATAAAGCTTACTACATATTGCTTCTAGAAGATGATTTATTAACTTTTTTTAAGGTTATATATGATTTCTAAACAAAGATAATTTGGATGACTATGATCCTGAAATTAGTTAAACATGTTATTAATTTGATTTGGATTAAGGTAAAGGTGCTGGTCTGATTTGGTTATGAAAAAACTTATTTAAGTTTTTTATGGTTAAGAATCGAATGGTATTCCGATTAGTCTTCGTCTGGGTTGCACGGACGCTCCATTTCTTGAGCCATGTCCGTGTCCGACTCGAGGCGGACACGAGACGCGTGTGGGACGCTGACACGACGCGTGTCCGACGCACCAATTTGCGCATCCCGCACGCTGTCCGGGTTTGGGCGCACTTAGATGACGCGTGTCCGACGCATTTTTTTTTTTTTCGTTTTCATATAAACTTTTTCCTTTATTATTACTATTATTAACCAAATGAAGAAAGACAAACATTTCAATCAATAATTTAGGTCTTTATTCGGTTTTGTAATTGGAATGACATCACGTATACCCTTAGTTGGACATGTGTTGATCTAAGAATGCATTTTGATTGTGCTATGTACTTAATGTGTTTAATAGTGACTGATTATTTGACATTCGGCATGTATAAACAAACGATATCTTCCTTTCTTTTGAAATGTATACATATATAACATTATTTTTTTATTTTTAGGGTCGAAATACTTGACTTTGATGTATAATTACATGATTATATATATAAATAATATATAAATAAAATATGTATATACGTGTCCGCGTCCTAGTTTTCTGAAAATTTTGTAGTGTCCGCGTCAGCATCGTGTCGTGTCCGCGTCTACGCGTCCACGTCCGTACAACCCAGGTCTTTGTAAATAAACAAAGGAGGAAGAAGAAGGAAGATTAAATCAGGGCCGTGTAGATCTTAAGTAGGGTCCACCAACATAATTGTCTTATAAAAGAGTATAAACTTTAAAGGTATCAATGGAATTAACCATTTCTAGAAAGAATAAGATCAAATTTTCAAGAAATTTCAAATACCAAAACATAGTGCGCCACCTAAAACAAACAAATATTATTTTATTACAAGTTAACAAAAGCCTTAAATAAATGCCAATGGAAGATAATGGTGAGTGGTGACTTTTGTCGGTTCATGGATTGGTTGTAGATGCATCATTAATATGAATATAGTTGGAACGCGTTAAGAAACTTTATATCTGTTAACTCATACATATCTCTTCAAAAGAGAAAGGCAGAGTAGTGGAAACAGTTTAGTGGCTATAAACGGAACATAAAATAAGAAAAACAAGAAGACTTATGATCAATAGTCAATACCTCGTCGTGGGTCTATGTATTGATTCTGGAATGTTGAAAGCTAACACATGGCAGCAATTTATTGGCGGGCGTAGAGGTGTAGAGGGATTTTGGTGCAGACGATCCGGAGCCCAAGCAAGGAGTTGGTGATTTTTGTTTCTAAAATACAAAGTTACAAGAGATGATCTATATATCCCAGCTTCAGAAGCAAAGGTAGGTACTTGTCCATAATAAACCAATCCCCATCTCCATGGATCAAATGTTCGTCTGCACAGTCATTGTCCTTGCCGTGGCAGCTCCGCTGTTACTCCACAATTTTCTTAGCTCGAAACATAAAACAAATTCAAGGAGGTTACCACCGGGTCCTCCTGGTTGGCCATTGATCGGAAACCTCTTAGATGTAGGCAATGACTATATGGTGCTACACAAAAGATTGGTAGAAATTCAAAAGAAATATGGACCAATTTTCATGGTGCGTATGGGTGGGCTGAATACGCTAGTCATTGCTTCCACAGATGATGCTATGGAGTTGCTCAAAACTCATCATCAATCTTTTATCAATCGTCATCCACTCCAGACGCCGCAACCACCGGCTGCTGATGATTATCAGGCGACTCCATATGCTACATATGGACCAATCTGGCGAATCAATAGGCGATTATATGCCACCTTTTTCTCCCGAACGACAATGAATAATACTTTGGGTAAACGAAGACAATTTGTAGATGAGATAATACAATGGATATTGGTAGAAGCGAAGGAAGGTAGAAGTATTGAAATAAAACACTTAACTTTTGTGGCCTTTGCTAATTTATTGGGAAATCTCTTCTTTTCAAAGGATGTTATGGATCTTAAATATGCTGCTGGGAGTGAACTCTATCAACTGCTTGGTGAGATTGTAGCGGTGTCGTCAAAGCTTAATCTAGCTGATCTCTTTCCGGGGTTACGAAAAGAGAAACAGAATTTGGCCAACAGAATGAAAAAGGCAGTCTATGCATTTGTAAACATTGTTGATGGCTTAGCAAAGGAGCGAAGGAGCTCGCATGTTGTACGCAATAGCAACGAGGAGAAGGATTATTGGGATTTGTTGATGGACTTCGAAGGGAATGGCAAAGATGAACCAACGAAACTGTCAGACAGATACATAATTTTTTTTATAATGGTGAGTAAATTCATAACTTGAACAATTTGACGATATTCTTAATCCTACTGACATTATATTATTGACACTCTGCTCATAATATTTCGAGAATGCACAAAGTGATAAAGATTGTACTTGATCTGTCTCTAAATGTGAGGATGATAATCTCATGACCTCATCCTCTCATTTTAGAGGCTAGCTAGCATTGCTTTAATTAATTTGTGTATATATAGGGTTGGTAAGCTAATTCACGGGGCGGATCAAACCATTATTGCTCAATCTTATATACCGTTGCATGCTAATAAACTTTTGTAATATTATGTAGGAAATATTTGTCACTGGAACCGACTCAATAATCGTATCCCTAGAATGGGTAATGACAGAAGTTTTTCGCAATCCAGAGGTAATGAGGAAGGCCAAAGAAGAGATTGGCCGAGTTGTGGGTTACAATAGAAAGATCGAAGAAAGTGATATCGAAAGTCTACCTTATCTGGCTGCGGTGATTAAAGAAACATTTAGATTGCATCCACCGGCTCCTTTCCTAGTACCACGGACTACTGTTGAAGACACGGAATTCATGGGGTATACTATTCCTAAGGACACAAGAGTGTTGGTTAATTTATGGGGAATCGGAAGGGATCCAGCTTTATGGGATGATCCATCCTCGTTCAATCCAGACCGTTTCTTAGGAAATGCTACTGATTACCGTGAACAACATTTTCGATTGTTACCATTTGGAGCCGGAAGACGTATGTGTTCTGGCATCCCATTGGTCCAAATTATTCCCTTTGTGGTTGGGTCATTGCTACAATCTTTCGAGTGGACCTTCGAAAATGGCGTGACACCTGAATCCATCGACATGAATGAGACGTCCATGAAAAAGTCCATTCCTTTAAGAATGGTACCAAGAGCATTCGCTGGAGTGGAGGTGCAGGAAGTGGCGGGCGGTAATTAGCGGTAGTCAACTTTCTAATCTTTTCGGGTTTGTTTCGTTTGAAACTAGGGTTTTAGGTTTGTACTTTCTTGTTAGGCCTTTCCATAGCGGTGTTGTGATTTCGAATCCTGGTCCGTTAAGTCTTGGCTTTGGGTGTGTGTCATGAGTTTCTCCTAACAAGTTACCAGTTAAACTCGTGACGTGAGTTTCTAGGGTGGTATTTAGATACTCCTTTATTTCTATCTTTTTGGTTGTGATGCTTTTACTTTTCGCTCATTTGTGGTAGATCTTTATAAAATTAACTTCGCCGAAAATATTCGACAACATTGGAGTTTAAACCCATTAGCCCATGACTGTTCAAGTTTAATTTGTTTTATAACCCAATGTATATATTTATTCACAAAATTCGTCAATTAACCCAATAACGATAATTTTTGGGTGAAAAAAACATGTAAAATTAGATGTTGTTTAAGTGGACGAGAATGTAAAAATAGTCAGGATGTAAACAGTTTCATCTACCCATTTTCAAATATTTTTTTTCTTGTTTTTAATTTACATCAGGATGCATCCAGATTCATTGTTGCTATTTTTTTTGTGTTCATTTTACCCATACTAATTTTTACTCGTCTATCAAAACCATGTTTTAAAAATATTTGGATAATTGACCAATTTCTCATATTTATTCGAATCGTGTTTTCTCGTCAGCCTATAATTGGAAGTTATTTCAATTGTTTTTTTCGTTTTCTCGATAGTTTTCTCTATTTGTGTTTTTGTAACTCTAAACAATTATTGTAGTCGAATGGTGCAGTTACTTAATACTCCCTTTGTTCCGTTTTAGTTGACGTTGTAGAGTTTTTCACACAGATTAAGAAATAATAAAGAGAGTATTTTTTTTCCAAATTCACCCATATTAATATCTTCTTAGAGCATCCACAGTCATCGACCAAAACTAAAAATTTGGTCGAAAACAGAGACACTATCGAGTGGAGTATCGAGTAAATCCTAGACTAAAACTAAAAACCAAACCAAATTTGGTCTTTGGTTTAGTTATAGTCCAAGCGTAATCAAGGTCTACGCTTTGATTGGGGCGTAACTCAAAGTTGCGCCCCAACAATTAAAAAAAAAAAAAAAAAATGGGGCGCAATTTGGAATTGCGCCCAATGGGGCGCAACTTTGAGTTGCGCCCCAACAATAATAAAAAAAAAAAAAAAATTGGGCGCAACTTTGAGTTGCGCCCCATCAATAAAAAAAAAAAAAAAAAAAAATTGGGCGCAACTTTGAGTTGCGCCCCAACAATAATATAAAAAAAAAAAAAAAAAAAAAATGGGACGAGATTTGGAATTGCGCCTGGTTGGGCGTAACTCAAAGTTGCGCCTGACCAAATTTTAGTCTCCCTCCACTGCGTTACAACACGGACTAAACCCAAATTTTAGTTTTTTTTTTGCTCTTTGCTCTTTGGTTATGGTCGCACCACTGCAGTTGCTCTTAGAAGTTTGAAACGCCTAGTTTTTAGTATAGAATTAACAAAGATGGAGTATATGTCCCCCATGGAATATATTTAAAAATTGAATTAATTACCCTATTTGATGATTACAATGAGAAATAATATTATGGTGTGATTCCAAAGAAGGGGTAAATTAGCGAAATTTTGGGGAAAATACTTAAACTCTCATCTATTTTGCAACACAGAAAAAACCCTAAAACATCAACTAAATTGGAACGGAGGGAGTATGAAAATAAATTGTCAAAATGTTTAACTGTTGCCTAGTCAAATCACGTCCATGCCATAAACAGTCAGCTTTGCAAGCTATACTCGAAATTGATTGAAAATGCTTGGTATCCCCCGTATTCGTCCCTCGAGTGTTCCCCACATCACATGTCGCTGCTTTTCCAAGGGGTGAGGGCACTTGTAAATCTATGGTCCACACTCCACAGTGATGCCACACCGGGAAGAACTTGGCGAATACCTAGCAAAGTCGCTCGAGTTGAAACCAGATTTTGGTGTGTTCTGGATGGTTGATAAACACAAAATAAAAGTATATATTTATAATTCTAAAGATTACAGAATATCTCAAAAGATTACAGAGATTTGTACAGGGATATTGCTTGGACAACAAGCGTACAACAAAGGAAAGTTTTATAGCCATGACTTATTAAATCACGTTTATGATATATTTAACACTCCTTCTCGATCTAAGAGACTTGTACTGGGATATTGCTTGGACGACAAGCGTACAACAAAGGAAAGTCTTATAGTCGTGACTTATTAAATCACGTTTATGATATGTCTAACACTCCCCCTCGATTCAAGACATTGAGCTTAGAGCGAAGAGTACAAAAATGATTTTTTTGGAGTGGATCTCGTTAAGATATCTGCAACTTGATCCTTCGATGAAACAAAATAAACATCAAGTTGACCACTTTGAACCCTCTCATGAATAAAATGATAATCTATCTCAATATGTTTTGTACGGACATGAAATTCCGGACTCGTTGTGAGGTACCTTGCTCCAAAATTATCACACCAAAGAGTGGGAGGAAATTGAACAGAAACCTGAAGTTCACGAAGAAGAGATTCAATCCACATTAATTCAGCAGTCACAATAGCTAAACCACCATATTCAGATTCAGTACCTGACCGTGAAACTGTATTTTGCTTACGAGAACTCTAAGAAATGAGATTAGAACCAAGATAAACATAATTTCCACTCGTTAGACCGACGATCAAGATGATCACCCGCCTAATCAGCGTCGGTATATGTCGAAAAACTAAGCTGCATATTTTGCTCATGACGAAGAAGCATGCCGAAGGTAAAAGTATGGTGCAAATAGCGAAGTATATACATAAAAAGAACCAAATGGGCTTTTGTTTGTTGATGAATGAATTGACATACCTTATTAACAACAAAAGCAATATCCGGCCTTGTCATAGATAGATACTGGAGACCCAAAACTAAACCTATGTACATAATAACATCAGACAACAAAGGACTACCAACCGGATGTAGCTCAGTAGAGGTGCTAAAAGGAGTGGTAACTAGTTTTGCCCCTTGTATGTTGGCATGAATAAAAAGGTCTTTAATGTAGTCACGCTGTGAAAGAAAAAATCCACCAGAAACTTGTGTGACCTCTATGCCAAGAAAGTAAGAAAGAGACCCCAGATCTTAAATAGCAAACTCATTGTGAAGTGTACTCATGCGTGATTGTAGACATGCCATAGAAGATCCCGGTAAAATTATGTCATCCACATAAACCAAAATAAACACAATACCCTCAGGTGATTGGAGAATAAACAAAGAAGTATCAGAAATAGAGATAACACAACCAAGTTTACGAAGAAACGAACTAAGACGAGTATAACATGCACGAGGAGCCTGTTTAAGGCCATAAATTGATCGATGCAATTTGCAAAAATAATCTGGAAACTGAGGATATGTATAACCAGGGGGTGGTTTCATGTAGACTTACTCAGCGAGAATGCCATTAAGAAAGGCATTTTGGATGTTAAGTTGATGAATAAGCCAATTGTAGGACAAAACTAGTTTCAATATAATACGAATAGTGTATGGCTTAATAACCGGACTAAAAGTCTCACCATAATCAATGCCTTCTTGTTGATTAAACCCCTTCATGACCAAACGAGCTTTGTGACCCTCTTTGATACCATCAACTCATCTTTTAACACGATAAACTCATTTACAACCAATAACATTGTGGTTAGGAGGATGTGGAACAATATACCATGTCCATTTTTCATAAGCGCATAATATTCCAAGTTTATCGGTGGACGCCATTTGGGATCATTCTTAGCCTGCGAATAACACGAAGGCTCAAACAAATCATCAATAATTTTAGCATGTTTAGAAGCTAGAAGAACATTCTTTTTAAAAATATCATCCTTTCCTCGTGTAACCATTGGGTGATCATTAATTATCGGTGGTTGTGAACCTGAATCAACCAACTATTCATTAGAAATATTGGCAGCAGTTGGTGACAATGTCAGGGACTGTAGACTATCGTGATATGTTGATGTTACAACATGTAGATAGTCATTGGCAACCGAATTATTCAACTGTCTAGTAGAATAGACCGCAAGTGGGCATATAGTGGACTGCGATCTGGTGGAGGTTTAAGCTGTTACAGGTGTACAAGGAAAAGATGATGGGTCATCGACAGATAAAATTGTGGTGACAGACTACAGACAATTACCGCATGGTAAGGATAACGGAGAAGGCTCGGTACTGCTGTGAGACCCTGTTGCAGGTGTCTTTAAAACAAAGACAGTATATGAATTCAGCTGGGGTATGCTGTGAGCAGCAGGAAGCATTGTAGGTGACAAATTCTAGAATCTCTGCAGAGGTGAAAAAAAGATGTCATAAATTGACGCATGTTCATGGGAAGTAGGTGTTGTAGCGGTGTTAGGAAATACCGTATTTCTCAACTGGATTTGTTGTGGCATGTTGGACCAGTTGCGTGTGCAGGTGAACGAAGAACATCAACTGGGAATACACGGACACCAACTAACAGTAGTTTGCTCAAGTGAAGTAGAACCAATATTAACAGTAGAGTCTAAACGAGACAAAACATGAGAAATAATACTGGAGGAAGATGGTGAAGAAAATACCTGTAAGGGCGACGTGGAGGGAGGTAGCTTGGCAGGGGTAGTAGCAAAAGCGAACTTATGTTTAACAAAGACCACATCACGAGACCAATAAACACGACCAATGGGTAAGTGAAGATATTTATAACCTTTGCGGTAAGCGCTATAACCTAGGAAAACAGTGGGGAGGCGCAAGGATAAATAATCAGTCACACGATTAAAAAGCAATTCATAAGGAGATTTTAAACCATTCAGAGCTGAGGAAACTCTATTCATAAGAAATACAACAGCAAAGAATGCATTGTACCAAAAAGTTAGTGGAATAGATGCCAGAGACAATAAAGTAAGACCACTTTTAACAACATCACAATAATATTCACCACTATTTTCTGACTGAAACACCTTGATATTTGTGTTATACATATTTTCAACATGTTTAGCATGCATATGAAATATCCATGTGAAACGACTAAAAGCATCGACAAAAAGAATATAATAACGATAACCTTCATTGGATAAAATAGGATTAGGTCCCCAAGCATCTGACACAATCATATCTAAAGTATAATCATATATCATAATGCTAGACTTAATAGGTAATTTATGACTTTTATTCTCTAAATATTAGGAGCCAAACAAAAATATAGAATTGGAAACTGGAAGACAATTACGACGAACAACCTATTGAACAGTACGAAGCATTGGATGACCTAAACGTTGATGCCAGGTTTGAATGGAAGCATGTTCACCAACAAAAACATTAGGAGTGACATGCTGAAAAGTGTATAAACCATCCCGAGCTGGCCCTGAAGTGCTACCTCCCCCGTATGTCGATCCATAACAAGGAAAAAATCATCACAAAATTAAAAAACCACATCATTGTCATGAAAAAATTGAGAAACTAATAGAAGATTGTGAGACAAGTGTGGAACATGAAAGAACATTATAAAGTAAAAAAATTATATTACCAGTATGAGAGATAGAGAAATTTGCACCACTAGCAGTTTTAACCTGATCAGGACCGGTATATTCGTAATGAGTTTGAAGAGTACCCAGATTATTTGTCATGTGATTTGTTGCACCACTATCAGGAAGCCAATCATGAATATAGATAGGATTATGGGTAGCGGTATATGTAGCACGAGGTCCGGACGATGAAGAAAAAAATTTACCGCCTCTTTTGGGACCATTCTTTGGTTGTAGACGACGTAGGGGATAATAGTTTTCATCGTAACGCTTACAAATATTTCTAGAATCATGGTAGGGTTGTATACAAATCTGACATGTGATAGCTGAGGTGCCATTCTTTGTGAGAGGTGCATCACCGGAACGATTAGTACGCGCAATATTTTCTTGATGAGGAGTAGGAAGCAATTTGTTTTGAGCATTAACACGAAGATCATAAGAAAAAAGTATGGATTCAAACTGATCAGTGGTAATCAAACTCATAGTTGTAAGCATAGAACTAACAATACTTTCATACGTTGAATTAAGGCCTTTGAGAACATAATGACAAAATTCAGTATTAGAAAGTTCATGGCCGCTAGCAGCAAGAGAATCAACGATGTTGCGAATAGATTAAATGTAGTCAGCCATAAATAATTAAGTTGTCTTTGGTAATAGTTTGAAGAGAAGACTTTAAGTGAATACGTGTAGCATCAGTTTTAGAGGCACAAAATTCTCCATGTTTAGTCCAAACCTGAGAAGATGTCTGGCCGGACTTCACTTTAGCTAAAATAGGAGATACCAAAGATGATAAAATTCACCCAAGATAATGATGGGTTTATAAAAGAGAGAGGAACCAAACTTGGTTCATCAGATATTTCCACTATTTTTTATCATTGATTGTTTCTCCTTTTCTTGAATAAAATAATTTTTCCTTTAAATAATACGAATATTTTTTTTATTAAATAATTGAAATTTTTTTAGAAAAAAACACATTTAAAAGATTAAGTAAAAGCAGATTCTAAAAAGATAAACAAAATTAATATTAATACCTGGAAAAGCAAAAAATATTTAAATTATGGGTCGTCTTAACTTATATATATACTCTAAAAATAAACGGAAATGCTATTGGCCACTCTAAACACAGCTCTATTGAGAGCTCAATATGACGTGGCACGTTGAGTTGTACCAGGTGGCAGAACGCACAGATTTTTTCTCTCTCTCTCTAACTCTCTCTTTTCTTTTGACAGTTTGCTTCTATTTTTCACGAAGAAAATTTATTCTTTTCTTCATCTTCTTTTATCAGATCTGCTTATTTCTTGAGATTAAGAGAAATAATTTTCAATTTCTACCATCAATTCACTTCAACAATCATCATCAATAATCAATTGATTCTATTTAACCTTCTTACTACTGACCGTGAATCCGTGATTATCAATATTAAAAATCCATTCACACCGCCACTATTATCACCATCGACAAGATTAAATCAAAACTCATCCCCATCTTTATTCTAGGAATACTTCTACAAAACCCCATCTTCTTCATCTCAAATCTCTCTATTTTAGATCTAATAGTTGATTTTTAAATTCAAACAAAGTTAATATGTATTGTGTTCTTCTCAGTGGTTACTTTGATTTAATAATTGGGTTTGGGCTTTATTTATCAATCGATTCCGATCGTTCTTCTGTAAATCAAATATGAAGTGCATCGGTTTGATTTCATAGGTTCTTGTTTAATGCCTTTCCGTTGTTAGACTTACAAGTAATGATATGGTTTGAACTTTAAAACTATTGTGATGGAGGTGTTCGGGGGAGGCAGTAACAGAGAGAAAGAAATGTTAGGGGAAGAAGAAGAAAAATATAGATTACACAGAGTTTGAAACGCAAAAAAAGATAAAAAAAGAAAAATGAAGAAGACACGGAAAACAAAACCAAAATCCACACGTCACTGAAAAAGCATCGCAATAGCCGATACTCATCCAACTCGGCACGCCACAGCCAATACTCATCCAACTCGGCACGCCACGTCATATTGAGCTCTCAATAGAGCTGTGTTTAGAGTGGCCAATAGCATTTCCGATAAATAATAGGGTAGTGCACGGAAATAATTAAAGCTTTATATAAAAAACTCAAAAGATGAAGCGAAACAGGTCAAGTGCTGAGTGGTGATGATGCTTGTTGTCGTTTTTATTTTAAGACCACTTGGCCAGTTTGGTGCATTAGTAAATGTTTTAAGACTGGGGAATAAATGAACTAAATGCCAATTAAAGCTAACGGTGAGCGGTGACTTTCGACAGGGTGTGGATTGGTTATAGATAGATAAATATAAATGGAACGCGTTAAGAATCTTTAGATCAAGAGCAATTGCAGTGGTGCGATCGTATTATAACTAAACTAAAAACTAAACACTAAAAAAATTTGGTTATACTCGGGGTTGCACCCTACCGTTATGGAGTAAAATTTAGTCAAACGTAAATCCCAGTTACGCCCTAATTCAAACATATTATAAAGTTACGCCCCAATTCAAACGTAACTTAAAGTTGTGCCCCAACCTCAATCCAGACGCAACTTAGAGCTACGCCCCAGTTCAAATGTAACCTAAATTTACGCCCCAGTTCAAACGTAAATTAAAGTTGCACCCCAATTCAAACTTTTAAATTACACCCTAATTCAAGCGTAACTTCAAGTTACGCCCAATTCAAACGTAACTCAAGTTGCGCCCCAGCTCAAACGTAATTTTAATTTCCGCCCAATACAAGACGTACTTTGAAGTTGCGCTCGATCAAATATAGTTTTGGTCCGGACTATAGACCACATATAGTCTGATATTTGGTTTTAGTCCGCCATTTTACTCTTTACTCCATTCCACTGCGATTGGTTTTTGGATCAAATTTATAGTTTTGGTCTCCATTGTGGACGCTCTAATACATATATATATATACATCTCTTTCAAAAGAGAAAGACAGGGTAATAGAAACAGTTTATAGACAGAGTAGTACTGTAGTAGAGACTGTTTGGTGGTTATAAACGGAACCTAAAATAAGAAAAAGAAAAGACTATTTTCTTAAAAAACAAGAACTAATTGGGGATATGAATTACTTTCCCCAACCAATAGTGTCTGCTAAGGGGTGGTTTTGGGGTGCAAAAATATTAAAATATCCTCCCTTCAAAATAAAAATCAAAAAACTTAAAATCAAAAAATAAAATCATATCCCCCATTTCCATCTCCACTTCTTATTAATCTATTTCAGGGTTAGAGCTTTGAAACCCAAATATTCCCCATTCCCTTTCAAATTCTGAACTCTCCCCACTCTCTTTCAAATTCTTTTCTCCTTCTCTGTCGGCTCCTCACTTTGGAAACGAATTATTATTTTTTTTAATTCGGAAGTGATGAAGATCATGTTGCAAGTGATGAAGACCATGCCGTAATTGATGAAGACCATGCCGTAAATTGGTGCCGACATGCTTGGTAACTAACATTCAATGCCGTAACTAAGTACCGTCATGCTCAATAGAAATCTATCAATGCCGGTAGTCAAGTGAAAAAAATTCAACTTTCTGGATACTTAACATCATGTGACGGCATAGAAATTAAAGCAACATACTATGCCGGAAACCTATGCCAGGCATGCTCGAGAATTAACTAATCGTGTTTAAGTGGATCGATTAAAACCAAAAAATTCAAAACGAAATATTTTTTTACATCGCGGAAGTGATGAAGACCATGACGGAATTGATGAAGACCATGCTGAAACCGTGCCTAGATGCTTGGTAACTAACATTCAATGTCAGAACTAAATACCTAACATGCTCGATAGAAATCTATCAATGCTAGGTAGTCAAGTGGAAAAATATTTAAGTTTCTCGGATATTTTACATCATGTGCCAAAAGAAATTCAAGCAACATACTGCACCCCCCCGCACTTCGCATAGCGTTCGAAAAAAATAACTTACTCAGGCATAGTTTTTGGGTTGAATACTATGCCTCGGCTTGAATCAAAATGGGGATAAGCTCGGTGGCATGGTACATGGTATGAATACCTTGCTTAGGTACAAATGGTTCCTACATTGTATTCATACGACGTCCATGCCGTACCTAGCTTTTTCAAATACAAAAATGGTGGATTCAAAGAAAAAAATCAAATTTTCAACCTCTCGCGAAGAATTCTCTCTTCACAATCATCCTCCATTTTCCCCCAAAAAGTTCCCTCTCAAATACTTTTTCTCTCCTTCTACTCTCACCTCACTCACCCAAAATCAAATAAAAACACACCCTAATCATTTATCAAAAATCTTATGATTTTACTAATGATTATTAATCACTAATCCTGATTAGTGAGGCGTAGATTAGGCATTATTAAAATACTGAGATAAGGGGTGACCTTGATTTTATATTTGGATCCGGTTTTTGTCATTTTCCTATATCCCCAATTCCTTTTTATATCCCCAATTTCGCGTTCTTCTTAAACCATGTGGGTGCAAAATTATAGAGTGCGACTATTTGCACCCCTAGTTAACCGGGGTGCACATTACTCCCCACGCCATTAGCTAGATATATAACGAGGTTATATTTTCTCCAAAGTTTATTTATTTTTATTTTTACTGAATTTTATTTTAAAAATCAATTGAAGCACAAGCTCCCATGCCATATTTCCCATACTTAGAGCTTCTCCAATGGGGGTTGTGTGTGTTTCCTAGGTGGCAATGCAAACAAGACATCTTCATTTCAATTTTTTCTCAAATTTAGTGGGAGTGGTTCACCTCTAATGGTGTTGTCTGTGATTTTTCATTGATTAAATGCATTTTTTATTTCTAGTAACTTTTGAGGTTATTTAATATATTAAAATTAATTTTAGTAAGCAAAAGCTTACTAGGATAGCTTGACATTGTCAAGGTGAATGTCTAAAACTTGACATTTACCTTGACAATGTCTAACAAAAATTAAGCCATGTCATCTTCACACTGATTTAAGAAGTTGGGTTGGAGAAGAATTTTAGGAAAAATGAATTTCTATCCCATGTGGATTACACATTTATCTTCACATACATTCCATTGGAGAAGCTCTTAGTCTTGTGCTACCATACCCAGTTTCTCTATCTATCCTCCATTTCTCTGATAATGAAATCATAGTCACAATTTTCTACCCGTTTTTATTTTATGGGTTTGGATTGTATTCTAAACTTAGTTACAAAATTTTGTTTTGTTAGTTATGATCATTATCAAAAGGAGATGGGATACTTTCTGAAGACAATTGCTTCCCCAAAATCCAATGTGTTTCTGATCATGATCATTTTCAATCTAACGAGCTTTTTAAATCAAACACAGAAACAAAAGAGAAGAAACGAAAAAAAAAAAAAAAAAAATGGAAAAGCGGAAGAAAACTACAGTTACGAAATCTTTGCTGGGATGTGATGGATGTGATTGATTTGTATATTATATTTTATTACTAAATCTTTTTTAGGTTAAGGGTTTCCGATTTCTTCTTTGTTTTACAGTCGAAGATACGATAAAAGATCTTTTTTCAACCTTAATCAATATTCAAAAAAAAAAAAAAAAAATCTTATCAGAATGTTTGAATATTAAACAAATATTTAGAATGATCAGGTTTAAAAGAGAATTCATCCTTTACGAAATCAGACTGATCTGAGTTTTGATTTCAGATATGGAGAAAGATAAGAGAAGAACTTAATGAGGAGAGAGGATATATTTTAGTACGAGTAATTTTTTTTTTTTTTTTTTTTTGATCATTAAACCATAAGTATTTCATTCCACAAGAAACGTTTACATGATGGTTTTATAGAGAAACAAGTACATCATAACATGAAACAGATACAAAGAAAGATACAAAACGTAAATAAATCGCGAAGAGAAAGTGCGATCTACCACGATAGCATCCAAATCTTGTACTCTGAGATTGTAGAAGAAATGGTATTCGAAATTATAAATCGACCATTTTGATAGATTTTCTTCTTGGAAAAGAGATGCTCCTATGATAGAGGAGTGACATGCCCAAAAATTCTCCATGTGAAGCGACTAACCCGAACCCTAGATTTATTTTTCCGATGAAGAAAAAATTGATCTTCGCCCGTGCCAAATCGCCAATGTACTTTTATCAAGAAAACCAAACACGAACAAATCCGAAAAAAAACACTAAAAAGTGTAGATAAAATCGCCCAAATAGCGAAGATAAAAATCGCTCTAATAGCGAAGAGATTATTGGAAACAATAAAAATAACTAAAAACAAGAAATCTTTGCCCATATCTAGCCCCTAAAGGACTAGATCCGAGCAAAGGAGGAAGAAGAAGTTGATGGGTTTTTCTCTAGTTTTTGAGGAGAGAGAGAAGAGTAAATATTTTTAATACACAGATCTTTTACATATTAACTAAACGTTCCCGTGCTACGCACCGGGCATCTTTTTATTTTAACCATATGCTACAGGGTGTGATGTGGCTTCGCCAAGTCCCGTCCAGCATTTATGATTAGATATGGCTCCGCTTCGCTTCGCCCCGTCGTTTAGGATATTTTGATTTGGTATGGCTAGGCTTAGCCTCGCCCCGTCATACATTTTTGATTTGGTGTCGCGTGGCTAATTAAGCTTTGCCCCTCCTTGTTGCATTTTTTTGGGTATGGCTCAGCTTCGCCTTGCCCCGTCGTTCGGGATTTTTAATTTGGTGTGAATTTCTGCTTTGGTCTTGGGATTTTTAATTTGGTATGGCGTGGCTTCGTCTCATCCCGTAGCGATGTTGATCTGGGTGAATTGTAAAGAATTCCCCCAACAACATGGGTTTAGAGAAATACCTTTAACTGCTTAGAAAATGTGTTACTACCAAACCTAATGATTAACCAAAAATTAACCATTTTAATTTGATATATAAAATTAAAAAGTGTAAGACTATCAAATTTGTTGGATACCTTTCATTATGATTAGTTATTATTGGGTCATAACCAAGAGATGGATTTAGATGTCAACCTCAATAATGTAAAAAGTTCCTTGATATATAGGTCTCCATTTCCAACAAAGTATATGATACTGAAAATTCAAAAAGAGATAAAATCATAGTTTTTTTAGGTAAAATCATAGTTTGATGAAGTTGCTTAAGGTGTCCCAATTTTTTAAGCCGGTCAATACCTGTAATTTGTTGAAAGAGCAAACATGTATATGTACATATGAACTCAAACATGTCAAACTTTCACCATTTTAATTTTACTCGGACTCTTGTTATCAAGGTTATGCATTAGTTTATTAATCAGGTGGTCTCAAGAGGAAATACCAATGTAAGAAGGCAATCAAAAATATAGTGTACCTTTGTCCTGTGCTTCCTCCATTCCTATGAAAATCGCCACATCACATCAGGTCATTAAATGTAAAGATGCCCGTTGACATAAATGCTATAATAATTCTTCACTGGGACAACATAATCATCCAATTTAGGCCCTTTGTGAGTCTAAATTCAGGTGCATAACAAAGATATATAGTATAAAGAAAAATGAAGACTGAAAATATATTAAAATCAATCCAAGCTAGTTAACATAATCAGACTATAGAACATGCATGAAGATAAAAGTTAACAAATCTGAAATGCTTCAACAACAACAAAAAAAAAATAAAAACAAACAAACAAACAAATAAATCTGAAATCAATGTATATTCACCCTAAGCTAATAAGATTTTTTAATTTAATTGTTTTTGTAGTAATTAAGATTCGAACTCTAAGACTTGTTGAGATTAAATTTAAAGGTTTAACGAAAATAATAAAAGAGAGAGTTACTGGGTCTAGGATTCCACCGAATTCATATCAATAGGTTCAATTATTTATTCTTCACCAATTATAGCTCAATAAATAAAACAACAAGGACTCTTATTTTTGCCAAGGTAGATTCTCCAAACATTAGTTATAAATCGTAAGCATGGGACATCAAAAATCTAAGCAAGCATGACCCATCTAATAAAATGATAACTAATTTTTTCAAATCATAATACAATTTAAAATAAATGCAAAAGTCATAAAAAGAATAAAATAAATTCACCCATCTTTGAAGTTCGGCTTCCTCCGTCGACCCAGTGTCGGGGCTTAGCTTCTCATGATAAAAACACACTCAAAAATATAATTCATAGCTCAAATGGTGTTTTTATTAGAGAAAAATAATTATACAACGAGTTTGCAACGCTTCTTTGGGTGTTACGTGAGTCCACCGTTACAATGAAATTCAAATGAGTTGCTGGCGTCGCTGTTACAGAAAATGGCAAATGGAAAATGTCTTAGAAAAACTTTCGCTAAGATGTGAACATGTGACCGTTCATAAACGACAGACCAGATGTGTTGTCTGTTCTTCTTCTTCTTCTTCTTCTCTGCAGCAGCAGAGAAGTTTCTCTGCAACTCTAGATTCTTTCCCCTCGGCTCTCGATGTCCACTCTGTGACCCCCAAGGATTGTATTTATATCCACAGGACCTTCAAATCTTCAAAATAACTTCAAGAAATCTTCATTGATGACTTTTATGCTCGGAAAGATTTTCTGCCATTCTTTGCTTTTTTTTCATCCTCTGCGTTCAATTCACATGCGTCTGCTGGTGTTGAATTCTTCCAAGCACGCTGAGTTTAAGTTGAACACGCTGAAAACACACCAAAACTTCCTCGAGATAGCTAATAATTCCGAGAATATCTCTCCGTATGTTATCCTTCCCTGTTTTAGTTCGAAACCACATGAACATCCCAATTTCTTCGATTCCAGCACACATACCAATCCTATTTAGTCAAATCAGGATATTCCCAACTAATTCCAGCGATTAAATCTCCACCGAACGCCTCCAAAATCTTCACAGAATCTCACAAATAACTCCAGCCCTTGCTTTCTTCAAACCTACGATTCTAATCAATTCTGGTTGGTTCGAACAACTTTATCAACTCTGTTTGGCCCAAAGAAAGATACCCAAACAATTGCAGCCATTTAATCTCTCTAAAACATATTCAAATCACGAACCTTAGTTTTGCTGTTTTTTTTTTTGATAATAATTTTCCCGCCAATTTCAGAATTCAAAAGGTTGAAGATGGACACCCCTTAACCAATACGGGGGTCCCTTTAGCAGCTGTCCTAGGGATGCCTTTAGTAAATTTTGGGCGCCCCTTATAAATTGAAGTGTCACTTAGTAAAACTGAGAGTCCGAATAACATCTGTCTTCCGGGTGCCTTTTATAATTTTTCGAGCAACATTCTCCACGAGAGCTTATTTCCTTGAAAAGACTTAAAATAAGATTACTAGTGATAAAATGAGTCCCAGCTAATGTATTTATGGGTGAAAATGCGTCGCACTTTCGTGCTCATCAAATCCCATTTATTTATTGTTAATGTTGTTAAAGCTTCTTAATGTTGAAAACTAATGTTATTAAATCACATACGTTATTCATTTTTACCATAAACGAAGCAGGCACATAGTTAAGATGGATCCTTACGGGCAGCTTCTCTGGTGGCCATGTGGCACATCTTGTTTGCCTTACCTACTTTCTCCATGGCTGCAATCGAGATACCGCTATAACTCCCTTCTTCGTTATCTCAGCCAACTTCTTAGCAATGGCCTGAAACACAAGAGACATTAATTGAACATCTAAAATAAAAAGGGTTTCGAGCAAGCACTAAGAATAAGGTTCAATTGGAAGGTGAGGTGAGTGGATTGATCCACAAACAAATGAAAACAATAAAAGAGGATTAATGAAAATAATGAACAATAGCAATAGATAGAACACGATAGTTTGGTGAAATGTTCCACGGTTGATATTGTGGATTCCCATTCATTATATAGAGCCATATACGACTATTATTAAAGAAGATATTACAAGTTTTGTATACCAAAAATACATGATTGACAGACATTAGAATGTCGACATAATTTGGCAGCTATAGATCGGAAGGATACAGCTGTAGTTACGGCTTTGAATGAGTGAGAATAGCTGTATCCTTAATATCCTCCCTTAAGTTGAACATGAGTTGTTGAATGTTCAACTTGTTCCTGAGATAAAGAAACCTTGGTACTGACAAACCCATAGTGAAGATGCCAGCTACTTGATCTTAAGTCGAGATGAACCGTACCAGAAGTTGCTTGTTTTCTACTGATAAGCACGTAAGTGCTGCATTTTATACCCATATTTATATTAGCTAGCACTCGATATTTTGGCTAACAACACTGTCTTCAGCAATTTGAAGGAGATACGAGTGAATTCGATTAACCGGATAATAAATGACTAAATGGAAGCTAAATAGCGCTCGCGATTAATGAACTCCAACAGTGCAGTCCACGACACAAGAGAGAGGGAGCTGCGTCAAGTCAAGGCGTCACCTTGCATTCACTGTTTTTGGCCAGAGAACAAAATAATTAATGGCTCATGCTGAAGAGAAACTATTGGTGTTAGTGATGGCCGTGTATATTCCTTGTATGTGGAGATATTCGGTTTGCTAGAGCTCATTGTTTGTGGCCGGATTTGGTGACGAGATTCAGTTTGACAGTGAAGAACTAGTGCAGCGAAGATGGAGAGTCGACGATTGATGAGAAAGTTCAAGGTACATGGCTGAACTAGTTTTCCTGGACGGAAAGATGAAAGAGCCATTAGGAGAAGGGATTGAGCTGTTGCTGCTCGATTTGGAGAGGTTTAAGGCATGGATCGATAGATAGGATGTCTGCAATTGGTCTGCTGTACAGGGAAAACACGGGTGTTGATCTGTTGTGACATTTATCTCGAGTTGTGGCCGGAGTTCCGTCAAGAGAACTCATGGAAGGAAGATAAAGAAGAAATATGGTTTGTTTTCCGTGTATCGATGGAGCTAAAGAAGAAGCTGCTGTTGCATTAAGGGTTAATTAATGGTTGGTGATAGCCATGATTTACTAGGGCTATGGAGCTGTTGCAGTCGTCGCAGGAAAACAAGGAGATGTATGTTAGCTGGGAATATAACTGAAACGTTGGGTGCAAATACTGGTGAAGAAATTTAAAGGTTCAGGGAAGAAACGTTGAGGAGATGGAATCTGGGAAGTCGACCATGAACAGTACAGTGGTTGAGTTTGAATGTTTGTTCGAGTGGCAGTGTACACAGTGGTTGGGGTCTCGTCTACCTGCAATAGCCGTGGGGGTCTTGTGCCGAGATGAAGAGTTTAATACAACTGTCGTTGTTGGCAGTTAACTGGTGCTGTTCACGGAAGATTAAGATCGAACTGTGGTAATTATGGCATGTATGAGAAGTTCTCCGAGTCGAGTTTTGGCAGGCAGCGATGGTTGTGATGGCTGGTTGTATTTTGGACTGCGGCACTCGAATGGAAGAAGATAGTAGCGAAGTGAGGCATCGAGAATCATTGAATTGGAGGCGTCGATTGGCTGAGCCCTTCAACCAATAGCACGAGATGGAGTTTTGGTTGTTTTCCATTAATGGTGGTGATTGATCTCGGGGATGGGCTGGCTGCTAGTGTTATAGATAAGCTCGAGTAAATAGAGTCAGGGGCTTTGTTCTCTCAAGCTGAGTATGACGAAGAATGGAGTGTTTGAGCGACCGAGACTGAGATGGTTCAGAAACGAAATTTGGCTGCAGACGAATGTCGCCGGTTCAGGCTACAGAAAATTCGAGAAAGTGATGGAGAAAGTTGTTGGTACTTTGGTCGCTAGTGGTGTTGTGGTTTGAATGGGAGCAGGTGTTATGGACGGAGTTGTTAATGGCCTGATTATAGAGTGGAAAGCTGGCAGTCGGCGGTGCTTGGAAGGCCAGAGAACAAGAACGGCCTGGGTGTCACGGAAGAGAGGTAATGGGAATCTGTATTCCGAAATTGCTGTGGTCGTTGGCAGATGCAATGATGACTAGTATGGAAGAAGATGGCAGCAAACAACCAGGCTGAGTAGTGGGCTTGTCGGAATTTAGAAGTTGGACTCGGTAATTGAATTGGGCCATTGTGCATGCCCGTACATCCAATTAGAAGACCCGGAGACTGGAGCACGTTATAAGGCGATAAAGAGAAAAAGAGAAGGAGGGAGGACTAGAGGTTGCGGCGACAAGCCAAAATCAGGAAACGAGCAGCAACGACGACGGTGATAAAAAGAATTACGGTTTGAAGTTTTATGGTTTCCCATCCATTTTTATTTATTTGTGATTCTGTTATATGTTTATGGCTTTTGAGAAAACCATATGTTGCTAGATTTATGTAGCTAGGGTTTATGCTGAAACCACTTGGAGTTTTAGGCTATTTTGATTTGAATAATATTGAGCAAAGACTATTTTGATTTGATTTGATTAATTCCATGATTTTATTTATTGATTAATCGAAATATGCATGGGTTGTTGCTTCACCGGTTTTGTATAACCTTTGTGCATAATTGTTAGGATCGAAAATATATTTGTCTACTTATTTGATATTTCATGCTTGGGTTAAATCCTTTGATGGGGTATGCTTAGAATAGCCGGGTATTATTTGTGAATCCATATTTAGTTTCGTATAATTTTCTCGCTAACACAATTTGATGGTGCATGCTTTGTTTTAGTCTTTTGATGTGCCATGCTTAAGGTGTCCCAGTGATATTTGCGGATCTAATACATATAATAGGTGATGTCAATAGAACGGATAATAAATAATTCATGAATCATGCTTCATTTCAGTAATTGAATAGAAATAGTGGTGGATACATTAAACCCTGGTTACCATTTTTCCCATTTGATTCGTTTTGTTACTTTAGTTTATTTTTATTTTATTATTCTTTCAAAAATCCAAAAAGATCATTTCTTGTTAGTTTATTAGATATATTGATTACAATATTTCCACCCCTCCTTGTGGGAATGACCCGTACTTGCCTCTGTCTACTAGTTAGACACCGTGCGATTGCGGTTATTACACATAGGCATCTTTGAATCCTATCAGCTACTCTATCACGCACAAAGTGATAATCAATTTTTATGTGCTTCATACGAGCATGAAAAACTGGATTGGCTATGAGATATGTAGCCCCTAAATTGTCACACCAGATTGACGGAGCTCTTAATTCAACACCAAGTTCTTTTAGCAATGATTGAATCCATATTATTTCATAAGTTGCTATGGCTATGCCTCTATATTCTGCTTCAGTGCTCGACTTGGAAACAGTTTTCTGCTTCCTTGCACTCCAAGATATAAGATTATTTCCAAAATAGATGCAGTATCCACTAGTGGATCTGCGATCATCGAGACTCCCAGCCCAATCAGAGTCAGAGTAGGCATGAAGACTGATATCTGAAGATTTTCGCAAAACCAAACCATGTTGAACTGTGTGCTTGAGATACCTGAGTATGCGTTTGATTAGCTCCCAATGCTCGATGTAAGGGTCTTGCATGAATCGGCACACTTTGGTTACTGCGACAGCAATATCAGGACGAGTGAGATGTAGATACTGCAATGCTCCACAGACACTTCGATAAAGAGTTGGATCTTCAAATCTTTGTATACCCAATCTTCTAATTTTAGTGTTCACAGCCAAAGGAGTAACAACTGGTTTTGTAGCACCCATCTTTGTCCGTTTAAGCAGCTTTGTAGATACTGCAATGTCTTTTTGTTGGCTCAATAAAACTGATTCTTTTTGCTTAATAAGTTTTATTCCCAAGAAGTAGCTGAGGTCGCCTAAATATTTGATTGCAAAAAACAGTTTTCATAGCAGATATTAGATTTGTAATAAGAGAAGAATTGGAACTTGTGATGATAATGTCATCGGCATAGCTAGATTAAGACATAAGTTACTCCATCTGAATTCTTCTTGATAAAGAGTGAATTGTCTGCAACAGACCCTTTGGAACCCAGCTCAACTAGATACGTGCTAATACTTGAAAAACAAGTGCGTGGAGCTTGCTTCAGGCCTTAGATTGACTTGTTCAACTTGCAAACATGAGTTGGATAGTCAGGATGAATATAACCAACTGGATGTTTCATATAACCAACCGTTTTCCACTGCAATTGACAAGACAAGTCTGATAGTGCTTGGTTTAATCATAGGGCTGAAGGTTTCGTCATATTCAAAACCTTCTCTTTGATTGTATCCTTTAGCCACTAGTCGAGCTTTTGGTCTGTCAATTGTACCATCCGCTTTCTGTTTAACCTTGAAAACCCATTTCGATCCAATCAAATTCATCCATGGTTCATGTGGTACATAGCTCCACGTACCATTACGAATGTGGGCATTAATCTCATCATCCATATTGGATTTTTCGATGCTTCTGTATAAGACGATGGAGTGGTGAGTGTTGTCTCTGCAAGTGGATATTTTGTTGTTGTTAGAAAAAGCTTGTTAAACTGTTTCTTGATACCATCTATAGCTCTAGTGATCATATGATGTTGTGTAGGGGTGCAGATGAAGCCGGTGGAGCTGGTGGAGCTAATGGAGCCGGCTGCATCATAGATGGTTGTGTTGCTACTGAAGTAGTTGTTTCTGCAGAAGTGATTGTTGCGGTAGATTCTGGTGCTGCTGTATTTAAAGTTGACTGCACATTATCCATATTTGGAGACAAAGATGGTAACTGCAAATTATCCATACTAGGTGACATTGGTGGAGTATGTAGCAGAGGAGAGGATGGTTGAGAAACAATGTTCTCATGAGATGAATTAGAGAAAGTGGATGATGCAAATATTTTTGTGGATATGGATGGCTTGGAAATGGGTTTAGTGATACATACATGTTGCTTGGCAGCAAATGGGAAGCTTGTTTCTACGAACTTGACGTGTCGAGAGATATGCAACCTTCCTGTAGGTACATGTAAACATAGATATCCTTTGTGCGCGCTACTGTAACCAATGAATACACACGGTAGTAATCTTGGTTCAAGCTTATTAGAGACATATGGGCGAAGGCATGGGTAACATAGACAGCCAAAGACCTTTAGAAAGGGGCAGTCAGGTTTTTTGTTGTATAAGAGCTGGAGTGGAGATTTGTCCTCATGTTGAGATGCAGGTAGTCTGTTAATAAGATAACATGGACTTGAGAAAGCTTCTACCCAGTAAAATTTCGGCATGGGGGCATGAAACAAGAGAGCTAATCCTGACTCAGTGATATGTTTAATGTGTCTTTCAGCAATGCCATTTTATGCAGATGTATGAGGACATGAAAATCTATATATCACGCCAGAATTATTAAGGAAAGAACTGAACTTCCTAAACTCTCCACCATTGTCTGATTGAAAGACCTTGAGTTTATGATTTGTTTGATTTTCTATCAGCTTTTTGAATTAAATAAAGATGGGAAAGGCATCTAATTTTCTAGCTAGTGGATAAATCCAAGTATAGTGTGCGTAAACATATAGAAGAAGCAGATAATATCTAAAACCATATTTTGAAACATGCGGTGAAACGTATAAATCAGCAATAATTAAACTCAATGGTTCATCAATAATTGTACTACTAGTAGGAAATTGAAGTTTATGACTCTTGCTCATATGACAAGAGTGACAATAATCAAACTTCTTATTTGAAACAGGAAGGGAAAGATTTTTAATCATCCTAAAAACAGTGCGAAGCATTGGGTGACCCAATCTTTGATGCTATAGAGGGACTGTATTGGATAGTAGAGCATATGGTGTTGTATATTGAATCTCTCGAACAACATCAAAGACATAGAGCCCATTCTTAAGTCTGCCTTGCAACAGGGTTGTCCACGACTGGATTTCCTTCACAATAAAAAAAGTTGCATAGAATTCAAAGAAAACGTTATTATCTTTGCAGAATTTAGAGACTGAAAGTAAGTTGGTCTTTATTTGAGGGACATGGAGGATATTGTTTGATTTGAAAAGATCTGTTATTATGAGTAAAGGAGGCATTACCAATATTTCGATATGGAGAGCCTCACCATTTCCTACACGCACTTGTTCAGTCCTATCATACTAATTCCGAATGTTGAGATTTTTGAGATTTGCAGTTAGGTGATGAGCTGCACCTGTATTAGTCACCCAGTTGTTATCAACAGGACCACCAGGAAGAGCCAAGTATGCAATTGGTTGTTTGTTGTTGTCCGCTTTGTTACGAAACCAGCAGAATCGAGCATCATGATTCTTGTGTTTGCAGATCTCACAAGGACCTTCACCTTGATACATGTTTCTTGGCTGACGGTTGGATTGATTTTGTGGACAATTGTTTGAGTATCTCCTTTGGTCTTGCTTCTGAAATGGTCTGGAGTTTAATGAGGAAGCAACATTTGCTAGCGGTTGTTGCAAAATGGGTAACTGTTGTTCAAGACGGGGATCAAATGAAAGCAGATGAGCTTGAAAAGTATGCATGTCGATCTTGTCGACAGTGCTTAAGGTTGTGACAATAGAGTCATAATCCTGATCTAGTCCAGCGATAATTGATTCCTGCATATCCTCTTCAGAGAGGGGTTTTCCAGATGCTGCAAGTGCATCAAAAAATTGTTTAGTTTTCAAGAAATAATCTTGCATTGAGTCATTACCTTTGCGAAGACCGTAGTTTTCTTTTCGTGTTCATTTGATGATCTTTGGTTTTTGGTACATATCTCCTTTGAAGATCTTCCCATACTTCTTGTGATGTTGAGAGACCTGAAACTCGACGTAATACACCTTCAGATAAGGAGGAAAAGATCCATCCTAAGAGTATTTAGTCTTGTTCCTCATATTTTGCATAAGCAGGATTAGGAGTTGGTTGTGCACCTTCTTCAGTAGCGGGTATGGTTTTTTCTGGTTTTGCCAGTGTACCATCAACAAAACCTTGTAGTTTGTAACCTTTGAGAAGAGGTTTAAACTGTGTCACCCATAGGAGATAGTTGTTGTCATTGAGTTTGACACTGATCAGATGATTGATTTTGTATTTGGTGAAGTGTTGAAGTTTCAGCCATGGTGAAAGAAGAGAAGTGTGAGTTTTGGATCTTTTGACTCGATACCAAGACAGAACACGATAGTTTGGTGAAATGTTCCACGATTGATATTGTGGATTCTCATTCATTATATAGAGCCATATACGTCTATTATTACAGAAGATATTACAAGTTTTGTATACCAAAAATACATGATTGACAGACATTAGAATGTCGACATAATTTGGCAGCTATAGATTGGAAGGATACAGCTGTAGTTACGGCTTTGAATGAGTGAGAATAGTTGTATCCTTAACATCAATAACACGGCTAGATAAAAATTACAAACAATAGCTATCCTCTAGCCAAGGTTGAAATGAATGCCCCAGAATGTTGAAAGTTTTCTATCGTTATAAAACATGCCTTCCTGGTACTTACATCGACCGCTGCAGCTATAAAAATCTTAAAACACTAATAACGTATGTGACCATACCACAAAAACTTAAAATATCTAAACCAAAGTATTCAATCCCACTTACCACCTTTTGTGCTCGTTAGTATTGAAATGATCATCTCTCACAGTATCTAATATTGGGCTAGTGTTTTTGCATCTAATTTAGGCTTTAAAAAGAATATGAGAATTAGATGTACGAACACTAACCAAAGTAGCGCGGTTACTGTGCCTACTTCTCTCAAACGTGTAGAAAATTAGGTGGTGTTGTGAATTGCAGCAAGTCGGGCCATATTCAGTGAATGGATATCTTCACTACACCAAATTCTCGGATTCGTAACAAAACTGAGCCGTTACTAAAACGGGTTGTAACGGCTATTGCCTGTTGCAAAAGTGGGTGTTACATTTTTTTGTAACTAATGGGGCCGTTACAATTCTCAGATTGTTGTAACGACTCTAGAATAGTGAGGGCCGTTACGAATTTGACACATGGTAACAACTTAGGGCCGTTACAATTTTTTTTTTTGTAACAACGTGGTCGTAACATCCCTAAGCCGTTACTAATTTTTTCGTAACAACAAAAAAATTACTGCCAGTCAACCTTGACCAGGTCAAAATTGGTCAATATTGACTAATTTTGACCTGGTCAAGGTGACCGTGAGCTTCATTTTCTCATTGAAATAAGCCGGGAAATATCCAGCATACACCTTTCATTCCATCCATAATCCACATTCAACAATCAATTCATATCACATTCATGTCAAAATATAACACAAGTACCCTTTTTTTTGTCCAGTATCAAATTCTAAGGAAATACATAGAAACTTACTAGAGTTCCTAAATTCAGTTCATAGAAACTTTCTAAGCTCCTAAGTTCAGTTCACAAATTCTTCTAACTTAAATCACAGATACTACATAGAAACTTACAACACTTGCAGCTGCTAAGGCACCTAATGAGCCCAAACACTAGTCGCCAAGCAAAAATTAGCCGTAAGTTATCCTTGCAGCATTCTTCATCAAGCTCTCCCTGTCTTGAAGTTGATAATTCCCAACCCATACTAGACAAAACAAACAAAAAGCATCTATAAGAATATTAACTTAAGGCTACCAAGTTCACACCAATTCAGATAAATGTGGCTAGCTGTGGACCACATATTTTCCTAAGAAAAGTAGGGCAGTGGCAAGAAAATAAAGAGCATGATAAATATGGATAACCACAGCACAAGTGTCAAAAGAGGAGGATAGATATGAAGATGCAAATATTACCTCAATTTGACTCGCTATCCTGGGGAGAACCAAAGTCACAGAGTACTCCGAGATGTATAACAGCCGGAATCAATTTAAAAAGCGGTAATGAGTAGTCACCTGGAAAATTGTTTTAACAAGTTAATCACCGAGAAGAAAAAAAGAAGATAAAATGGTATCATATAACTCATGCCTATTAGTCGAATAAATAAAAGAATACATTGCTTGGTGTCAAAAGTTTGGCGCTTATCAAATGTACCAGATCACTTGATAAAGTTGTAGCAAAATGAATGTAAGCGCATACATCTGTCACGTGGGTCATGGTCCATGAATTTAGCAATTTTGCACAAGATTTTCAAACTATTCAAATAAGGGTAGATTTGAATATCTTTTACAAAATCGTTTTACATACCATGCTAAGAGCTGTTGTGCCAAGAAGCCCTATCTAGGGTCAGATTTGAAGGTCATTTACTATTCAAATAAGCCCTATTTAGGGTCCGATTTGAGGGTCTTTACAAAATCATTTTACATACCATGCTAAGAGATGTTGTGCCAAGAAGCAGCAGGTACAGTTTACCCTGTCAAAATCAGTAATATTGCAATTAAGATCCAGTTAAAGTAGAAACGCGAAGGCATAACACCATCTTCGAACTGTGATGTTATACTGATAACAATATGTAAAATCCTTCAGAACTACCTCAAGGTACAAACTGAATTTTTTGTCAAGAAGTGAAACCAAGAAGTGAATACTAACGGCTAAGGTATGCTATTTTATTGCCTCTGCAAGAAGGGAATCCATATTAACATGTTGGACCGAATGAAAAAAAGACTAATACTGGATAGAACTGACCTCTACCACATGAAGATTAGATGCACGACTGAGAAGTATAAAAGCGAACTCCCCAATTTGGGCAAGTGACAATCCAACCTACAAATATTAAGAACTGTATACATCATTTTGTCCAGAAAAACAAGAACTGTAAGTGAAGCACAAATACATTACGTGCCTAAGAAGTTAGATAAGGTCTTACAAGAAGTGAGGTCTTGTTGTTGTATCCAAGTCCTTTGACAACAGCAGTGATAACAATTGTTAACACAACAATGACCAAAATAACAGCTGCTAATAAAATATCAACGTGGTTCCAAAGGAAGGGAAAATTGATCAGCATTCCAACACTGGCAAGAAAAAGAGCAACAAAGAAGTTGCGAATTGGTTCAATCTACAAAATGGAAAACATGTATAATCAGAACAAGTTAAACACTTAAATCATACTCCTATATTCTCCACCAAGAACAACCAATATACATTAAGGCAGTATATATGTTAGATACTACTATCAGACTCTTCTGTCCTATTATTGATCAACAGTAAAGCTTTCTAATAAAAGAACAATATTCTGACTGGACCCATTAGTTTGTTGACTTTATCTAGAGTTGGACGAAAGGATTTTTCAAACCAAAACTATATTTAACAGTAATGCATTCTAGAATATATCCAGCCATCTACTAAATTAGACGAGGTGTAAAGATTTCTAAATAAGCACAAGACAATGCATTATTAAAGACATCTAGCACCTCAACAACTTCCAGAGAAATAAACATCAAAAGATATCTTACTTGCTCAAGCGTATGTTCTGAAAGATCGGTTGTTGATATCATCACCCTGCAACAAAGGAACCAAGTTCAAGGCTGAGCCCCAAACTGAAGGGTGGCATTAACAGGAATGGTTGGAGAAGATCCAGTTTCACCATAGGATAGCTCTGCAGAGACTCTAAATACTGTGCTGTCTCCCTTCTCATTGTCTTGATACCTAGATCCTATCCTTAATAACTTTCCCTTTCAGAAAACAAAATCAACATCATTATATCAATGAACAAAAAGGTGCAAGAGAGACACTTCAATCCTTTACTAGTACTTCACATTCTTTAACTATTTCCGTAAATCATCATACCAACAACTTAATTTTAAGTTTGGTTCACACAATAAAACGTACAAGTCACAATCACTACTCATCGAAACATCAACAACAAAAGCTGAACCAAAAGAATAACTTACAAGCTTACAAAACTAAGCTAACTTTGGAACACTTGACACCAAACCAAGAACAAGGATTCTTTGCACCATCACTGAACTTCAAATCCAACAAAACATCGCACGGGTCTCTACCAACTCTTTCCCTAAACCTCAATAGTGATACCCCTGCAAGTAATTAGTCCACCCATCTCAACAATCAAAACCCATTTCACAACTAACCAAAAAATAAAAAATCAGAAAACTAGAGTAATATCTTCATCGATGAGACACAAGAATTAACACAAGAAACCAACATTAAGAAAACCATATTGATCAATCTCCTCCATCTCTATCTCCAAAATTAAGTACTTGTTCTTCCACAACAAGATATTTCTGTTTTCAAATATAATAAAGATGATAAATTTATTAGTTAGAAATGATTATAAGATTGTAAAATTGAAAACCCATAACTGCGTTTTCAAGTATTAATGAAGAAGAAAAAGAAGATAAACTGAGAAAAGTAAGTTATCCTAAAATTTATAACTACCATGGTAACACAGAACTTATAATTCGTTTATTGTTTGGTTTTTTACTTCTTAATCTACTTCTATGTTTTTGAAAAAAAAAAACAACCAAACTCATTATAAACCCCACAAATCTCAAATCTGAATGGTTGAAATCAACTAAGCAAACACAAAATACAATCCAAGCAATATTGAACCCTAAAAAATTAATACAGCCAAATCTAAAGAAATACAATAACAGAACTCAAAACTCAGTTCATGAAACTCAAAATTGAAGTCCACGTACTCACGCCTATCTTGTACTCTCTGCTCTAAACTCAACAACATCAACATCTGTTCCATACACCACTAACACAAAATCCATTCTGATTTCTTCTCAACATCATTAGTATTTTCACTGCAAGCACCACCAAAGCGGATGCATCTTAAAACAAGAAACAAGAAACATGCATTTAATAGTTGCAGCTTAAAACAAAAAGTCGAAGGAAAAGGCTGTACCAAAGTGGAAGGGAAGGAACTGCCTTTAATCTTAAGCCAGAACCCACCTTTCCTCTTCTTGACATTGTCTTTAATCGTCTCTATTAATCCTTAAAACCAACAACAGTAAGCCAGTACCAAGTCATGTGAACCTTTTTTTCTCGGCAGTAGCTTGAATTTGAGACAACCCATGTTATTTCTTTGTCTCAACTTCGAATCCCTGTCCAAAAAACAAGAACACACATAGTAAATACCATGTCAAACATTGCAAAAGGAATTGAGAAAACATGTATTCCCCAGATTCTCTCCCCGTCAAGTCTTGCACCGAGGATAAGAGTTATTCGCCTTTCTTCACTCATATTCACAACAAGGCCGACAAACAGGGAATGTACTCTCATTACAAGCACAAAGGTATCACCACCATTACAATCTTGTTGTTGGCTCTACATTACAATCACTCTATTCCATATTATAGAACATTTCAAATTACCGAGTTCTGGAACCGATTTAACAAGACCCGATTAAAATTAACTTAACAAAATCAATAAATAAAGATTATGAGCAGTAAAATTTCACGTGAGAAAGTGCAGGATTGGCAGTACCGGAGAAAATACAAGTAATTTGGTAATGAAAGTTCATTAATACTGGTTGAACGGTTTCCCATTCTTAAATCCCAATGGCTCTATCGAATTACACCTTTATTAACACAAAAATATTCTACTTGTATCGTCGAATATTTTGGTTGAAGCTATATTTCCGCAAATATAAAATATTGCTAGTTAGTACATTAAGCTTAGCCCGTTACCCGCTGACGTCTCTTATATGTGATGAGCTAGTCAGTACAAGGAAAAACATTAATTAACCCACACACACAAGAAGGGAAAGGGAACATAAAAGATAACAAGGAGAATCATTACATGGATGTCAACTCAGAGGGCTTTAGTATAGCTGCACACCCAGCAGCCAGGGCTGGAGCCACCTTCCATACAACCATCAAAAGAGGGTAATTCCTTCAGCAAAAAAATAATCCAGCATTGACGTCAAAAAATAATTCAAAGATTGTATAAATTGGACTGATAAGATCATTATATACACACAAATAGTTATATGGCGAGGTAACCAGTAGAGTGTATGAAAATTCAGAAAGAAAAATATATAACGTGTACCATGGAGTAATCCGCCCAACGACTCCAATAGGTTCTTTGCGAACATGACTCTTAAATGTTTCCATTGGGACGTTAACATAAACCTTTTTCTTTGCATCTAAGCCTTCATCAAGATCTGCATAATACTCAAAACATCCAGCAACATCATCTTGGATTGAAATAAAAAAGAAGGTTAGGCAATTATCCAAGATAGATCAAACCCATAGAATACTATCGAAAAAACTGCATTGTTAGCATACCATGTCCCATGCTGCTTCATCCAATGGTTTTCCACAATCAAGGGCTTCTAGCCTAGCCAACTCTGATTTTCTTTCAAGTACCTACAAAGAGAAGTGAAACCAAAATTTCAAAGACACCCAAAAGATGTTAAGATTTTCCACACAAACACATGTAAACTATTGTTGCAACAACTAAAACACGGACTTAATAACTCGCTCCATTCTTACGCGCTTTACCGCCAAAATCTACACTATCAATCACTCAAAAACTACTCTAATAACAACTGGATTCAAACATAGGACTGAGGGCATCAGATTTTTATTTTTGTCTTCACTAGATTAGGTGGACTCTAATAATAACTAAGATCATATCATCTTTCTAAGTCTCAACTTGTCAAACCCCGAGTAATGGAAAATTGACATCACTAATAAGAGAATTAATCACAAATACCTTAGCCGCAATGGCTCGTAAATACTTAGCACGAAAAGCTCCAGTAGCCTTTGGCCAATCTTTCCCTTTGTTCCTAAACAAAGCCTTCCTTGCAATAACAACCGCAAGCTCTACATCTTCACTGCTCTCGCCGGTATATCACCCGCAACAACAACTCGAACAAAAACCCAAATTCAACAACTAACAATCAAATTTGCGTTTCAATCAATACAAAACAAAAATTATCACTAGATTGTACAAGTAAATGAAACCCTAGATTATAAAGTGAAAAGAAAAGCCCTAAAAATGAATTTACTTACCACAGAATTACTATTATCACCACCCTCTTCACAGATATGACACTTTACCACCACTGATATCTTTCAAAACCTAAAATGAAATCGAAAACCGATTAGGTCGATTAGTATATTTAAACCGTATATCCTTCGGACCCTAAAATTTGATTTAACAGATGATGAAACAAATACCTTCGAAGTTCTTCAGTTCTTCAACAGATAAAACCCTAAAACAAAATAAAAAAAAAAGATAAGAAATCGTATTCGATTTACAAAACCCTAATTAAAAGAACAGACGATTAATGAAAAACTTACGATCGAAATTGTTGTCACACTATAATCTTTAATCTCTTTGATGAATTTATCAGACGACAGAAACCCCAATCTCTTCAGGGGAGGTGATGAGAAGAGGAGAGAAAGAGAAAGAGAAGAGAGGCAGGAGAAGAAGAGAAAAAAAGAGAAATGAAAAATGAAAAATCGATCTGGATTTCACAAGGGTATATCCTCAAAATCACGCATGTGAATGGCACACGCATGGGAGGAAATATCCGTAGTGCTACTCATCTTGGGTGGAAACACAATTGTACCTGTGTGAATGGCACACGCACTAATTCCAGGTGTTACGACCCAGGTGTGACGAAGCGTGTGGCTGGCACGCCTATAAAAAAAAATTGTAACGGCTGGCCTCTGTTACGAAATTTTGAAAAATTCGTAACGGCTATAGTCTGTTACAAATTTTTAGTAACGGCCATTTGTAACGAGGATTTTGTAACGGCCAGTAAGCCGTTACGAATTTCTGTTACTAATCCCATAATTTGGCGTAGTGCTTAGGTGCTTATTTTCTTATGACTAGACCCCTTATTCTGTTCAGAAAGTTCATCAACTGCCCAGTTCAGAAAGCTCATCAACTGCCTATTTCATCCTTACCATGATGAGTTGCAGTTAGTAGTTAATCCATATTTAGCAAATGGTATCTTAGCTGCTCACTTTTCACCGTTAGACCACTTATTCCGTTTAGAAGGCTCATCAACTGTCCAATTCATCTTGATGAGTCGCACTTGGCAGTTAATTCATGTCCCATTAGATTAGAAAATACAAAAAAAACTAAAATACCAAGGAAAGGAACACATACCTGCTTACCACCTTCCTGATTCTTTGTTTAATTAAGACGATGCATGATCTTCAAAAGAATTATATTATCCCTTATAGAAACAATAAACGGGTACACACAACTAATTTTGATCTCTAAGTCGTCCTCGAGAAAACTTCAGCTAGAGGTGATAAGAGGCGTGAATGTAACACTATATGGTATACCCATCAATCCATGAGAAGGAACCTGCAGAAATTCAATACAAACTCAATCTAATAAACAACACACCACTAACAGTTTTTTCTTGCTTGCATAAAGGAATCAAGGCCAGTTTAATGTGCTTTCCTTGTATACTGAATCAGCCAAAATAAAGGTGGTTGTAGAATAATGTATCCTTCAGAAGTGGATATCAGTTCAGTTCAGTGAAACTAACCTCCCAAGGCATCATATGCAGCATGTCTTATCAAGATCTTACGTTTTAGTTAATAATCCTCGATTGATTGGGGGCCAGACATTTTAATTGGGGGCATGATATTTTATTTCCACCCCAAATTTTTGAGGGGCGTATTAATCCGATATTGAAAAGACTGTTTTGCCCTTTACTAAACACAAATCTTAAAAACCAGTTAACACCAGTTAACACTAATTTGAAATCATAATTAGGCCCCCAATTCATATACCCTAAACTAAACAAAAAAAAAATCAGTTTCTTTTTTTCTTCTTCTCTTCTTCTTCTCCTCTTCCTCTACTCTTCCTCTCCACAACCACCATTAACGACCCCAAACGATTTTTTTTCTTCGACCGATTCATCGTCGATGTTAGAAGATAATCGACGATTACCTTCTTCTTCAAACATGGCGCGTACAAAACAGACCGCTCGCAAAGAACGTCAAATCCCCAATCTCCTCGATGCCGTCAAAGGAAAGGTAATCGTGGGAAGAACCCCAAAACCCCAAAAATCGAAACCCAAAGAAGATATGGGTCCAATTAGAAGGTATGTGAAGTTAAACCCACCTTCTATGCGTTTTTTTGTTGTGTTTTGATTGCGAATTTGAGTCTGGTAACTGAAATTTTGCGGTTTCAGTTAAAGGGTCGTTAGTATCGTAGTGGATACCCCTAACGACTTTTCATTTGCATGTTTATTTTATGAAAAATCGTTAGCCTATTAGGTTGAAGGTGACGACCCTTATTCTGTTACTTCGGGGATTTTTGCCCTGGAATAGAGTCGTTAATCTTTTATGTTGCAGATGACGACTCTTGTTTGCCGACCCTTATTTATTTCCTAACGACTCTAGATGGAACTCGAATAGCCCTCTGTTCCAAAAATTGATAGGGTCGTCATCTCATTTCCCCTTGAGTCGTCACTTAGGTATGTGCCCTAGAGTCGTCAACCCAAATCGTAGGATCGTTATTGTCTTTTTGACGACCCTTTTTTATTTGACATGGTCGTCAACATATTACTTTGAGTCGTCACAATAATGCTTCGAGGGTCGGTTGTGTTTTAGATTATCGTATTGACGACTCTTGATCTGATAACCATAAAGTTGATGTCTTGTTGGGTTATTTTTTTTTTTTTTTTCGAAACCAAATGCAGAACCAAAGGCAAGGTTCCAATGACGATAACTCCACCTTCCAAACCTCCACGCCATGATAAATTCTTACTTGCTGGTCCATTACGCGGTAAGAAGCCGAGTGAGGTATCATTTTCTATCACCGAACCAAGAGACAAAGGTGATGAGTTGTCGGATTCATCAGAATCATACTCACCTGTTATTTCCGCTAGCAGTAGTGGTGAAGAAGAAGAAATCCAACAAGAGGAGATACAAGAAGATCCTCCCGTACGAGGTGAAGAGGATGTAGAGAGTGACAATGATGATGAAGGTAATGTTAGTGGTGATGATTCTGATGATGGTAATGGTGATGATGATGAGCCGGAAGGGGATGGAGGTAATAATGGTGGTCATGAGGAGGAAGAGGATGAAGGGGATGATGGTGGTGGTAAGGATGATGGTAAACAAGATGTAGAAGCTGAAGAACAGGATGCAAAGACGAAGCCGTTAAAGAGGGTTAAGAAGGATGGAACTGATATTGCACCCGGCCACGAGACACGTTCCCGCTAATCGTTTGATGTTGGAGCCTCTTCGAAATGGTAAACCAAGAGGAGAACCTAGAGATGGGGGTAAAGTTCTATTTGGATATGCTTTGGATCGTGGGCTCATACCATCTATGAGACAATCGTAAGAATCCCAACTTTGCTTGCTATATGATTAGTTTGTTGATATTACTTTTCTAATATGTTTTTTAATACTTATTTGTTTATTTTTTTGCAGGATCATAAGAATGCCGCACGTCTCTTCAGGCACCAATCTTCTTTTAAGAAAATGGAGTTGTGGCCGCTAGAAGGTGAATGTGCAAGAGTTAAAGAATATGTTGAAAACTCGGGTTTGTACAATGCCGTTGTGAACTCGTGATTGCGTATGACAAGGTCGCAGATATCTAGTTTCGTGAAAGGTATTACGCTGAAGTCGACACATTCCAACTTCCTTTTGGCGAGATGGCATTGACTCCCGATGATGCGTAACGGATATTAGGGTGCGAGTCGAAGGTAAATCAACCAAAGGAGAATTTCAAGAGAAGGCCTAGTTGGGATGAAATTTATACATGGACCAAGAACTTGTTTGGTCGGGATAAAGAGAAGACTGATGGGCTTTTGTGCCGGGAGCTAAGTACCCAAGAAAGAGTTCAAACTTGTGGACATTAGGAAGATGTTTGCTTTGGTACCGCAGAAAGAAAAAAAGGAGGTCTCTCTGATATGGAATGTCGTTATGCGGCGGCAGCTTATTTGTTGTACGTCCTTGCATCCGTTGTATTTCCCGACAAAGAAAGGTAACAGGGTGAGCGCCAACCTTCTTCAGACTTTTTGGACCCCTTAGAAGATGTGAACAAGTACTCTTGGGGGACTGCCATAGTTGCACATCCGAATGGTCGGCTTTCCCGTGGATCTCGCGAACGAACTTCTCAAATTAATGGGAATTTGTCTCTAATCCGGTATTTGGATTGATGAAAGTTGTCTTCTTTTAGTATGTTTTTTTCCTTCGATATATTTTTATGTTTATTTGATTGTTTAAAATAGGTGTGGATTTATGATCATTTTCCCTCACTGTTCAAAGACAATGAAGATGTGAAAATCAACTCAAATTGGAGCCCGTGTAGTCCAACAGAACCCGTTGGGTGTACTCCTGTTCTCGGGATAGGGAACAAACCGATGCCTTGATAGAAATGCGTAAAAAACTTGACAACATCACGGCGGAAGAGGTAATCTTTAGTCCTTACAAGGATGCTAGAGTTGGCGTAGTGGAAGATGTCGTGTATTACCATGGCCCTTTGTTTCACCCCAACGGTTTTTCAATGTACAATCCTTTGAGAATCATGCGTCAACTTGGGTTTGTTCAAGATTCACCCGATGAAGACGATGTACCTCCGTTCAAGAACAATTTGAACAAATGTGAGGCCTAAAAAGGCCGAAATAAAAGTGGTTTACTGAACCCGCAACCGATGTCAAGCATTGGAATAATAGACATTCTAGCCTCGTAGACATCACATTTTGGGTGCATGTGGATAAAGGTTACGAGGCAATAACGGATTACTATCAATGGTACGAAGGCTTCTCCCATGGTAGGGTAATACGGATCGATCGGGTTACTGGGTAGGAGGACCAACAGAGCATCCACATCTTCTTCTCAAGCCGACGGTAGAGATGATACTACCATTCTTAAACTAGTGGTGAGTATTTATTTGTGTAATTGTGTTATTCATTTACATACAAATATACGTCGGTTCATTAGAATTGTTTTTTTAATGTATATATATAGAGGGAACGAATGAAGCTTTTTGTCAAGGCTTTTTGTTGCTCGGCCGACAAAGGGGAAGTGATTGATCCTGCGAAGCAACGTCTCGTACGCTGATTGTTGCACGCACATTGAAAATCCCAATGCAAAGAAGATGTTTGCCGAGCTGGCCAAGGAAGGTAAGAGGACCCGAAAAACACGTAGCCGAGCACAACAAGGTGGTGAACAGGGGGCAAAGTAGCCAACATCATGATGAATAAGGTACCGGAGAAGATGGTGGTTCCCAGGGCCGGTGAAACTCCAGGGTCCTCCTCCTAAGAAAAGCCTAAAGTTTCCCGGTCGGGAAGTAAGGAGGAGGTCGAGGTCGAGATGGTGGTCTTTACTCAAGGAGATGTTATCGTCTCCGTCTCCTTGAGATGTTACTTTATAACTTGAACTTATGTGTTTGGTTTGGCTGGTTTGTTGAAACTACTTTGTTTTAAGAAGGATGTTTACTAGTATGTTTGTTAGAATAATGTAGTACTCTAATGCAGACAAGATTATATACTGTGATAGAGTTAGGGTCATTTATCTATGGTCTGTAGCAGTGTAACGACTCTATTTGTGATACACATAGTCGTTATGTGTTTCAATTAAAAGTCTAACGACTCAGAGGGAAATGAAGACTGATGTTTTTTTTTCCTATGCCTAGAGTCGTTATTTAGTATATGGAAACTAATGACGACTCGGGTCGAAAACATCCAGGAGATGAACCATATTTTCTATGCCTAGAGTCGTTATTTAGTATATGGAAACTAATGACGACTCTAGGTCGAAAAACATCCAGAGATGAACCATATTTTCCCCGCCTAGAGTCGTTATTTAGTATATGGAAACTAATGACGACTCTAGGTAAGAAAACATCCAGGAGATGAACCATATTTTCCCTGCCTAGAGTTGTTAGCGGTATCAAATGGCAGTTAACGACTGTTACATGTTATTAAATCCGGAAAATACATCTTACGGTATACAGAGTCGTTGCTTTTATATGGGATATATTGACGATTTGTTACAACCAGAGAAAGTTAATATGGGTATTCTTGAATTTGACACATCAAATGTTCGTCAATGAACCTTCGCGCCGACGATACAACGTTGTATATTCTTTGTGGTGAATGAACTTAGTATCCCCATTACGTATTGTCCATAACCCATTGAAACGTTCCAGCTGAAATTAAACGAGGAATGTTATATGTTAGTAACGTTGAAGGATGAGGAAAGTATAAATATTAACGAATTACTCACTTTTTCCTTAAGAGGAGCTCGTGGATGATGGTCGTACACCATATTTCTAACTTTTACATACTCTCTCATTGCACTTTTAATGTAGTTGAATCGAAATGCCAAGTCTCTCCACTTTTAATGTAGTTGATCCAAGATGACGTGAGGAAGTTGGTCAGTATACTCTTTATACAAAGTGTAAGCAACACGATGTGGTCTTCCTTGGGAATCTCTAGGGGTGCGCGGATTACCTTTTATTCCTCGTATCGTCACCATTCCGCTCGTTTGGCTTTGCTGGGTACCGACCACATGGTCTACAACATCCATGTCTTCCTTTGGCGCCCCCCTTGGCTTGGGTACGAAAGAGTTCTCATACTCCGTATATTCCGCCTGGACATACTGATGACGTGACAGGTCGCTTTTGCAACTCTTTGCCGCTTTCACGGTTTCTCTAAAAGACTTTTTAGTTGTGGGTCTACCCGGTGGTTTTTGTTTGATTGGCTCTTCTTCTACTCCCAAGCTCTTACAGGCAGCCGGCCACAAATTAGAAACCAAAGATTCTGTCTTCCTGCACAATTCGTTTTTCGATATTTCTCATTGATATACTTGCCAATCTCAAGGTCTCCAAATTGTTCATCAGCGGCTCCTGTGGGATTTGGGATGAACCCAAGTTGCTTCCAAAAAGGATCGATATCTTCAATGGGAATGAGCCCCTTGTACCCACCGAGCTTATGTTTACACGGAGGCCAAGCCACGTCTCGGTTGTACAATTACATTTAATGACTTTTCCATCTAAGATTTCGCTCGAAATTTGTTAAGTTCAGTCATCATATGCTTTATTGCCCACCATGATACTTGGTGCGAAACCCCACGTAGCAATTCTTTGTCTTCCATGTATTGCTTCAAAAAACGGTCCTTACTATACTCCATCTGAGTCACTATCTTGCTTAGGTCATCCTCGGCGTGCTCGTGAATAGCTTCCTGTACCGTAACTACCCCACCAGTGTTCTCTTGAAGAATTTTTTCAAATGTCCATGGGACTGCTTCGCAATACTAGTGGACTCATTTTTGTAGTGCTTGAACTTATTGGTCCATGCATAAACAAACTTTTCCTTCCAAGGATTCAACCATGTATCTAGGCAATAATCGACAACCTTCTTATGATCCGTACTCCAATCATCAATAAACTTTTGAAGATTTGCATAGTACTTTACTTCGGTCTTCGAATGAGCCAAATGGTCCCAATCTTTGCGAAATCCTCCCATAGATCACCATCTTCAAAGATATTTTTCCTTTTCTTTCATTTTCTCTTCGGCTTTTCTTTTTTTGAAAGTTTACTTAGACGCTCGTCTTCCTCCTTGGAACGTTGATTACCCTTTGCAGGCTTGATCTTTGAATCGATTCTTGCAATTAGAAAAAATATTCATTTGGATATGCCACGTACAAAGAAAATGTTGAGCATGTGGAAAAACTTGACGAACGGCACTCATGACTGCAAAATCCCTATCCGTAATTATAACCCGCGGTGTGCCTTCGCCTCGGTAAATCAACCGAACTTGTTCCAAAGCCCAAACATAGTCCTCTATTTCTTCCTTTTCCATAAAGCACCATGCCACGGTGAATGATTGCTTATCCGAAGTATGACTAACCACGTTCAACAACGGCATGTTATACTTGTTGGTCTTATAGGTGCAATCTATGAACAAGACCTGGTAAAAACACTGAGCCAAATCCACCATCCTAGGATGGGCAAGAAAAAATATGTGTCACTTTGTCGCCCGGACCCACCCTTGTTTGCATGGCGTAGTTAAGTTTTTCTTCCAACCACTCTGATTGTTGCATAATTAATCTACCATCCCATTCAGTTCTCCCGATCGTTGCTTTGGCAAAATAGATGGTGGAAATAATAGACAAGTTTGTCTTATCTTTCGCTCTTATTGCATTTAGGATCTGAAGGGGCCTACATCGCTTCATCTGTCGTACCTTTTCCATTTGATGTGGTTTCAATCTGGCATATGCTGGGTGCCCTAAAAGAGTGCTAGGTGGAGGATGGTTGTGACGACCATCCGGAATACTATACAACCTCCATAGATTAGTTTCAGGATGCCTTTTGAAAACAATCCTGAAGGGGCATTGTATCTTCTTCGAATTCGTTTTGTAGACCCTCGTCGTCTTCTTCTCATACTTGTAGTTCTTCCCTTTGTGACTTTCTTCCTTATCCCCCGCTCTCTCGCATACCATCTCCATTTGCTTATAATCAACGTGTTTGCTTTGAACAACTACGCACATCTTCTCTTTTGCCTTGGAAATAATCCATTCCTTGACATCAGCCTTTGTCTCCCACGTCTACATCAAAACCAATGTCACGTTCACGATGCAACACTAATTAAACAAATTTCATAAAGATATACATCGATTCAAACATTAAAAACGTACCAAATCGGTCATATAGTGTTGGGAGGTATCCGGACCGATAATAGAGACGGTTTCAGGTTGAGAGCTCTCCCGTACAACCAACTACATAGAAAAGAAAAACATATCATTCAGCAGTCGTTAATTTCTGAGATGTACAAATGACGACCCTAACAAATCGTCATCTCTATTTACAAAGTTGACGACACTAACAAATCGTCAACATTATTTTTGCGTAACGACGACACATTCCTCGACAAATGACGACCCTCTTTATACACAGACGACTCTACATTCCCAAATATAAACCATGCTGCCCAGTTTTCACCTTGGGTCGTTACTGTTTATATATATCCCTTGACGACTCTAGACGAACTAAGTGGAGAGAATTTGAAAATCAACGGTAACTTTGACTAGTAGGAGCAATTATTGCAGAAGTAACCGTTTTTTTTTTAAAAACTAGCCGTTGGGTACATTTTTGCTATAAATAGAGACCTATCTCTTCCAAACTTATTCACCCATCACTTTCAATCTTCCTAAATCAGTCACCCATCACTTTCAAACACTAAAAATGGCTCCAACTCCGTTCAATAATCTAGAAGATGTTGCTATTGTCAGAGCACACACCACTCTCACAAAGCACTCGTTGAGGAAGCGCAATGGGTGGCCAAGAACGAAGACCCAACAAGAGGGCCTTACTTTGGGGATGATCAAAACACCAATGCTTGGTGGAAACGGGTGTTTAAGGTATTCAAAGCACTAAGCGAAAATCGTTACAGGAGGACGCTCCCACAAATAAGGGAAAGGTACGCATATTTATACAATGAATGCGTACTGCTAAGAAACGAATTGAAAGCTCGTAAGGACGCTATGCCCAACGAAGACCGAATGAGTAGAGTAAGTTTGTGAATCAATAGGCCTCTCATCAAAATTTAATTATTTGGTTATGATTATTCAACAACGCTAACTTATTTAAAAAATTGTTTTCCCAAGATACTTTGGGTCGGAGCCAATACGAATTAAGGTACGGTCATGAGTTTCTGCACGAGGACTGCTACACTCTCTTGGAGGAAGTTGAATGGCAATTCGCCCTGTATAATTAAACTCGTATAGAATCCCTAGGGCGATGTATTGAACAATTTTATGTGTTTTACTTCTATTTTATTTCAACTACATGTATGTTTTTTCGGATTCAATAAAATGAGTGACTTCAAATATTGGTTCAATAACTATATTTCATAAAGGGTCGGCATGCTTTGTAAAAACACACGTAACGACTCTAAAGATTGTTAGAAATTTTTGGCATGAGTCGTCATTTTTGGAGAACAACATATTAACGACTCTAAAGGTCACATAACACAGAGACTCTTTGACAGCAGAGTCGTCGCCAAGAACAAAACACATGGACGACTCTTTTGATCATCAAGAGTCGTCACTTGGTAAATATATATAATGACGATCCTTCAAGCAGCTTAATGTGAATTTTGAATTCACCAAATGTGGTTGAGTCGGGCAACGGTTAAAAATTCAAAAAGTGATCATTGGGTCCTTAATCTCTATAAATAGAGACCCATACCTCACACATTCTTCACCCAAACCATAATTCTAAACCTTCACATTCATTCTCATACATTTATTATCCAAGAGGAAAAAGAAAAGGAAACACCATGACTAGTACTTACACTTCTAAGAGAATTGTGCTATTGTGAGAGCTTGGAAAACAAATACAAACCACTTTGAAGATCTAGGAAAAGACATTGATCAAACATCGGATGCTTGGTGGAACCGCGTATTCATCGTTTTGTGGCGTTAGACGGAAATTGCAACTCAAGGTCTTTGAAACTCGTCAAGGAACGGTTCGAGGAGATATTCTTCGAGTGTGAAGTTTTTAAAAGAGAAATCAAGGCCGTAAGGGAAGCCATGCCCAATATGTCGGGTGCTATGAGAGTAAGTATTTAAACAAGAGGTAAAACGTATCCAAAGCTTTCAACAATACTAACTGAGTATGTTTGCGTTTTCAGTTGAGGAAGGCGTATGGCTATTACGAGGAGCTTCGTGGGAAAAAGTTTGAGTTCGACGATTGCTACTTTATCTTGGAAGGCACCATGTATAATTATGCCATTTATGATTAGGTGTATAAGTGCACCGTTGTTATCTATTGTATTTCATTTCCTTCAATGTATCGCTATGAAAGATGTATGCCTTTTATGATTCAATGAAATGATTCTATGAAATCAAAAGTTATGATAATCCACTCAAGGGTCGTTAGTATTTTAAATAACACACCGAACAACTCTACATAAAAGTTGAAATGGTGGGATAGGGTCGTCACCTTCTAGGAATACATATATGACGACTCTAAGTTTTTTATTTACTGAGAGTTCTGGGTTTAGAGTCGTTTGTCTCTAAACAAACAAAATTAACGACCCATATTGACCTAGCATAAAGAGTCATCGTTGTTTATCACACGCCCTAACGATTTTTCATAACCTCGGAAAAGTTGCGAGTTTGAGTCGTCATCTGTAATTCCAATTCACCGACGACCTTTAAGAGTCGTTAATTAATCCAACCCCGACTATAACGACTCTCACACCGACGACTTATACAAAGGAGCATGAATCGACCCCTTGGAGCACCATTCGGACAATTTCAAGAGTATATGAGGTTTACCCGATTGTTTTGAGGTGCGGGTTCTTCATTTGGAGTATCGGTTCCTTCATTTTGAGGAGTAGGATCTTCATTTCCACCATTATTCATGGCTTCCTCCATTAACATCTCCTCATCAAACATCCAATCCATATGATTAGTTGAGACAATATAACCATCAACACAATCATGGTTGTTATTTGAAGCTTCACCACCCTCATTCCCTCCACTTGAATCACTCATTTCAAAAACCCTAATTTTTCCACTCAAAAACTTCTCCTCTTCTTCTCAACACATAAAACCCAAAAATAAAATCTCCACAAATTTTTATCCTAAAATCAGATTTTTATCTAAACACAATTACCACACTAATCAAGTTAATTAATTCTTAATACTAATCACTTAGGGGCATTTTAGCCATTTAAAAAAAAAAGTTATAAGGGTGACCCAAATTAGGATTGGGTGACCTTTTTTGTCATCTAGTGCTTGGCCCCCAATTAAAAGGTCCGCCCCAATCAAACCAGGTTAATAATCAATTAACATGTAGAAATTATAATGCTAAGCTGGAATCGCTGACCTTTAAACAAATGAATGCTTTAATTATCGAGCAGTTCTCTATTGTTGGCCGACATTGCACCAATCGATGAAAATCAAAATTTCTCATGTCACTAATTTTACAAATATTCCTATAGGCCCTGCTAGGACTGAGGGGTTAAGAAGCCTAAACATCTCCCAACTTGCTCGACCCTAAATTGCTCACGGTAGCCATGTGTAAAAATCGTCCATTTCATGGAAATCTTTGAGAATAGTACACCTGTAGGATCAAAAATAATCAATCGTGTGAGAAAACATTGGCCATGCAGATTTAATATGTGCTAGGAAACTATAGGCTCCGTAATTGCATGATTTTTTGTTACGACTTGCGTGTGTGTATATATATATATAAAGGCTAATTTGTTTTTTGGCACGAATTCCTGATTTTCTTAATAACCGATTTCCTTTTTAAGAGTTCCACGTTTTTTTTTTTTTTTTTTTTGTAGGAAATACCAATAGGTCCTAGGAATAATATATTAGATAGAGTCTAGTCTAATTGACCTAGTCAATTATCTGTTTGGTCCTTTTTGGAATTATAAATTATATAGTTTGGTCCTAAATATTATTGTTTGGTGTCATGGATGATGTAATTGTCATCTTGTAGTGGCAGAAATACCCTTTTGGGACCATTACATCATCCATGACGTCACCCTAGGATATATATAGTCAATTATCAAGAGAGAAAATATTATTTTCAGATTCCTTTTCTCTCTCTTCTTTATTTTCAGATTTACTTTCTCTCTCTTCTTTATTTCTAAATCTAGTTTTTTCTTTCCCCCATTTTTTTTCTCTGCTCATGATGAAGAAGATGAAGATGATGATGAACGACGGTGTTTTTGGGTTCTTTTTTCTCTGCTAATGTTGTTGTTGATGTTGATGATGATGAAGGCGATAAAGAAGATGATGATGATGAAGTTTTTGCGTTTTTTTTTCGTTTTTTATTGATTTATCAGTTCCGTCGTTGAAGATGATAAATACGATGAAGATGATGAAGATGATGTTGTCATGTAGTAGATGATGATGATGATGTTTTTAGATGTAGTTTTGTGTTCTTTTTCGTATTTGTTGTTTTATGTTGTTGTTGAAGATGATGAAGATGATGAACATGATGAATACGATGCTGCTGCTATTTTGAAGACGATGATGTTTGTTGCTGCTGGTGTTGAAGACGTCGAAGAAGATGATGATGTTTTTATATGGAGTTCATTCCAGAAATGCAGTCTGTTTTTATATGGAGTTCATTTCTGGAATGAAGTCTGTTTTTTTTAGGTTTTTATATGGAGTTTATTTCTGGATTGAATTCTTTTTTTTTAAGTTTTTATATGGAGTTCATTTCTGGAATGAAGTCTGTTTTTTTTAGGTTTTTGTATGGACTTCATTTCTAGAATGAAGTATGTTTTTTAGGTTTTTATATGGACTTCATTTCTGGAATGAAGTCTGTTTTTTTTTTAGGTTTTTAAATGGACTTCATTTCTGGAATGAAGTCTGTTTTTTTGTTTTAGGTTTTTATATGGACTTTATTTTCTGGAATGAAGTCTGTTTTTTTAGGTATTTATATGGACTTTATTTCTGGAATGAAGTGTCTTTTTTAGGTTTTTATATGGAATTCATTTCTGTTTTTTTAGGTTTTTATATGGACTTCATTTCTGGAATGAACTGCTGTAAGAAAATAAGTAAAAATTAACATGGAAGGGTACTTTTGTAAGTTTAATATTTTTAAATAATTATGGACGAAACAGTAAAGAGGTTTTCCTAAAGGACCAAACAGACATGGGCCCACCTAAAAAAGGACCAAACGATATTTTTCCCTTTTTTTTTTCTTTTTTTTATTTAACGGTTTGGACGTAAGTTTTGTCCACCCTTACTAAAGTACAGTTAAGTATAGGTGTAAACACGGTGTAACTAAATAATTAAAGTACAAATTCTAACATACGTATTGTCTACTTACTTTTTTGTCCACACCGTTACTAACGAACAGTTAAGTAGCTTATGTAAACAAGGTGTAACAAAATTTTAATTATTACAACCAATAGAGTTAATTAATTCTTAATACTAATCACTTAGGGGCATTTTAGCCATTTAAAAAAAAAAGTTATAAGGGGTGACCCAAATTAGGATTGGGTGACCTTTTTTGTCATCTAGTGCTTGGCCCCCAATTAAAAGGTCTGGCCCCAATCAAACCAGGTTAATAATCAATTAACATGTAGAAATTATAATGCTAAGCTGGAATCGCTGACCTTTAAACAAATGAATGCTTTAATTATCGAGCAGTTCTCTATTGTTGGCCGACATTGCACCAATCGATGAAAATCAAAATTTCTCATGTCACTAATTTTACAAATATTCCTATAGGCCCTGCTAGGACTGAGGGGTTAAGAAGCCTAAACATCTCCCAACTTGCTCGACCCTAAATTGCTCACGGTAGCCATGTGTAAAAATCGTCCATTTCATGGAAATCTTTGAGAATAGTACACCTGTAGGATCAAAAATAATCAATCGTGTGAGAAAACATTGGCCATGCAGATTTAATATGTGCTAGGAAACTATAGGCTCCGTAATTGCATGATTTTTTGTTACGACTTGCGTGTGTGTATATATATATATAAAGGCTAATTTGTTTTTTGGCACGAATTCCTGATTTTCTTAATAACCGATTTCCTTTTTAAGAGTTCCACGTTTTTTTTTTTTTTTTTTGTAGGAAATACCAATAGGTCCTAGGAATAATATATTAGATAGAGTCTAGTCTAATTGACCTAGTCAATTATCTGTTTGGTCCTTTTTGGAATTATAAATTATATAGTTTGGTCCTAAATATTATTGTTTGGTGTCATGGATGATGTAATTGTCATCTTGTAGTGGCGTAAATACCCTTTGGGACCATTACATCATCCATGACGTCACCCTGGATATATATAGTCAATTATCAAGAGAGAAAATATTATTTTCGATTCTTTTCTCTCTTTCTTTATTTTCGCATTTACTTTCTCTCTCTTTATTTCTAAATCTAGTTTTTTCTTTCCCCCATTTTTTTCTCTCTCTCATGATGAAGAAGATGAAGATGATGATGAACGACTTGTGTTTTTGGGTTCTTTTTTCTCTGCTAATGTTGTTGTTGATGTTGATGATGATGAAGGCGATAAAGAAGATGATGATGATGAAGTTTTTGCGTTTCTTTTTCGTTTTTTATTGATTTACTGCTGCTGTTGAAGATGATAAATACGATGAAGATGATGAAGATGATGTTGCTGTTGCCGTAGATGATGATGATGATGTTTTTTAGATGTAGTTTTGTGTTCTTTTTTCGTATTTGTTGTTTGATGTTGTTGTTGAAGATGATGAAGACGATGAACATGATGAATACGATGCTGCTGCTGTTTTGAAGACGATGATGTTTGCTGCTGCTGCTGTTGAAGACGTCGAAGAAGATGATGATGTTTTTATATGGAGTTCATTCCAGAAATGCAATTGCTTTTTATATGGAGTTCATTTCGAATGAAGTCCTGCTTTTTTTAGGTTTTTATATGGAGTTTATTTCTCGATTGAATTCTTTTTTTAAGTTTTTATATGGAGTTCATTTCTGGAATGAAGTCTGTTTTTTTTAGGTTTTTGTATGGACTTCATTTCTAGAATGAAGTATGTTTTTTAGGTTTTTATATGGACTTCATTTCTGGAATGAAGTCTGTTTTTTTAGGTTTTTAAATGGACTTCATTTCGGAATGAAGTCCATTTTTTTTGTTTTAGGTTTTTATATGGACTTTATTTTCCTGAATGAAGTCTTTTTTTAGGTATTTATATGGACTTTATTTCTGGAATGAAGTGTCTTTTTTAGGTTTTTATATGGAATTCATTTCTGTTTTTTTAGGTTTTTATATGGACTTCATTTCTGGAATGAACTCAACGTAAGAAAATAAGTAAAAATTAACATGGAAGGGTACTTTTGTAAGTTTAATATTTTTAAATAATTATGGACCTAAACAAAGAAAGAGGTTTTCCTAAAGGACCAAAAGACATGGGCCCACCTAAAAAAGGACCAAACGATATTTTTCCCTTTTTTTTTTCTTTTTTTTATTTAACGGTTTGGACGTAAGTTTTGTCCACCCTTACTAAAGTACAGTTAAGTATAGGTGTAAACACGGTGTAACTAAATAATTAAAGTACAAATTCTAACATACGTATTGTCTACTTACTTTTTTGTCCACACCGTTACTAACGAACAGTTAAGTAGCTTATGTAAACAAGGTGTAACAAAATTTTAATTATTACAACCAATAGAGTTATGCCAAGTGTCCTCACCATAGCTTCTACATTAGAAAAGACCTTTCTAGGTCAATAGAAAGCGAGGATTTCATCACCGTTTAACGTGAAAGCTTTATTTGTCAAGGCCTTTAAGGGGAAGATTTCTGATCCCCATGGGAGCAGGTAGTGCGCAACTCCTCCTTCCTGTTTATAATCATCACTCCCAAGTCCCAACGCTAGAGGGATGCATATGGGTGAACCTGTAAAGGAACTAAGATAATGTTTGTTAAGTTTTTGCTATTGTAATTGTCAGTACAGAATCGGCAACACGTGATTAGAGAACTAAGCAAGTGGTCAATAGACAATACTATAATGAAGCGGATAATTTTCTTTATACTTATTTTATGATCAAAGAAACTTACTGAATTTGGTGGTGGTTCAAGACCCAAAATATTCCACAGCTGCAGGATTTTTTTTTCAACCAAAATATGCTGCGAGTGTTTTCTTGTTCAGTCCTGATATACATGGCACTACCCTTATGTCCATAGCAAACGAAAAGTCTAATTAATCTGAGACAGGAAGTTACTTCTACCGTTCAACTATAGCATAGATGAGAATAGTTTGCAGAAGATAGAAATACAGGGAAAATGTTCTAAGCTCGCCTCACGTTATGGCTGTAGCTTTTTCCCCCTCGAAATCCCTTTTTCTAATAATCAAAATAAATATAAATATGACCCTAGCTCCTTTGAATTCCATGTTAGGGATAACTAGTAGATTCGCTTTCTTGCTTTTTTTGGCTATGCGTTTTTGCTTTTTTTTCTACAAAGGGAATAGCAATTTTCTCCCCATCGGCTGTGGCTGCTTTTCTGCGTAAGAAGTCACTTGACACATTCATCAGGATATGACATATCTATTCCGGCACGCAACACATCAGAATGACAGAATTAACCAGACAGTAAGATATTGTCCATAAGGCGTGAGGAAAAATCCTCCTATTGGGTGAAATCCCTCGATCCATTTCATCAAAATATCTTATTCTTTCTTCTTCCCATTGACCATGTAGCTAGGCGATGACCATGAATATATCCGAAGATATCAGCTCGTCCACCAATTTGTGTGTGGTCCATTTTTTGGATGATTTCTATAAATAGCTAAAGCGGGAGGAATTGATGCAGCAATTTGTGGTTTTAAGAACTTTATGCAACAAGTGAACTCAACAAAGGAAATGGAATTGATGCAGCACTTTGTGGTTTTAAAACCATGGTGCAGCAAAGGTAACGGAATTGATGCAGCAATTTGTGGTTCAACAATCAACAACCGAACTCTACAAACGAAAAACCACCATGGACCGTATGACTTAACCATAATACATGTTTATTTAGAAATTAGATGTCTACTATATTTAAACATCAAGTACAAACATAGAGCTTCCTGCAACAGATATGACTTAACATATATAGATGTATAGTCATCCAGGCAGATGATCAAACTTTTCTACTCTTCCTTGAACAAATTGGTATCCAACGACTTGCCAAAATGTTCGAGCAATTTCATCAAGTAGGTTGGATCAGGGCCATCTTCATTCGCTTTCTCATATTGTGCAGAATACTTGACAAGGCATTTATAGTTCCCATCACTTTGTGTTGGAGTGATACTAAGGGTGACATCTAAACTTGGAAAATCATTTGTGAGATCTCCTTCAAAAACTGTGTAAGTTAGTGACATGTTTTTATGGTCCACTGCAATTACCTTCTCTTTTGCCGTGACGGTAGAAGCTTTATCTCCTGTAATCATGAAAAAACATGGCTAAGAATCAGTAATTAATTACAGATTTACTAAACAACAGGGAAACAATTGGATGTCAGATGAGATAGTTACAGAGTTTACATACCCTGTACATATTCCCAAACAAATATGCTTCCTACACGAACTTCACCATCTCCGGGAAGAACTTGGACATTGTGGACCATTTTCGGTACGTATTTTGGAATCTCAGGTGCATCACGAGTTATCATAGTGTATAACTTCTCGGCGGAGCACTTAGCTTTAAATTCAACCTCCATATAAGGCATTGCAGGGAATAGGTGTTGGAAAACTGAACAACAGAAATTGTAGATATACAGCTAGAGCGACTAAAGATTCTGTTTTATATCTCGCTCGGGGTAAGGAAATGAAAAATTGGGTTCGGGTTTATATAGCCCAAACACTGATTAGAGCAGCTACTAGGGGTGTGACAGCTGTGTGTTCCTTTTTGATTGGACAGCTGTGTGTATACCATTCAGGGAATGCAAGAATGAAAGGTATTCTCCGTTGGGTGCAATAATCAAAAACAAGGAAAAAATCAAATAAGCAAAAGTTATTGATACTTAGCTCCTTTATAGTGGAAGTGATCGATTTGATGAAACGGACGAGCTCCCCAAATCTCTGCAACAGCAACAAGGCAAAACTTTGGAAAAACAGAGTGAGTCACGTGTTCAACACGTTACCCTTAAGACATTAGGGCCCGGCTACACTCAAGAGTGATGCTATAGCCCTCACAGAACGGATATCTCCAGGATAAAACACCCTACTACACCTACTACTAGCATATGTTGTAGATGCTCAACTTGAGCTTGGCAACTCCGAAAAAACCGTTAAGGAAAATCGCGAACGTTTAAGAAACGGCTATAAAATATTTTCCCTTAGGGGTCCCTCTACAATAAGAAGCAACCCCTTTCCCATAAATTTTACAAAAGTAGTGAATTTGTTTATATAATTGACAAATACAACTTAAGAAGAAAAACTCCCCGATGTGGGACTAAAATGCTTATAGAGTCTCTTAAAACAACTAAAACGTGGAAACTCCACAATGTGGGACTAATAAATTTTTTCATTCACAAAAGAAAACAATAAATTATAATTTTATTAAAACCTTAAAATTTATTTTTTAGTAATCGTTTTCCAACAATCTCTGTTTATGGACTAAGGTGATATGAGAGGATATGTAAATATATAGTTAAGGACGGAGTAAATTTTTTCGTTTTTTCTCTTCATAAACTCGGCTAACGTAACTACTGGAGAAACCGATTTTGTGCACACTCTCTAAGTATATATGCACCTGGCATTTTAAATTCGACCTTTAATTTAGGGTGTAATATTAGGAGAGGGACGAGATTCTAGATATAGATGTTATATGGCCATCTGATCGGGCCGACCGAGAGGGAGGTCCTTTATATGGCCACTTTTTTGTAAAATATAAATGATCAATTACCACAAAAAGATTGGAAATGGTTAGGGCCGAAAAACCAAAAATGTCCCTCCCTTTTAGTCCAATTAATATAACTCCTTGTGTATCTTATCTTTTGAAGGGTATAATTGGAAAACAAAATTTTAATATAACATATCTAAAAACCGTGCCTTGGAATTTTATAAATTTTATCTCGTTAGAAAAGTTATAAAAAACTCTACGCAACAAGTACAAACAACAATATCAAATTTGGAGTTTTTACGAAAAATTCGGAGATATATTTTAGGCACAATTTTAGAAAATTAAATGTATATCCATTATGCAAACCATCGCAAAGGATACATAATACTTTATGTAGCAAAATATTGGTTTATGCATCAACTAATTTTCCATTGCAACTAATAAAACGATGTACTCCATCCGTTTCAAGAAAAATGATACTATCATTTTAGGCACAATTCTCGAAAATTGAATGCATAGCCATTATGCAAACCACCACAAAGGATGCATAACACATCATGCAACCATATTTTGGTTTATGGATCGACTAATTTTCCGTTTTAGAAAAAATAATACTTTCACATCCCGTTTCAGAAAAATGATACTATCACATCCCGCTTTGAAAAGTAATACTTTCGCTCGCTTCGAAAAAGTGATACTTTTTTTCGTTTCGGAAAAAATGATACTTTTTTTCGTTTCGGAAAAAATGATACTTTCGCTTCAATTATCATAATCATTGATTTGGAAGAAAAATCATAAATCTACGGTCAGATCAAACCAATTAGTTAATTTACAAAATTGGCCGGGAAAATCTTTCACCAAAAATAAACTATAATCAATCCAATTTTTGTGCACACTTTCTAAAGAGTGAGCAAGTGACATCTCAATCTCCTACTTTTAAACATGCTTTGTAACTAGACCCTGTCTAACGAGTGAGCATGTGACATCTCAATCTCCTACTTTAAGGCTTTTATTAAACATAGTCCACGGTTTTATTAATGATAACCCATGTGAGTTAGTCAGCAGAATTGACCTAAAAATCAAAATTGACCTTTCATCGTTATTATGTATAGCCTGTAGATTCAACTTGGATAGATTGAATGCCGATCCAACTCCTTCTTCATTAGTTTCCCATGAAGACGCGTTACGTTTTTTCAATTCTTCCATTCTCCACCAACTTTTATGATTAATACAACGCATATCCTCTTGTTTCCTTTTAAGAAAATCCCATAATTTTCATTGTTTACTTTTTCTCTTCACAAATAAATTCTTGCAAACCCCACCCAGCTTGATAATCAGGAGTACTGTTATCCGAAAGGGTCATCAGGATGCAAAACCATGAAAGTAAAATAAGGAAAATTCTATAAAACTTTGATATTCCAAAACCCCATGAAAAAATGGCAATAAATTGTAAATGAATTAGGGTTTATCGTACGTATAGTTCGATAAAAAAACCAAGGTCCAAAAATTCCTATAGCTAGATCGATGAAACTCCTTTAGTTTTAGTTTGCTAATTTACATATTAAAATTATTCCAACAAAAACAAAAACTAAAAACCGTGCTACTAAACTTTGGTATCAATCAGAATACAATGGTGATTACGAGTTGGATAGGCCTTCTACTTATATAACCTACCGAGATTGGGGTATACCCAATAAGACAAAATATGGTCATTATGAAGTAAAACCAAGCCACCCCTTAACCTTGTATTTTCTAAATGGCTAAAATGCCCCCACAATGATTAGCACTAATTTAATTAAAATGATTAGATTAGTTAAATTAGTTAGATTAGTTGATTTATAAGTTGAGTTTTAGAAATAATATAGAGAGAGAAGTAGAATGAAGTAGTAGAGGAAGTTTTGGGGGTAAAAAGCTAGGATTTTTGAGAAATTTGTGATATGAGTGATTCAAATCCTGATTTTGAAGTGGGGGAGTCTTCTAACTTTCCTCCTACATATGAGTACTTGTATGATGATCTACCAGACCATGATCAAATGGATTACATGCATGACCCTCACTTTTATTTTCCTCAAACTCATGATGGGTATGGAAGTGATGAATATGTTGAGCCAAACGTAGAATCCAATGAGCAAGAAGAAGAGAATGGAGCTGCAATTAATCAGGTAGACAACCTACGTGGTGAAGATTGTGATTTTTCCATGCAAATGATGGATTTTGGTTTTTTTTCTTCAGTTTTGCTTCCCAAGGTCGGCAAGAGCGACGCTTGTCAATCATGCCGACCAAACACGCCGGCGTGGTTTTTAATTGAACAACGTGCCGACTATTCATGAGCAGTATTCGTGTCGGCAGGGCAGAAAATTGACACCATGCCAACTTTCATTTTTACAACACATAAGTCGTTACTTAAAAATGCTTAAGCCGGCATTTTCAAGTTTTCGAACCTTGCCGACTCTAGTCTGGTCGGCCCTGTTAAATTTTTCTTACGTGTCGGCAGGGTTTTATATGTTGACCTTGCCGACTTTGGTAATACATATCAACTAACTTTTGATGTTTTGTAGATTGTTGCATTGGTACCGATGACGGATCAGCCTCAAGTTCAAAAATTAGGGGTCCTGATACTTTCGCACATTACGCTAATGATTTGGAATAGGAGGATTAAAATGACGCGGTCAATTGGATTGTTGAGAAAGCCAAAGAGAAGATGTGCGTTCTAGTGAAAAACACCCAACAAAAATCTACGCATTTTGAAATGGTATGCGAGTGTTATGGGTCGCCGGAGGAAAGTCACAAGAGAAAGGGTTATGTGTATGATAAGAAGATGACTAGGGTGTACAAGACGAAGTCAAAGAATTTTTGATGCCCATTCAAGATTATTTTTTGGAGGAACAAAGAAACCGACAAAGTGTGGAGAATGAGTAGAGTTGATGTTGGTTGGCATAACCATAAAGATCCGAAAACTCTTGTTGGGCATTGTCAAGTTATCAAGTTGAAACCGCACGAGTTCGAACAAGTGAGAAGAAGTTTGGGAATTAAACCAAGTAAGCTCCTAAGTAAGTTCAAGAAGGATGACCCGCGTAACCTTTCTTCATTGTCTACAATTTATGCGGCCAAGGCAACTATTAAAAGAATTGACTGGGATGGAAGAAAGGTGATGGAAGAATCACAATGGTTAATACACAAATACAACTACACGGTGAGTCACAATGAGTCATCGGAGGGGAAGGTGGATCGTATTTTTCTTGCGCATCCCGATATGATTCAATTGGCATGTTGCTTTTACCAAGTTTTGTTCATGGATTTTACTTATAAGACGAATAGGTACAACATACCTTTGTTGAACATTGTAGGACAAACCTCAGATAAGAAATCGTTCATGGTGGCATGGTGTTTTATGGATCGTGAGAAGGATGATAGCTATATTTGGGCATTGGAAACTTTGAAGCTTCTCTACCAAGAAGACGAGACTCCCGGGGTTATAGTCACCGATAATGAGCAAGCAATAATGAATGCCGTGAGGATAGTCTTTCCCAATGCACAAAATTTCCTTTGCACTTGGCATATACAATGAAATCTTAGAAAGAATTGTAGAAGTCATATCCAAAAACCGATGGCAAAGAAAGGAACTAAACATGTCAAAGAGGAAGATGAACGTCTCAGCAAACTAACTAAAGAGGAGCGAGAGAAGGAGAAAGAGAAAGAAGACGAATAATAGAAAGAAGGTGAGATCAAGTTTGGGTTATTCATGAAAGCGTGAGATAAGGTGGTTTTGTCGATGAGTGTTGCAAGATATGAGATAAATTTGAAGGAGTTCGAGGAAGATTGGGGGACTAATTACACCAAAGTAGTGGAATATTGCAAGAAACAATGGTTGAGGCCACACAAAGAGAGGTTTGTGTATGCTTTTACTTACGACTATAAACATTTCAAACTTGAATCCACAAGTATGGTAGAGCAAGCTCATGGGAGACTAAAAGGTTTACTTTTCACAAGTCAAAATGGGATTGTGACGGTGCAACATGCTATCCATGAGTACACTAATAATGATATCAACAAGATAAAAAAGCAATTCCAAGAAAGTAGCTTCCGGAAGTTGAGAGAGTTTAAGGAGGATAATTGGATGCTTGTTGGTATGCATTGCAACGTCTCGCATTGGGCAATACGTTTTATGATGAAACATCTCGCTTTGTTTAAAAAGTATAAAAAGCATGACGACCCGAGCACTGCTTGTAAGTGTAGGATAATGAAGGATATCGGACTTCCATGTCGTCATATGCTTGGTAGTATAAAACTCCCATTCCTCTTGATGATATCGATCCTTATTGGAAGCAATTATCTTTCAAACCGGCTCCAAGAGAAGATCCCGGTGAAGAGTTTGGCGACATGGAACTTGGGAGAATAATCCTCGAAAAGTACCCCAAGTTGAATAGGTTGGACAAACAAACTATGAAGCACAAGTTGATGCCGATTGTTTACCCTTTTATGGAAGAACTTCAAGAACCGGCAAAACAAGATCCAACGGGTAGACCACCTACCACAAAGACGAGGGCGGAAGAAAGAGAACAAATTAAAGAGTATTTGAGTACAAAATTCTATCAATCCGAAAGGGAACAAATTAAAGAGTATTTGAGTACAAAGTGCGATCAATCCGAAAGGGAACAAATTAAAGAGCATTTGAGTACAAAGTGCGATCCATCCGGACATGTTTATACCGAGGCGCAATACTAGGAGGAGTCGGCTAAAAATAAAAGAGGTCGTCCGCGGAAAAAAAACTACACCAACGGTTTCAAACTTGAATCCAAATGACACTCCACTTCTTGAGAGTCAAACAAGTGTGGAATTTGTTGGAAAGAAAAGGGGTCGGCCAAGGAAGGATTCAACTACACCAACAGTCTCAAACTTGAATCCAAATGGCACTCTACCTCTTGAGAGTCAAGCAATCCAAGGAGATGTTTCCAAGAAAAGAGGTCATCCAAGGAAGGTAGCACAACCGGTGTTGCAAGAGTATCGCGTACAACTCCCTCTAGTTATTTAAGAGTTCGTTATTGGTACCGACGACGTCCCAAAAAATGGAAATTGTGGGTTTCACGTTGTCTCGCAACAATTGGGACACCTAAGTGGAGCGGTTGAGGAGAATCTAACCCAATGCCAATACATAAGATTTGCTAATTAGTGTTAAAGGCCCGAAGGGAAATACACCGGTCAAATGGGAGCATTGGTTGAGAATGCCGGAGTGTGGCCATCTATTGGCGGATACGTGGAATTGCGTGGTACATTTTTTTAGTAATGGACTATCTATAGCATTTGCACCGAAACATGCGGTTTGGGTGGAGTAACTCAAGCATAGAAGAATTGTCATGGCTTTGGTAGATAAAAATCATTTTATTGGTCTATAACTTAACAAGGAATGTCCATTACCTCCCCTTTGTAGGTTTTGTCTTTGGGAGAAGTTCACAAACAACAAGAGCAAGGAATGGATGAAACTTTATGAGGACAACATGGACCTTTGGAATGTTTTAGATGAGTCTATGGAATGTCCCATAGATTTGACTAAACTCCCTCCAATATATTTGAGTGATGATTGATTATGGTAGGAACTAAGGAATCTTTTTGGAGTACTTTTGTAATCGCATTTGTTTTGTGTAATGTACTTTGGCGTACTACAAATGAATATAATGGATGTGTTTTTTTTTGTGTATACTCCTTTGGTCGGCATTGTATTTGTCAAACGACCCTCGCGCGGCCCTCCTGTGGCCGGCATGTTATTAATTCGTCGTCACCGGCTGCAGTTTACACCGCATGAAAGCACAGAAAATAGGCCCGGGACGGTCGACAAGGTTTTCCTCTTACAAAGTGTCGACTATCCCAGCTCGGCAGGGTCGTGGTTTCGTCAAAGTTGCCGATTTTTATCCGTCGGCATGGTTTTTGAGGTTAACAATGCCGACCAAAACAGACAAAAAAAAACTTGTTTCTGGATGTTCTCATGCATTAAGTCGGCAAGGTTTATGAGGAGAAACCTGCAAACCATATATTCACCGGCATTGTGTGTAAACTCTTGAGTGCCGACTGTGAAGAAGCCGATACGCTTTTAATTTAGTACAAAGGCCGACCGTACATCGAATACAAACCTTAATTAAAGCATACAAACGTTAAAAACTTAACCCTAACACATTTGGGACATAGAGAGTATCTTTTTTCCCAGACAAAATTTATTAGGAGAGGTAATTAGCTTCATCTTACTGTCGCAACATGGATCTGTGCATGGTAGAAGGTTGATTTTAGCAACTTCATCTTCATACGGAGCTAGGCGCTCATATATCCAATAGAAAAACCCACAACAAGTGCATTTTGAAGCATACGGCTGATATACATCTCTTACTACAAATTTTCATGAGAAATAAGAATCCCTTACAACCTTCAATAGTGCATTTGCTTCATTGAAAGGGATAATTGTTTGCAAATGACCACTTAGTGTACAAATACTACAAATATTTGGTTGTGTTGCACTTGAAACTTCCATTCTTTATGCAAAGTTGAAGATGAAGTTGAGAATGCTTTTATAATAACAACACATTTTGAAATTTATAGTCATTGAGCATTCAATGGCTTGTACTTTGAACCTAAAAAGTGCAACTAACATTTAAGTCGACAAGGTCGATATTTCAAACCATGCCGACCAAAGACTCCCTGACAAAGATTGTGGCATATAAAGCCTAGTATGGTCAGCAAGGTAGAGTTTACACACTATGCTAACTCAGTAAAACACTAATAATTGTCTAAAACTGCACAAAAAAGATTAAGTTCCAAAGAAACTAAAAATTAATGTAAGAGTCTAAAATCACAATCTAAGAGTTTAAAACAAACATAATGTAAGAGTTCAAACCACAATCTAAGTTTCTAAACCAAGTGAAACATAATAAAGTTTAAGAATTTCATGGATCCTTCTCATTGTTATTATCTTCCTCCCCATCACTAGCTTTGTCACCATCACTAGCTTTTGCACCTACCTCATTATAATAGGGGTTCACCTCCGGAAAAGTCACCCGCCCGAAAAATGTTCTTGGATCAACCTCATCTTCTTCCTCCTCCGATGATGTGCATTCAACGTAGTTGAGGAGATTGCTAGGACTGTGCATAAACCTTAGGAATTCTTCAGATCTTTCTTACCCATCGTAGTAACTTTCTTATCGGGCAATGCGATTAATGAATCTTGGATTGGCTATTAAATATTAATTCTAGAGAAAGGAATGTGAGCAGGTCTGTGCGAAGGTAAATATTGTTTTACCTTTTCTTGGTTTTTGGGTGTTAGCAATATCAATTTTCCGGTGCTAAGAGGATGATATCAAAGTTTTATCATGATTTAGATAATTATAAACTCTAATCATGTGTACTGTATGAGGGTTGTACTTTGCTGCATTGGATTTAGGGAGGCTGTTTTATATTTGTCAAAGAAGATTTTTTATCTATAACTAACTTTTTTAAGCACACACAGACATTGCTTACCTTATCACCAAAGAAAACAAAGGGGAAAACAGTAACTATGTTTTCCGGGGAAAGTGAGAAAGAGTCTGCAAGGGACTGGAAGTGAAAAGGGCCGTGACTGGAGTCAAGTTACCTGTCCTTCCGGGAAGTAGACTAATAAACCCATTGCATCCTCATAAAACTGTATCGGACACTAAACCGATAACGTATACGGATTCCTTCTCATCAGGAGGTCCAATTGCTCTGAACCCAATCTTTACCAAAGTTTGAGTTTGGTTATTCACCGATTTACATTTCAATTGGTGTATTAAATTATTTCGTGGAACTGCATTATGTATACAACTAGGCAAATATTGTTTGAATGAGTTCCAGTTGAGGACATACTCTGCCAATGTCATATTCTTCTCTTTATTAAATTATATATGCAATTTGAATCAAGTGGCAGCTGTATTTATGCCAAGCAACCAAATGTATGGAATTTTCATATCTGCACTCTGGAGTATGTTTACCGAATTGCGAAATACTTGAAGATGTAGATCTGTAATGTTGCTTTCTTGGAAAAACCATTGGTAATCCACTTGGTGGCAGTTGTATTATGCCAAGTGGCCAAATGAATCGTGAACGGTATCCTCTACATGTGACCAGAATAAGGACAAGATGCTGGAACAGCTCTGTGAATGATGCTTCTTTCATTCATGTCAAGCAGTTTACCATCAATTGGTAAAGTCATCATGGCAATTTCATTTGTTCAGGAGTTTCCGATTGTTGCGTTAAATATTTAGGGAAGTAAATATCTCCATGTAATACCTTCTTCGATAAGGGTTAAGATATCTTTTTATGCATTCGTCTTCTTAAATTCCTTGCATGAAACAACTCATGTATGCCGATTCCTGTTTGTGGCAAAAAGTCAATCTTGAACAAAGAATGACATTAGCCAAAAGTTGAATCTATATTGAGAAACATTGTTCTGCTGCCTACCGGTGGATACACAATGACAACATATTCGTGGTCACGTTTATGAAGTTTGTCGAAGACTGTTCTTTTTGTCTAAGCTTACGGGCCAAGACCATTATGGCTTTTGATGGAAGGCAACCAATGAGTGATAGTACTGACGTGGACACTATCCGAACGCGGGTGTAAATAAATTCAAAAGAAATTGGACCCACAAACATTAGGAAATCACTATTTTATATTAAAAATGTATGTACACACATGTTCTCAACGATATGGGTAAATTAATTATAAATAGCAAATATTTATAGGAATAAACATACTAGAATCCTTCGTACTTTTATTCTCGCTCTATTTTACACGTGGACATTAATATTGTGAATAAAAATCAAGCGGATATCTAGCTGATATTTTTGGGGTATATTCTTCTTACCAAGTTTTACGTGACTATCAAAAATGAGGACATTCCGAAATATAAAACTCACAATCTACCGGTCTTAATTTCAATGGCCAGAAATCCGTTGGTTATGAACGACTCATTTTCAAAGTAGTAGATGATGGTGTTATACGCCCTTGATACGCCATATTCGATAGTAACGTATAGCTTTGTAATAATAACACACCCCCAAAATATTAGTTTCAAATCCGTTACGATTTGGTTTTTATTCGCGAAAATATCGTCCAACGTGTGAGATAATGTGATAATAAAAGTGTGAGAAAATCCCTCATAAATACTAATGAAATAATACATATTTGAAAATTCAGGCATTTTTCGCAGACATTTATACTAAGATAATTTGTGACATGCATTTGATGTCACTATGTCGGACGCGAACCTAACCTCCGCACACGACCACTTTAGGCGTGTACATACACATCATTATATAATGATATGCTTGATAATAAAGCTTGGTGATCCACTGAAGAAGTAGAAATTACAACTCCGATAAGAAATTTTGAACCCTTCATTATCCCATTATTGTTGTGCAGCAAAACACCGTAAGTAATAATCATTTCTTGACCATACTGTAAATGCACTAATGCAGTATCTGCCCGTGCCGTTACGGCACGGGTTAAGCCCTAGTGCCTGTATAAACTATAGGGGAAACTAAGAAAATGCCCATGTGGGAAAATGTATTTAAGAAAATGGTCACGTTTTTTTGAAAATTAAAAAAATGCCCATGAGTTGACCTTTTCCGTCCCGTTTTTTTGAAAAAACGGCTAACGGCCGTTACATGATATGTGGCACAAAATCGGCTATGTCAAAAGACATTCTAGCCCCTAAATCAGTTGGATCGTTCCGAGTTGAAACAGTAACTCAGTCATTGTCAACTGAACTCTTGACTCGGCAGTGAGGACTGGCTTTTTTCAGGCATTTCACCGAACAGCTAGTCTGCGTGACTTAGACAATGAAGAAATATAACTTTGCCGGTGATTTTTTTAGCCATTCTTCTGGATCCTTCTCTACAAAGCATAACCCATCACTCTGAATCATTTATAAACACTAAACGACCTTAATTTTTCCGTCGCTATTCCAAGAAACCAATGGCATTGAATCAATTATAATGGCTACAGCTCAATAGGAAATTCTCAAACTCAATAGGCCATTACAACAAATAATATCTTGAACAACACTATCAGCAATATCCTGAAAGGATCATTCATTTAAATCATCATCACCGTGGAATTGCTAATCTGCAATAGATCACTAGTTATAACTGCTGCCAACACTCCAAACCAGACCAGAGTTAATTGCCAAAGCCTAGTACTTCAATTGCAATTAGTCTCAATTCCAGACAACAGCAAAACCCCAATTCAAACCCTTCTTCAATTACATCTCAAAATTGCTCCGGTTGCAATTAACTTCAAAACCCCCAAAATTTTGTCCAACACCAATTTGACCACCGAACGCTACCACATCAAACATTATATGTCAAAGAACAACACCGTTAACATCAAACAATGAATTAAAAATACGTATAGGGAAGAACATCAAACACTATCCACAAAAAGAGGCGCCGTTGTTTCCTACCAAAACTTACCTGAACCTGTTTATTGATACCCAAATCTGGTAAACAAGTACTGATCGAAGAGGAGAAATAGAGGTAGACAAGATGGTTCCTAACTTCTTAATGGTTGGTCCTTCCATTCAAACAGCAAATTCGTTTCTAGTTACAATTCTAGTACTACTTAATGTTTGGACAAGAATAACAATCTCCATTAGCAAGTGGACACCGTTCTATCCATACGTCCTTTATTTGTTATTCTAGCAACGCCCCACTTGCTTTTAATTTAGCCCTAGACCTAGTTAGGAATTTTGAGCCGTTGATTACTCAAACAGACGGTAAATGATGACATTATGATATCCTATGGTAATGGGTAGTTTAGTCATAGCGCCCACCAAAATCTCATTACCTCAGATGAGAAATTGACCAAGTCCACGAGATGTTACTACTTTTGTGGGGCCGGATAGAAATCATAACGGCATGGGCATTTTCTTAAGTTTCAAAAAAACGTGGGTATTTTCTTAAATACATTTCCCCACATGCGCATTTTCTTCATTTTCCCTAAACTATATATATACATAGATTTACTTTGCAAGTACTTTTAACCAACCAAGAACTGGTTGAAGGATCGGTATAGAGCTATTATATAAAATAAATTAAAGCATGTCACTGGAGAAGCATTAAGCTTTTCCTTATAATTATTCGCTGAATTTGTCCAGTGAAATACCTCGAAGAGGAAATTAAGGACGGAAGGAATAACTCTATCCAGGGCCGGCCTGACGTTTTGCTGCCCCCAAAAAGACCCAAAAAATGTTGCCCCTTTACACAAGAAAAAAAGGTAAGTAGGAGCACAAAGGTAGTCTATAAGTTATGTTACCATCGTTTCCTGAATCCTGACATATATATTTTCAGTTGTCAAATGTTTCCACAAGCATATCAAAATTCTTGACTTGTAAAATCAACGATATTCAATCAGAAATCCTTTCATATATTCCTCTCGAGTATGTTTTAAGCTGCAAACTTGTATAAAAAATTGAAAAATGTTTCCTCTCTTTTCTCATCGAAAGATTGCAGTTGGTTTCTGTTTTTCTGTTGAACTACGTGGGTACTCGAAGTTTTGTTTTGGATACTATGATGAAGTTCTTAAACTTACATGGTCTGATCCCGAATAGTCACTGGATTTTGTTAATCTTTCTGATAACAATTACAAGGTTATTAGAATTCAAGATCCCATTTACTGTAGTTCAAAAGACAAATGATCAGTTCAAGTATATACTTCGGAGGAGGTGATAGCAGGGATGGAGAAATTACCTTCATTGGTTGGACCTAATACCAACTAAGATTATATTGCATTTGATTTGGCAGATGAAAATTTCGAATATTTCCCAACTAATTCCGTAACAAGTATTGTACTTTCGAAAGCCAGCTCAAGCTGTTGAGAAGTTTTTGAGGATTGTCACTGTGGATAATAAGCGTGTAGACATATGGTCATTCAAAAATAAGAAGAACCGTGACCAGAGTGATGATATCGTTGTACAAGAAGTGGGATATCAATCTTGGAATTCAAGTTTGGAGTTCAATAAACCAACTTTTCCTTCTCCTCCTGAACGTGATTTTGATAGCTATGAGATGTTTGCCATTACTAAAAACAACGAAAATCTCAGGAAATATATGGGACTTGTTATTTAATACTAAACCATTAAAATAACTCTTTATTTACAAAATGCCCCTAAATCTCTTAGGAACAAGTCCTTTATTTTATTTGTAATCATGATTTAAACCTTGATTTTTGTTCTTAACACAAACACACCCTTACATAAAGAACCATTTTTGTTGCCCTATGCTCGTGGCCGGCCTCAAGTCAAACTTTGTTGACCTCCCCTCAGTGGCCTTCTACGCCGACTTAACATTAGGATAGGTAAAGTAAGGTGAGTACCATTCTCTCTCTTTTACGGGATATATATGTTTCTCCATTTTATATTTTTTGGTATACCTATCAGTTTCATATCTTATTTAGCTATATATAATGCAGCCACTTGATGTAACGTGACAACCGACAACTACTCATCTGCAGTAGAATATCTTCCATTTTACCTGTCTTGATAGAGACTAAAGTCTGGAACTTCGTGAATGAGGTCAAATGTCCTAAGATAAGTAAATATCGCCTCTCTACACCTGCTCTGATATGTACTGATTAATCATATAGTAGACATGGCAAGCAATATGTGGTGCATGTTTTGAGGCCAACCGTGGCCATTTTAATCTCGGGAAAGAAAACAAAAGATAAGTTGTTACAACTGGGACTCTAGCTGAAAATTTAGTTTTCCATATTAAGTTGCAAAAAAAATTTCTCAGGTAATTGAGGTCTAATTCACACCCTCTCAGGCAAGGGAAAAGTTAATTCACTAATACTGCAAGTACTTTGAATGGTTGGAGTCAACAACTAACAGCAAAGAAAATGTACTGAGTGAAAATCATTTTCGTGTTAGGACATTTGACCTAATAATTTTAAGCACCTTGAAACGTATAAGGTTGTATTGATATAACAATCTCAGATATTTTCTTCCATAGGACCATAAATCAAATTTAGGTTCGCTTTTTGATTCAAAGAGAAGAAGAAAGCATTTTAGCAATGTCATGGATCAGGAACAAAGTTAGGATGCTTCCGAGACGTAGATGATTATGATCTTAAGGTTAAGCATATGCTTTAGATTACATGGACAAGTGATGCTCTCCACTGGGGCACTGGCTTATGTTAGAACTGTACATGTATCTCGACATGCACAATTTTGAAGAGTGTCAATTTGCACGGTATGTGTAGTGGTTGTTGGCGAATATTTCCATGATTTAGATGACAAACCCTTTGGTCCTCGTACTGGTTGGTCAGAGACTACCCCATCAAGGCCTCCAAATCCGAGCACTCGAGCAAGTGAATCTATGTCCTAGGACCATGGAAAAACAGTTTAATCCCCGCACACCACCCCACCCCAAGGCCCCCAAATCCGACTTTCACCTACACTTGCATACATGGAACTCCCAAGCTCTAGAGTCTGCACACCTACTCCCACAAACCAGACATCACATCACAAAAAACAAAATCTTCATTTTGTTCCCACTTTAATCTTCTTGTTCTTCTTTCTCCCACACAAAAAAATTCATGAAAACCCATTGCATCTGAAACAGTAGATATTGAATCAAACTGAGACCCAGGAGAAAGATAGAGAGAAAGATGTTTCCTTACACACAGAACCATCGAAACAAAATTGAAATGATCATAAGATTGAACTTACACTTGGTTGTGTTCAAATGGCAGTAATTATCAAGTAACACAGACTACAACAATCGACACAAAAGTCGACCCAAATTTTAGAAAATAAAAAAGATTTCATTGTTTCAGATAGACAAAAGTTCCCACTATGAAGCTTAAGACAGAGGCATTTAACATAAAATATACCAATTGCTTATGTTTAGATATTAAGAAAGCTTTCGCCTCATAGAAATTTTGCAGAGTATGAAACTTTAGAGTTAATACGGTGCTGGCATCTTACATGGCATATGCTGACATGTTTATGTTAGGTGCCGAAGAACTCTGGGTGATAAAATAAGATGGTTGCTGTAAATGAGAAGGTTTGGTTGGTTGTTGGCGTGTATAGATGTGGCACTACTTCTGTTGAAAAATGATTAATAAAATATAATTTTTAAAGTTTTAATAAAAAATTATAATTTATTATTTTCTTTTGTGAATGAAAAACTTATTAGTCCCACACCGTGGAGTTTTCACTTTTAGTTGTTTTAAGACTATATAAGCTTTTTAGTCCCACATCGGGGAGTTCATCTTTTTAAGTTTGTATTATTCTATTATATAAAGAAATTCACTATTTTTGTAAAATCTATGGGAAGGGGTTTCTCTATATTTTAGAGGGACCCCAAAGGGAAAATATTTTATATTGTTTTCTTATGCGTTCGCGATTTTCCATAAGGGTTTTTTCGGAATTCCCAAGCTCAAGTTGAACATCTACTACATATGCTAATATTAGGTGTATTAGGGTGTTGAGATCCGTCCTGTGAGGGCTATAACATCACTCTTGAGTGTAGCCGGCGCTAATGTCTTAAGGGCAACGTGTTGAACACGTGACTCACTGCTTTTTTCAAAAGTTTTGCCTTGTTGTCATTATGAGATCCTGGGAGCTTGTCCGTTTCATCAAATCGATCAATTCCATTATAAAGGAGCTAAGTATCAATAGCTTTTGCTTGTTTTTGATTATTGCACCAAACAATCTTACGACATTATAATTTGTGATAATCATGAACAGGGTCGGCCCTGAGGCAAAGTCAACGAAGGTTGACTTTGGGGCAGCAGTGAAAGGGGCAGCAAAAATAGGATTTCGTCTAGGGGGTTTGTGATAAAAAAAGTGGTTTAAACCGTGAGTACAGGATGTATAGGAAGAGAAGTAGGGGGCATATTGTGAATAAGGACGTACTTTAAAGGCTTATTGCTAAATATATAATAAATATCATATAAGATATTTTTCTCTCGATTTTTCAATCAAAATCTCGTCTTCTTCCTTCTGCTTCTTTATTTCCTTCCCTGCTCCTCTTCGGCTCTTCCACTTGAGCCATTGTTGCGACACAACCATCTCCACGGTAAGTAGAATCAAAACCCCAATCCAATCATGAAGCATAAGATAGATTTACATTTATATATTATAATTGATTTTGCATCTAATCTTTGATTTGCAGTTAGTATAACTTAAGTGTATTTTTAGGGAAAAAAGTTTTAAACCCCCAATTCAATCATAAGAATAGATTATCATGTATGTTCTATGATTGATTTTTAATGTTATCTTTTGATTCTCAGTTAGTATTAATTACTTAATTGTATATTTTAGGGCAATTTTTTTTTTTTTTAAATTGAACCCCCAATTTTTAGTGAAAAACAAATTATTTGTTGTTCTTGTTTGCTGAGCATTTTTCTTTGTTGAATCAATTGCAGGTATGCCTCTGAAAAGAAAAAAAATCATCTGGATGTCAAAATTGGAAGAACCAAAAGAAGAGATTGGCATCTACTAAATCTCTTGCAGGTTCTTTGAATAAGTTTTTGATTAGGAATCAACCAATAGTTGGGAACGCCGCCAACGAAGATGATGCTACTGATGAGGGTATGAATGAGGGGAATGAGAACGATGGTGTTTCTGAAAATGGCATGAATGAGGGGAATGTAAGTGATGGGGCTGCTGATAATGGGATTGAGGAGGATAATGTGAATGTTGGTGCTGTTGATAATGGTGTTAATGACAATGAGAATTATGGAAGTGTTACACCCGTATGAATGATCTCAATGGGAATGATGGTGGCTATGAGGTGAGTAATGAGAATGAAGGTGTTGATGGTGATAATAGAGATAGAAATGAGGATGATGTAAACACAACAGCAGAAAATAATGAGGTTGGAAATTGTGGTGATCAGTTGACAGATAGAGACATGCTTGATCTAGGTAATTGGGAAACAATTGATAAAAAACTTGTTGATTTTTTGGTAGAGAAGGGTCCGGTAAGAGTTGACAATATCATATTCCCTAGAGATGCCAAGAACGATTGTTTCTCTAGCTATCATTACTTTCGGAAATTGAGCAATTTTGAGAAACAAGATAGAAGATGGTTAGTGTATTCGAAAACTTTGGACAAGGTATTCTGCTTTTTGTTGTAAACCTGCTCAAGAAAAGGGAAACTAATTATCAGCTATGCAAAGACTGGTTTAATGATTGGAATAACATAAGTGGAAGACTCACAAGTCATGAAAACTGTGGAGAGCATCATTGTTGTATGTATGATTGGCTTGAGTTGGAATTAAGATTAAGAAAGGAAAAAACTATCGACAAAAGAATACAAAAACAGATCAACAAAGAGAAAAAACATTATAAAGAAGTATTGGAGAGGATGAAGGATGTAGTTTTGTTTCTAGCGAAGAATCGTTTAGCATTTCGTGGCGATAGTGAGAAAGTTTATATAAAAAACAATGGTAACTTCTTAAGCTTCATAGAGACACTTGGAAAATATGATCCCGTGTTAAAGTATCATCTTGAGAGCATTGAAAAGAATGAAATGCGTACTCATTATCTCAAATGCACAAGATTCAAAACGAACTGATTTCAATGCTTGCCGATGGAACGAGAAAGCTTATTGTCAAGAAAATCCACGAAGCCAAATACTTTTCAGTTATTCTTGATTGTACTCCTGATGTTTCTCGCAGGGAACAAATGTCTATTATCATCCGATGCGTAGATGTTTCAACAACAAGAATCGAAGAGTATTATCTTGGGTTTTTGCGAGTGGAAGATAAAACATGAGAAGGTTTATTTTTTGAACTGGAAGATGCATTAATCAAGCTTGGGTTAAACATTGTTGACATAAGAGGACAAAGGTATGACAATGGAGCAAACATGAAAGGAAAACATAAAGGTGTGCAGGCAAGATTACTCGAGATCAATCCAAGAGCCTTCTACACACCATGTGCTTGTCATAGTCTTAATCTTATACTTTCAGATATGGCCAAGTCTTGTCCTAAAGCAAGTTCTTTTTTTGGATCCATACAACGTATTTATACACTTTTTTCAGCTTCAACCAACCGGTGGGATGTGTTTAAAGAGGAGATTGGAAAGAAAGGATGGACCGTTAAACCGTTGTCAGATACACGGTGGGAAAGTCGCGTCGCAAGTGTCAAAGAAATAAGATACCAAGCTCCAAAAATTCGAAATGCTTTAGAGAGATTGCGAGATTCATCCCCTATCTCTCAAGAAGTCAGCACTGCCGACAGCTTAGTAAGTTTTGACTTGAATAATTTTGAATTTTATCTTAGCTTGACTATCTGGTATAGACTGCTTGTCACAACACCGTGAGTATGTCATTGCAATCTAAAGATATGGACATCGGTGTTGCTATACAACAAATGAAAGGTCTTATTGAGTTTTTTAAAGAGTTTAGAGTAAATGGGTTTCAAAAGGCAATGGATGAAGCCAAGGAGGTCGCAAGAGCGATGGTAACTGAACCTACATTTCGTGAAGTTCGTACCACGTGTACTACCCAACCAACATCAGTTGAGGAGTTTTTTTAGAAAAAATTACTTTTTATATATAGTAGACAATGCTATGTCTTCATTCCGAACCAGATTGGAACAATTTCAAATGTACGAAGAAATATTTGGGTTTTTGTATGACTTGAACAAGTTGAAATCTATGAGTGAGGATGAATTGATGAGTGCATGTGTTGTTTGAAGCATGGTAGATCTAATGATATTGATGGCAGGGAATTATGTATGGAACTAATCGTCATGCGAATTGTACTACCTAGTTCGTGTAGTAAGCAATCGATGTCTTAGAATTTTTACTAAGAATGGATGGTTGTTACCCTAATGCATGGATTGCTTATAGGATATTGCTTACGATTCCAAATCCACAGTCGCCTCCGCTGAAATAAGTTTTTCTAAGCTAAAGTTGATTTTCTCGTATCTTCGATCAACTATGTCGCAGGAAAGACTAGTAGGATTATCTATGTTAGCAATTGAAAATGACATGGCTATGCAAGTTGATTTTAAAATTGTATTTTCTGATTTCGCATCCAGGAATGTAAGAAGGGTCATTTTCGAATAGATGGTAATCTGCCTTATTATTCGAATCGAATAAACTTTTATTATTATCGTTTTTTTGAATATATGTTCTATTGAGATATTTGACAAGGTTGTGGAAACATTTGGGAACTTAATATATGTATTTACAAAGCTTAAATATGACAGAATGAGGCTAACATAGTTTGTACACCACCTTATGCTCCCCGATCGTAGTTTGTTGTATGTAAGGGGGCAACATTTTTTGATATACTTTGGGCAGCAAAAATGCTGTGGCCGGCCCGATCATGAATGTTAATTGTGAAGTGAAAAACAAAAAACGAATTTTCATTGCACCAGTAGAGTTTCAAGTTTATCTCTTAACCTAGAAGGAATTTCTATGAACCCTTTAACCTTGTAGTAGACATCCTGATAGTTACCCACGTAAAATTTCGGAATTTTTAGAGTTTTAAAAGTATTTTTTTGATATTTTACAAAACAGAGAAACGTTCCTGAAAAATTCTGACGAGCAGAATTTTGTTGTTGACTAAATTTGTTTTTATGGGGTAACCATGAGTTTTTTGAAATGGTAATTCAAACGAAGTTTGTAGATATATATGATATCTTCAAAACTCATATTTTATTTTCCGATTCGAAACTAAGGTTTGTGAGATTTGGTGTATTAGGTGATTGGGAAATTACCGCGTCCGTGGTCAGAGTATAAACGAAGATTGTGACATGAAATTGAAAAGGGACATGGCTACTAGGCACATGTGGATGAACACAATTCTTCCAAAGATGACAAAGGAAAGAACATCAAACACAACTCTAAGCGTATTTTTCATAAGAAAGGTATGTTTCGTAAAACTGAATCCGACATTATTTTAATTAAGGGTGATTGTTATGCTTGTAAAATTCCTAACCACGCGGAAGTAAATTGTTGACAACATAAAAACCTTAATAAGTAGAAACTTAATGCTAATTTAGTTGAAACAAACTAGAAGGAGTTCAGTGGCATGATGTCGGGAAGTTATTTTAATAACCAAAGGGGAGAGACCAAAAGAGGTGGACTCGGAGCCACCAAGAATGTTTGTTGAAACAGAGACCCGTTCACCTCCAAATGAGGATAGGGGATGTCGAGAAACTCTATATGAGTAACTCATCTGCGACAGAGGTTGCATAAAAGGGAAAGGTCGAGCAAAAGCTCATATCTGTAATATTCTCACATTGAATGAATTTTTCATGTTCCTGGCATATGCAAGAATCTTGTATCTTGTTCTATTGTAGTTGGTAAAAGATTTAAGATTTTAAATGAATCTGCAAACTTATTGTAACTAGGCAGTCATTTTATAGGCCAGAGTTATAGGACTTTGGGTCTATATAAGCTTAACGAAAAAACTGTTGAAGTGAACATAGTTGATTCTTGTGCTTTCTTTGTGTGATTGAATGTTTTGTGTGGTAGACTTGGAACCGTAAACTTATAAGTCAATGCTTAAACTGGACAACATAAGCTTCCTACCCAATTTAGTTTGGATTTTGAACACAAAAGTGAAATCCGTGTAGAATCAAAATATGCTATAAAACCTTTTAGCACAAATGTTCACAGTAATTCTAAGCCCTTAGAATTAATTCATTTAGGCCTAGTTGACATGAGTTCAACCCAAAAATGCTGTGGTAAAAGATGGTTTATAACTTTCGTAGATGATTGTACGAGGTACTTTCTTGTATACTTGCTTAGGGATAAGGATGATGCCTTAGAAGCCTTAAGATGTATAAACTTGAAGAAGCCTTGCACATAACAACCGTATCCTTAAGGAGATGATATTTGCCATGCCGATTAGTTCAGATTATCTCATGGCATTGTGGGGGAGGAAAACCTCTTAACTAGTATATCCTAAATAGAGTACCCTTTTAAGGATCAGATGAAACTCCATATGATTTATGTAAAGGTAGATGACCTTCTTATGAATGCGTCAAAGTGTGGGAGTGTTTGAATAAGATTTTCATTCCTCTTCCTAAAAGAACTAGATAGAAACAAAAAATGTTGGTTGTGTCTTCATATTGGGTATGCTGAGTATACTTCTACATGTAGATTTTTGGTTGTGGGTTCTGATTTTTCAGACTTTCGTGTGATTTTTCTGACTTTGGTGTGAATATTATTATCGAATCTAGGGATGCTAAGTTTTTTGAACATATTTATTCTTAAACCTGTAACTCATTAGAAATGTGATATTGATCCCCTAGATTTATTTTCAATTAGTCAGAACTTATCTTAAAGAAAGATGAAGTTGAGGTTGAGCCTAAGAGAAGTAAAACAATTAGACTTGAGACTTCTTATGAAGCCAACTTCATAACATGCCTAGATTAGTCTGAGCCCCATATTTATAAAGAAGACTTGACATCTACTGAAACTCCATTCTGGTAAGAAGCTTCATTTAGTGAAATAAACTCAGTATGTCGGAACCATACTTGGGAGCTTGCTAGTTTTCCTCCAGGGAGTAAGACCATGGGATATAAATGAGTCTTTAAGAGGAAACATTAGGTAGATGGAACTGTGGAAAAAATATTAGGCTAAGTTGGTAGCTAAAGGATATAATTAAAACAAGGTGCAAATTTCCTTGATTCTTATTCACTTGTGACGAGAATTACTTCTGTTGAGATGCTAATTGATATTGTTGCCACAAACAACTTGGAGATACATCAGATGGATGTTAAGACAACTTTTCTAAAACCGTGAATTAGCTAGATAAAGAAATTTACATAGATCAAACTGAGGACTTTGTAGTGAAAGGTTATGAAGACAAAGTTTGTAAGTTGAACAAATATTTGTGTGGTTTTCTAATAAGCATATAAACAGTGACATGGAAATTTTGATCATGTGATAATGTGTAGTGGATTTAAGTTAATGAATCTGACAAGTATATTTACAAGTAACTTGTTAAGGATGCATGTGTGATTGTATGCTTGTATGTTTGTGATATGCTTATACTAGATACAAACATAGATGTGATTAATTCCACTAAAATCATGCATTGAATGAGAATGTTGACTTGAAAGACTTAGGCCCTTTTGATGTAATCTTAGGGATGAGGATTATAATATAATCAAACGTTTATAGTCTTAGTCATTCTGATTATGTTGAATTTGTGCTTAAGAGATACAATCAGTCTGATTGTAAGCCTGCTTGTACTCCATACGATATTCTTCTTGTAGACTCAAGAAAAATAAGGGTAATGGAGTATCTTAACTTGAATACTCAAGAGTTATAGGATGTCTGATGAATTTAATGAACTGTAAGAGCCCAGACATTGCCTATATTATGAGTAAGTTAAGTAGATATACTTTTAGTCCAGAGCAAGAGCATTTGGATGCACTTAATAGAGTATTATGGTACCTAAATTACTCCATTACCTTTTGTGTGATTTATGAAAGGTATCTTGTTGTACTTGAGGGACTTTGTGATGAAAACTGGATAGGTGACTCAGAGGAGTCTAAGTCTACGAGTGGATATGTTTTCACTCTAGTAGGAGGGTTTGTTTTTGGAAGATTTCCAAACAGACATATATTGCTCAATTCATTATGGAATCTGAGAGTATTGCGTTAAATAAAGTACAAGAGGGAGCCGAGTGCCTAAGATGTTTTTTAGAAGACATTCCTCTCTGGCATAGGCCTGTGCCAGCTATATCTATACATTGTGTTAGCAAATCTATAATAGCTAAAGCTAAAAATAATTAATTTCAATCGGCGTTATTTCCATTGATTGGATAAAGTCCAAGGAGAATATTGCACAACCTTTGACGAAAGGTTTGTACAAAGAGATAGTTAAAAATGCATCGAGGGGGATGGGGCTTAAGCTCATAAATTAAACTTTCCATGATGGATACTCAACCTTGCTGACTGGAGATTCCAAGATCAAGGTTTCGAATGAGACAACTAATTTGTGGTAGGTAAAGGTGTAACACTATCGTAGAATTTCATTCTCCGTCCCTTGCCTATGATGTAGACGTTATAGTGTGACCGCATGTGAAGGATGACTTTAAGAAGTCTTAATGAGTTCTATAGTTTCAATTTGAGATTGAAGTGGGGTGTAGTAGTAACAATCTTTATGAAAACTCACCCATCTGAATAAGGAAGTGGGGCCGCTTTCAATGAGAATATAAGCTTTGATTCTCTAGAGCATTCTGAGAAACAGGATATGTCCAGGGCCAAATTGGACAAAACGGCACGAGCTTGGCCAGCAAACCTTGGAGATATCATCCGTGGTTGTTATCGCGAATTACATCAAACGCTAGCATTTCAAGACATAGTTCACTGTCTCTAGCAGGTAATTCCGGTAATATCTCACTAAGCAAAGGTTCAAGACCTCATGGAAACCTCTGCCTAAAATGGTATTTCCTGCGCTTTTTATTTGATTTTCGTTTTGATGGTTTTGGTATTACTGGAACTTAGGACCTAAGGGTCACTAAGGGTTCACTAGTTCATGCTTTTTTCACTTTGGTGAAAGGAAACTTTAGTCTCACTTGTGAGGAACTAAAGATGAAAGCTCTCTATACTATATGATTTTTGCAATCCATAGTATGAACCTGGGGTCAACACACTGTTGTGTGAGGGAGATGACATTGGAATGGCTAGTATGACTTCAACATGCACGATTTATATGTGAGATTTGGTTGTTGATTTACCAAGATCTATCTCGTGTTTTCGTGTTTTATTGAGTTTTCATTCATGTGGGGATGTTGGAAAACGATTAATAAAATATGATTTTTAAAGTTTTAACAAAAATTATAATTTATTGTTTTCTTTTGTCAATGAAAAACTTATTAGTACCACACCGTGGAGTTTCCACTTTTAGTTGCCTTAAGACTAACAAACACAAATGTGCAGGTAATGGAGGAGTCTTGCGAGGAGATGATGGGGAGTTCCTTACAGTGCATGCCAAATATAGCTACTCCATTATCAATGTGATGGAAGATTTGCGGGTATTATGGGAGGGATGCTGCTAGCTACAACTAAACATCAGAAAAATTATTGTTGAAAGCGATTCTAGTTATTCAGCTTGGCTTATGTTCGTAACGTTGTGGCACTCCTTGGCCTTTTGGTAATCTTGTTAATGATATTTTGGAGATCCGTAAGGACTTTGGTAGTGAGTTTTATATCCATATATACTGTACAAAGGGAGTGTAAAATTTGTTGGGGACTTGCTAGCGAAAAGATCTGTGTCAGAACAATGTTTGAAATTTAGTTTTACAAAGCTCCACATTTTTTGCTAATGTTTTTAAGGGAGGATCATTTTGGAAGGGCCTTCAACAGTGTTTTGAGGCTCAGCCAGAAAGACTCTTTGGTTCCTTTCTTTTCCTACAGTGACATAGAGAAAATAGCTTCATATTTTTTTATTTTTTATTTTTTTTGCATTTCCTTTGAAGCCTTCATGATTCCATTGATTGATAAGTTAAGAAATTGACAGAGGTCTGACCTAACACCAGTTTATCTTAGGTAAGAGATGATTAGGGACTTTGCCAGCCACTGCGTGATGGAGAAAGATGTGCTCTGAACATTCATGTTCAAGCCCACATAGGCCACCGAGAGGTGAAAACTTAGTAGCCAGGAACGTCAAAGGCTATCTGGTTCCGCGCTCCCAAGTGAGATCCGTGTTAGGAGCGCGCTCCTAGCATGCAAAAAACGCGTTCCCAACATGCAGAACCGTGTGAAACTTAAATCTCACCTATTTCCATGTAGACCTAGAAACTAAATAGACGTGATAAATCTTTATACTTTTTTGCTGCTGGTGTTTGTTACTTAAGGGTTTTTCAGACTCCATTGATGTATCATGTTGAGTTTTCATCAGAAAAGGTAGGTAGTTTTACATTCTTAAAGTTTAAGTTGAAGAAAAACAAGTAGAAAGTTGTTGTTGGATTGCAAGCTGAGTACTAGTAGTACTAATAGTAAGAGAGAAATGGAAGGGTGGGTTCTCTTTGGCTTTTATGAAAACGGATTTGTTTTTAGTTTGTTTTTTTTTTATGTTTTTTTTTTTTGCAGGGGGGTTTTTGTTTTGAGAGCTACGGTAAGGTGGGTAATACAATGATCATCAAGGGGTTCAGCATATAACACATGATGTAGTCCTTACATTTCGATTAAGAGAGAATTCACAAAGACAGAACAAAACCAAGCACATGCAAGAAAGAGCCCTTGTGTTGTTATCTCTCCATATACATACAGGCTAACTACCGGTGGTTGGTTATCCAATAAGTTTAGTGAATAACGTTTGATGAACAAGTAAATGAGTCTTTGGTTGTGCCACTTTGAACTGTTTTACAAACCTGAGTATATGCTAGCGCAATGCGAGTTCAGAGTTCTCGTAACAAACACAAGAAGCAAAAAAGGTCAAGGGGTTCAGAGTTCAGAGTTCAGAGTTCTCGCAATGTTTTGAGAGCTACGGTAAGGTGGGTAATCCAATTATCATCAAGGGGTTCAGCATATAACACATGATGTAGTCCTTACATTTCTGTATTGAGAGAGAATTCACAAAGACAGGAACAAAACCAGAAGCACATGCAAGAAAAAGCCCTTGTGTTGTTATCTCTCCATATACATACAGGCTAACTACCGGTGGTTGGTTATCCAATAAGTTTAGTGAATAACGTTTGATGAACAAGTAAAGGAGTCTTTGGTTGTGCCACTTTGAACTGTTTTACAAACCTGAGTATATGCTAGCGCAATGCGAGTTCAGAGTTCTCGTAACAAACACAAGAAGCAAAAAAGGTCAATGAATGAGATATATTCCTGCACGTAAGTAAGTTTTTCTAAATATTTTATGTATTTCTCTTATTTATTGATTACAAAATCAGAAAATCGGTAATATCAATTTCTTCTTATATAAATGAGGATGTTTATGCTGATGTGGCGGCTCCATATTTAGTCTCAGCAATACAGAAAAATTAAGAAGCCACGTCAGAAACGAACATTTGCAAACGGCGGCTCCTTATAATGTTTCAAGACAGTTTGCACTTGAAAAGACGCAATAGTTTCTTCACAGTTTGGTACACTAAGAGTTCCTTTTGGCAAGAGATTTGAAAACTTATCTTTCGAAATGTTGCAACTTCAAAAAAAAACCGGAAATTCTTTTGCCAGCCAATTTTGGTCAATTGTGGATGCCTTATTTTGAAATACCTCTTTGGAAAAACTGTTATTATACACTGAATAGAAAGATACGCCTCTTGAAACGTCTCTTTTAGTTATCTTAAAGATGCGTCTTTTAAACACCATTTTTGGTGAACTTTATATATATACCCAAAACACATCTCTTGCGTCCATACCAACACCATTCATCGGTTTGATGGTCTTGGATTTTCTCAAATTTTCTGTAAGCGGACCTGCACAAGAATTAACCACACACTGTCGCTTTGTGACTTTTCTACCCAATTCCTCTTTTCGAGGAAAGTTGCCAATTTCTATTTTGTTTTGGCTGCGACATTATATTCAACATCCTTGGCTTCTTTCACTATCCAGTGTTATTGTATCCGTACGTAGGAGTTATTATGTTTAAAAAAGCAGTGGAGGACTGGCATAGATTTACCTAGGTGAATTTATATTAGGCTCCCAATCATGAAATTCCTTAGGTTATTTCTTATTTTATTATTATTTTTTTTAAAATCCAATTTTGATTATGTTGATGAACATAAAGTGTTTTCTTTTTACAGAAATCGAAAAGCAAAGAATAATCCTCTAGCGACTAGGTTTCAAAAAAACTGAACAGGAATCATTGATTTGAATCATTTTATAATAAGACACATCGTGAGAAGCCGTATTTCTCTTAGGTTTGAAGAGTTTTGCTTCATTGAGAAGGATCATCATGAATGAAGGAAGAAAAGACGGCAGTAGGACGAGCACACTAATGGAAGATGCAACACTTCGTAGGTAATTCTAAACACTTTGAGAACTAATGTATATATCCTTATCTTGCGCTTCAAATGCATATGAAGTATACATTTTTTCCATCCTAGTGAGAGTATCTAAATTTGTGTACGCAATTTTGTTGTTGAGGCATGGGCCTTAGGCATACTGAATAATTGCAAAAATATATTGAGAATCTTGATCACTTAAATACAATATCTCTAATCAGCCTCTACTGTCAGTTTGAATTTTCCAGATTTCTAAGTCCTCAAATGGACATATCCTCATGAAAATCCATACATGGACCTTGGTAAGTACACTTCATCTTTGTACTTTATCTTTGATTCACTTTTAGTACGAGGGTTTAGTGATTTCATATTGAAGGTCGTGTACCACGTATATGTAATCATACTTTGTTGATTAGGTTTCCAAAACGGGGATGTAAAAGGTTTAATTTGAATGTCATGGATATTAGTGGTGTTTCTGAAGGTGTTTGTGAAAAAATGGCCAAGAAGATAAATGTGGTAAGAAAACAGTAATATCACCTGAGAAAATTAACCAACTACTAATTGTCCAAGTTACAGTCTGAGATCAGATTTCATTGCCATTACGTCTATTCACATATAGGTACAAACTACTAATTTTTGGTTTTCAGAAATCCAAAGCGAGCTAAAAGAAAGTTGAATTCAATGTTGTGGTTTTGTGCCATTACGTCTACTACACAGGTATTTTCTTGGACAAAAAATAAACAAAGAAGTCAGCTTTTTTACATCGGTTATTATATTTATTTTTATTCAAAAAAAAAAAAAAATGGGATTGGTTTGATAATGGTTTCCTGTAGGCTGTAGCAATTTAATTTTTTCTGTCTTTCTCTTAATTTGAAAGTTGATGTATTCAATTGAATAGGTATACAGACAATACATGTTTGGATTGTAAGTAGTTTATTTGTAGGTTCTGCATTTTGTACCATGTGGTTCACTTATTACTCCTTTACAGACATTGGAATCTTTGAATTGTAAGTAGTTTGTATGTTCGTATTTTTGGCGTTGAAAAAATCCGAAATTTCTTTTGCAGTTTAAGTGCAAACGGCCTGTCCGGTGGGATTTGGTCATTACGTAAAACAAGTTTAGTTTCCTCATTGAACAGTAGTAGTTATAGTGGTGTTATTGTGACCGGCGCCCCGCATAGGAAAAAGATCAAAATGTATGGATTACCTTCTAATTTGGGGATCATTTTTTTTTATGTTCCGAACAACTCATGAGTCTTTTATGTGTCTGAAGTATATCTTAGCATCACTTGAAGAAGAATAAGGGAATTTGAATCTGAAGACCTCACTAAATAGGTGAGAAGAGTTATGTAGGAGCCTGTGATCTTAACACCCTATGGCATGTGCTCTTCAGATGTCATCAATGGTTTATGGTTGGCATCTGCACGTCGTTGTGTTTGAGAATCCTTAACCAGCTCACATCCTAAAATGCGAATAATGAGTAAGCAAACTAAATTTGCGTACAAGTTTTGATAGAATTTCGAACTAAACAATTCAGAATTTCGTATTTGGTTCATGTTGGTTGATAGAAATTCTACAAGGTCTCTAAAATTTGTTTGCTGAGTTACAGTAGGAATGTTCGCCTCTATTCTGTTTCATGTCGTTGAATTGAACAGCATTTTTTTAGTCTACCAATATTAATAAGAATTGCTGGTGCATTTGTACGTTCATAAAAGCACTTGCGCGGGGATTGTTTGTTAATATGATAGAATAGTAGAAGATGGAGTATTCAGTGTACGTACATAGTGGACCGAATGGAGGCGAACGTTTAGAGCATTCTCTGTAAATGATCTTATACATAGTATGGTGCAAATGCAGTCCATGATTAGAGTTAGTTATTTCTTCTTATTTTGGGTCAATTAATAATGAACTAGCCCGTCCATTTGGACGGGCTTACGGAGCTTGTAATTACTTATATTTCTGGAAAATTATAATTCAAGCTCCCAACTCGCTTCTCGTATCTCATTTTTTGAAAATTATATGATCCCGCTTCCGTCCTCGCTCCCGCTCCCGACCTCGTTCCCGTTCCTGGCTACCAAGGGTGAAACTGCCATACCCTTTTGATTATGTTTCTTTAGGAATCAGCCAATTCATCATTCCATGTCAAACTACGAAACAATTTTAGTTGGAATTTTCACATCCCAAATCACGTTTGGAGGACAAGAAGATTCTTTTTGAACGAGTAATCTTTCCTGCTTTTTACACTAGTAACAATCTTTCACATAGAAGAACTTTTCTGATTTTTATTTCTGTAAGATTCTAACATTGTTGCTCAAAAGAGTCGTAGGTGAAATATGAAGATGCAGAAGATTAGCTAGTTCCCCCCTGCCTACAGACTCCATTGGCATTGTGTTAATCCTTCACTTCGGAACAAAAAATACCTCATTAAAATTTGTGTCATCATAGATATATGGATTTGTCGCGGACTTGTTAGCTAAAAGTGCTGTGACAGAATGGTGATATCTTCCGTCATATTGCTGCCCGTCTGGTAATAAATTAAAACTAGGGTTTGAAACCAACTCGCTCTGCGAACCGCTTCCCCTAAACTTAGGGTAGATGGAAAATTCTCGATTTGTACGTGTCACCATATGGTTGGCTATGTGAGACCGACGATTTAACCTAACTACGCCATGGGAAATGAGCAAGCTATTTGGGTTAGGTCAGTAAAGCCCATATTACAAAGATCCTGCCAATTCCCGATCCGAAAGAACCGATTTCCAATATATGTGAACCTTTTCTCAACTAGGAAAAGGGCGCTTGCCCCCTACCGACTTATTACCATATAAATACCCTTGTAGGGGCACCTATATGGTTGCATAAATTTTGACCTAGCTATTAAGGTAAAAAACAAAAAAAAAAACGAGAGGAGACGTAATTAACGTGATGTTCAACATAACGGGAGCAATTTCCTCTCTCCTTCTCTCCTCTAGTAAAAAAATACCGGCCCTAGTTTTTTTCTAATCTGCTGCCTCCATTATTGCTCGGATTTCTCTCCTTGTTCGTTGGGATTCTTCTGATTGTGGTTTTTCGAGCCTAAAGTTATTCTCTTTATCTTCATCTTCATCTCCTTGTTTTTTTTTGTTTTTGTTTTTTTTTTTTTTCCCATCCTTTCCATTTTCAAATCCAAAATTTTGTTTCACATCTTTCTTTACTTTCTTAATTCATCATCATTTTCAGTCAAAGCCTTTGTGTAAATCTTTCCTAACTCTTTTGAGCGGTTGCAAATGGTGTTTGATGGTTGTGATTCTTGAAGACAGATTGCTTTTGATGTTAGAAGCGGTTCAAATCTGGGGTTGCAGACAAATCAGGACAGTTGTGGGTGTTCTTTGCCGGATCCGTTAGCAGATCTCCTCTTTTTAGCCTTCCAAGCATCTCGTGATGATTTTTTCCTTGGGGTATCTGTTTTTAAACAGATACGGTTCATCCGAGTACTGGTCGGAAGTTTGCAAGTTTAAGGTGGTGGTGGGGATGTGTCGATGGTGTGTTCTTTGGGGTTCCTGTTGCAACACAAAGTTGGATTATTCATGGATGTGGCTTTTTAGCTAATGGGTGCCGTTTTGTGGTGTTCATGCCAATCAATCTTCTAGTTTTCTTATATATTTTTGGATCATCTTCTTCGCGAGATCACTAATTTCATTAATGGAAGGTACCTGTTTATGCTTAATGGAAAGAGTGGCGACGATCTGGCGACGGCGGCTGGTTTCGAAAGATTAAGAAATGTGGAGTGGATTTGGATCCAGAATTCGACGGCGGCGGAATTGGAAGAATTACAAAAAGATTTAGGGTTTTTCCAAAGCCCCTTCTTGGGCTAGGTTTTCTAAGTGGGTCTTAGGGTTTCTATGGCCCATAGGGCGTCTAACTATCTTGTTAGACGGGGGGTTAATTCTGGTATGCAGGGTTGCACTTATGTCTCCTTGTTATTGGGTGTTTAGTCTCCTTGTTATTGGGTGTCTATGATGTTTGTTGGCTTTCCTCATGTATGGTGGCTTTTGCAGCTATGTAATATGCCTACTTCTTAATATAATTTTATTTACCGATCAAAAAAAAAAAAAAGAGAGTAGTTCCTTCATCGTTTAAGCAAGAAATAATAATAGTAATGGAGAAAGTAGATTTGAAGGGTAAGAGAAAGATAGAGGACGTCTACGAGATTCAAGTAGCAGCTAATAATCAGCAGTACCGGCATGAAGATGCGATGATGACCATCAAGAGGTATGTATTTGTTTTGTATTTCTGAATCTTTTCGCCTTTTTTTCATCATGCAATAATATGCAAGATTTATTGTTAATAATTTACATATTGAGTTCTTCATGATTTTCCTTTCTATGATAATTTGTTACGTTAATATTAATCAAGAACGTGTTTATATGCATATGTGCAGGGCTATTAACTACGATAATGATAACCCAGAACAATTTACCGATGAAGATATTCAGTTCCTCAAAGAATATCTTAACCAAGAACTTCTTCCTCATGAAGGTCTGCAGTTCTACAGTGATTTTGATAACCAAGAACTTCCTGCTGATCAAGATCCACAGTACTTAGGAGATTGTCATAATACTGATGTCTCTTCCGTACAAGTTAGGGAACTTCCTCCTGGTTTCGTGTTTAATCCTTCGGATCAAGAGTTGTTGTCTATGTACTTGAAGCCGAAGATAGAAAATCCTGAAATTCAGTTTGCAGTCATGCCTTGTATGCCCGACGTCAATGCTTATGAATATCATCCTGAAAAGCTTCTAGGTAAGCACATCGTTATTTATTTTTGTTAAATAATATTTCTTGGTTAATTACTGTGATTACGATATTGATCGTCTGTACGTTTCATTGTTACAGAAAGATACCAAGAAAAATCGGGTATTTCTTTACTCAAAGAACCAAAAGGTGTGCCAATGGAAACAGACCCAATCGAACTGTGGAAGGACATGGGTACTGGAGAATGTCTATAAAAACGGAGCCCGTCAAGGAAGGCGATACAGAAGTAGGGAAGAAAAGTGGCCTCGTTTTCCACACCGGCAGCCCAAGCGATGATAAAAGTACTACTAAAACCAACTGGTTGATGAAAGAGTACCATATACCTGGTAGTGAGTGGACATTGTGTAGGATCTATTTGAACAAATAGAATAGATTCAGGTTGTAGGCCAGTGGGCACTTGAGCTAGACATAGACAGCTTCTCTATATGTAACTTGTTGTTTGCTTGGAACCCTTTTTATATCTGTAGAAGTACTCTCTTTCAGTAAAACTGAGATCGTCATACATATGCAAAGAGAATTATTTCTCCATTAAAGTGATTAATTTCTTTCTGTGGTTAGTATGCAGTTATTAGCTCGCAGATAACTTAATTTGTTGTTAGTATTCAATTATCCACTCAAATTATCCTTTTGTTGAAAGATCTGATAGTGAGTGGACATTGTGTAAGATCTATTTATACATTTGTAATTTAACTCTCCATCAAAGTAATTATTTCTCGTATTTTTATACATATTCTGCAATTATCAGCTCGCAGCTCACTTATTTTAAACATGTGTAAGATCTACTTTTACATATGTTGTTTTTGTTTTCCTGAAAAAAATTGGAATGCAGCAAAAATAAAGTATGCACAAAGTTGCAGAAAGAAGGGAAGAAAAATGGAAGACAAACTTCAAAGGGTATCTAGGTTCGAGCTGCTGAATGAGCAATCTAATCTTTCACTTAAGGATAAGTAAATGGTGACATTCTTTGGATCCTTCATTATCAGCAATAAAACTTGGAGGATTGTGTTAACCAAGTCCTGGAAACCTTAAAGTTTAAACGCTCCAGCATGGCAGCATGCCTAGCAAGCTTGTCCGCTGAGAAAGTGTATGGTACTCAGTGATGAACTTACAAGTCCACGAGGACTGATGACCTAATCTAGTACAAATATCTAAAGCAAGTGCTTCATTTTCCCATGCTAACTTCTGGTAATCTCCTTCACGGCTTCAACCACTAACTTTGCATCAGCCTAAAGTATATAAGATCTGTAGATTAGGACTCAGGACTCATAATGGTTAACAATGTACGCTTCATAGTCTTTTGGTGATGTACAGTACTCAGTGGTGGTAACAGTAAGATAAAAATGATCATACTCCCTCCGTCCCACTATTAAATGACCTAGTTGAAGTTTGCACAATTCTTAAGGCAATGAATGAAATGAGTGTTTTTAAGTATTTTTTACAACTATACCCTTATGGATAATAATTTGTAAAATTTAGAAATCATTTATCTCTCAAACTATACCATATATTTTCGTAAATTTTGTACCGTTAAAAATCATTTTAAAACACCTACGTAACGAGTATAAACATGAATATCAAATTATACATATTTCTTATGATAACGATAATCAATCAAAAGGGTAGTTTTAGAGATATCCCCTTGATTAGTGAAATAGGTCAACTAATGATGGGACAAGATCTTAGACCAAGTAGGTCATCTAATGGTGGGACGGAGGGAGTATAATAAAATGACTCTTTGAATTGGGTTCCATCCATCAGTTAATGCCATAGGAATAACAACGATCACTACTTCGTAAACAATCTTGGTTTTCCAATTACTAACGAGTCTAGCTGTTAGTCTTAGGTTAGCTTTTTGATATTTCTAGCAAGGTTCCTGGCACTCTGCCTAGAGGTTGTACTATTTGGAAAAGGATTCGAATTAGAAATTGATTGTCGCGGACTCGCAGAAGAGGGCACAACATAAAAAATATAGATTTGTTGGACATGATTTTATATGTAACTACGCATATTACTGTATTTTTATTGAGATACATATTGCCAAACTATAATAACACCAAATCAGTTCCACTAAGTACAGTCTCAATAGTATAACAGCCCTGTAGGACTTGACTTTCATCGCTTCATTGAATCTAAAATATGATCCCCAAACTGATTCTCTAGTGACTCTATACACAAAATAGGACTTCTAAAACTTTGTGTCACACTTTGATACCATTACATGATTGAGTGAATACCCAAAGTGAGGTATAGGTATCCGAGTGAAAGAGGTCTTTTGTAAACACCTGCTGATTGATCTGTGAGCTCTTTGATAGTGAGCCCTAAACATTTTCTAAACCATTTTATGCGTATGAAATTGACAATGTGAGGGGTGGGGAATAATTGGCGAGCAGAAGTATTGCCTTTGGCTACGTCGCTGGTACATCTATGGAAAAGTAGTTTATGTGAACCTCCAGCAGGAATTAGTGGCGAGATTTCAAGATGTTAATATACATTCCCCAGGGAGGTGTCTGGAGATGTCTAATAATTTGAAAACAGGATTAATTTTTCATCTCGAGAGAATTATCTTAGTTTGTTTGATGAAATAAATAGATTAGTGGTTCCTGTTAGAGCTTGGCAGCGTTGAAGGCATGGGTACGAGATTTTTGTTAGTTTTTCGAGCCTAAGGATCCAGAACTTGATACATTTCTGAAGAAAGGGAAGGAAATGGTAGAAAGTAATGAGTCTGGAAGACTTCCCAATAAGCTTCCCAAGACTAGAGGACTCAGAAATTGCAAAAATGGTCCATTGGAGGGAAAATGTTAAAAATCATTCAATGGGTGTTTAAAAGGTATGGAGCAATGGCCCTTGACACTCCAACTTTTTGTATTGGGAGAAACTCTATCGGGGAAAATGAAGGGTTTTAAAGATCAGTGGGAAGCGGAATCTTCTTGTTATGAGACCAGTTGAGGTCAGTCTTGCAGTTTGTCTCTTCCAAAAATTGCTCAACAAGTTTCACCTCAACCTTATGCTAACTTATTTGCTTGTAAATTGTAATTTGCAGGTGATTGCTTTTCAGATCAAGAAGGTGTTAGCCGTTAGGTTCCAATCTACTACCTTCCTCGGAAGTGCTGCTATAGCTGGGACTCGACCATCCTCAGCAATCCAGATATCATCATGCGTAAACTATATTCAGTGGTTTATAGCAGCGCAAGATGATCTTATTGAAAACATTTTTATGCTGCCGACCAAAGCTACCGACCAATGACCGATCAAAAAAACAAAATAAAATGCTACCGACCTAAGTTAATAACTTCAGCTGAATTATGGGTAGATGGTCATGCTTTGAAAGTGTAATCGCTAATGCCTAAACATGAGAACCTTATGGGTCATCCATCCAAGAAAAACTATACCTATAATCAGCTAAAGATCACTTTGTCAGAGTGAATGGTAGGAAATATGCATCTAGGAATATCGCTTTTGTTCGGCTTGGATGGCATTGGATTGTTTTTTGCTTTTTTTTTATACCTTTTGTTCTTTTTCATATTAGACCTCATAGTTCATAATTTCATATGTTAGAATCAAAAGCATCTATTTGTGCCATCAAGAATCCTATTTTATACCCCCATTTTACCCTTCTATTCATCCCAATGGCCAACGTAGGTTGGGAATATGATCCTGTTCCAACGTCTTCTCTCTTTCTATTTTTTTGGTAATAACATCTTCGTATTCGATCTATATTAAAATCATTGGTGTTTAAAATCTAGTAATCCACCAGGGAAAGGGAGTATCTTTTGATAAGAAATTATATGGAATACAAGAAAAAGCCCAAGTCAATATTATCTAGCAGGCTAGCTAGGGTGTCCAGGGGGTGGCAAATCTTGAGACATTCTTGGGGAAAGAAAACTTGTGGAGTATGATATAGTCAAGTGGTCAACCTTGACACACCCAGACACAGGGGGCGGGTCCCATTTCTGCAAGCACGTAAAATATTATCCATTCTATCTCCTCTCGGGAGAAATCGAAGTGGGATTTTCGGTGGGTATAAACTCGTTGTCTATTATCACAAAAATTTGCAACATGGCTAATACGGATACCAATATACTTGGGGATTAATGAATATTTTGACTTTTTCCTTCAAAAATGATATATCTACCCTGCCTCAAAATCCCGGAGATTACCATGACTCACATGCATGTGGGCCCTATAGGAGGATAAACAACATCCCCTATAATTCTTTGTGGTGGGGCCGGGGTGTGCGTCACGGGATTTTTTCTGGTACCCAGCCCTGATCACTGCAGCATCACTCATTTCCTTGGCTTTCTCTTTGGTTTTCCCTTTTACACATTCCCAGAATTTCTTTGTTAACCGGTTTTTTAAACCACTATCAGAACTTTTAAAAACCTCATATAATCCTGTTTTAGCTTCTCTTCATCCCAATGGCCAACATAGGTTGGGAATATATATGGTCCTGCTCTAAAATCTTTTCTGTTTTTTTTTCCCCTTCTTTTTGATAGTAACATCTTCTCATTCGATCTTATATAAAAATCATTGGTGCATGAAATTCACCGCGGAATATCTTTAGATAAGAAAAATAAATAAAAAGGGTTTTATAAATATATCTAGTCATGCTAGGATGTCCAGGACCAGGAGTGACAAATCCTGCGGAAAACCTGTGGAGGATGATAAAAGTCAAGTAGTCAACTTTGACATCGATCCATATTACCTATATTACAGAGATGGCTAGCTGCTTAAATCCAATACCTGCACTGTGTTACTGGCGTGTACTGTTCTGCAGTGCATTGCATTTTGATGAAAATTTAGTGTATCCATTGTGTGGATCAGTTTGATTTGGTTTCTGTCGGAGCATAGTTCCTCAAATCAGACAGACATTGGTCTATAATACTAAGAAGAAACGTCTATTTCACAGATTCACTGATACGGACTGATTGATTATATTATTAAAGTAAAACCGCTAGTTTGATAGTAGTTGAAATTGTGGTTTATGGTCTTAACCTTTTGTCTTTGTTTTGTTTATCTTACCTGAAGCTAAGCAGGACCATATGTTAGTGGAATGTTCACCAGATCCATGCCGTTTTTTTTTTTTCGTCGAGTCAGCATCTGTAGGCTCTCTCATCCATGTATACAGAGTAACAAGAAAAAGTGACCTGCCTTCAAAGAAAAAAGTGACCTGCCTTCAAAGAAAGAAAGATCGCCAAGAAATGCTTAGCAGTATTGTGGAAAATCATGTTGGCTTAACCATTGAGGACGTTGACGAGTTTCCTCCTTGACTGCTGCTGCTGTTCTTTAGTAGTTTTCAAACCAACGTATGAAATTTTCTTTGGTAAGCAAGTTACTTCTTCTCATGTTGAGGTTCTTGTTAGCTTAGATTTTCTCTGTCTTTAGTTTATTTTTGTTCTTATGCTTTTTCCTAGAGCTTTATGCTCTTCTTTAGTTGTATTCTACCTGCACACGGCTTGTGTGCCTTTAATCTATCTACGTTTGCCCGATCAAAAAAAGAAAAAGAAAAAAGTGACCTGATCCTCTACGGAAGCTGTATTATCACAAAGAATGTCGACATGCAAATTACAACTACAGTAGTACACCAAACTAAATTCTCCATGTCTTATGATCGATCACAGCGGATGGATGATACACGAAATGCATTTCGTATTGGCCCTCAAAAAGTGCAGAAAAGAGTGAACAGAAATGAAACATGACGTACAAGGTAAAGCAATGGCCACTATGAAACTCAACTTATAGTCTAGAAACTTTTTAAGAGAAAAAGTTTTTGATATCCAAAATGAAAAAGGATGACATAATAACGACATTTTTGATATCAAAGTGAAACAGAAAACCTAAAAAGTTCTAAAAAGCACCTCTTTGGTAGGTTATATGACAACATATGTCAACACCATGCACTAGCACTATATACTATACCACCAAACATTTGTTTATTTTATTATTATTAACAAAACAAACTTTCAATATATGTATTCACTCAATCTCTTTCTACTTCTGGATGTCCTCATAGTTTCCTCCCCTATTAGTCCTAAATGCGAAATGCCCTCTCCTTTACTGACTATTCTGTTTGGCTGGTTGTAAGTGATATACAGGCAATGCCATCAAAGGTTATTATCCTACAGTGTCTGTGTCGGGCTATATTATACTCTAATTAAGGTATAAGTATACATAAATGTTAGAAACACTTAACTTTTGAAAAGCACATGCGAGTTATAGGGTAAATAATGGCATAGTGACATGCACCGTCCAAAAACGTCTAGGGTAAAAAGCAAGGGATCTAAAGCATTTTCCATCTAAACCTGGTAAAGTCAAATGCATTCTAAATTAGATATAATAATGTTTAAAAATAATTAATGTAATTAATCCAGTGTGTTAAATTGCCAAAAAAATAATAATAATTCTGTGCGGTAAATGATTAAAGTCCAGCCTCAAACTCGATTTATGAATTCAACCACCACCCAAAGAGCAGGGTGAAAAATTACTTATCCTAGCTAGTCATTCTAGTCGAATCAATAAAGTGATGACTGACAAAGAAACATTTACAGACCCACCAATACAATTATTATAAAATCTATTCGGTCCATAAAGTCATTTTTAAAGTGAACCAAACAAACGTATACAGACCCCTCCAATTCAATTATAAAATGTTGATCAATTTTTTTAATAAACGAATAAATTATCACAATTTGATTTATTTTACAAGTAAGGAGTATAAAAGGAGCTGCCTTTGCCCCATCATGATTCTAATTTTCCCAAAGTTTCTACTACTTTGTTGTAATCAATCCTCTCTGTCTGAATACATTATATATAAACACCCCCTTAGTTTTCTACACTCGATAATTCTTTCAACTCTTCCCTTTTCTTCTCGTTCTTGATCAGTCAGTCATGGCAAATTTTCTTACAACCTCTTCATCTTATTCTCGGTTGCTACTCATATTATTGGTCGTTCCAGTGTTGGTCTCTGCGGAGTGTTCATGTGACTTACAAAATGGCGAGAAACGAAACAGGAAAGAAGCTTTGACATACAAATTAGCAGCAATAGCATCCATATTAATAGCAGGTGGGATTGGTGTTTGTATACCGATTCTAGGCAAAAGAATATCAGCATTAAGACCAGAGAACAGTTTGTTCTTTATGATAAAAGCATTTGCAGGTGGAGTTATACTAGCAACAGGGTTTATACATGTATTACCAGATGCTTTTGAGAATTTAACATCACCATGTTTAAATGAGGATCCATGGGGTTTTCCATTTACTGGTTTTATAGCTATGATGTCTGCTATTGGTACGTTAATGGTGGATACATTTGCTACTAGTTATTATAAAAGATCACATTTTAATAAAGCTCTACCTGTTACTAGAGATGAAGAGCAAATTGGTGAACATGCTGGTCATGTTCATGTTCATACTCATGCTACTCATGGTCATGCTCATGGTTCTTCTGCTGATGATACTACTTCTGATTCTTCTTCTTCTTCCTCCCAACTTATTCGTAATCGGGTTATATCACAAGTAAGATTGTTTTTTCTCTCTTTCTTTCTTTCCTTGTCTGTGCTAACGGATTCTTGTGAGATTATATTTTTTATTTGATTATTAATTTTTATTCTTGTAATTTCTTTTAAATAACTCTGTGTAAGAGTTGTCCAGTTTTCAAAATTTACATGGAATCAATTGAATTAGATCAATTTCTTCTTCATTGTTTTTGTAATCGATCGTTGTGTGTTGATCGTAGGTATTGGAGTTGGGAATTGTGGTTCACTCGGTAATTATTGGAATAGCTCTAGGTGCTTCTGAAAGTCCTTCTACAATAAAACCTCTAGTTGCTGCCTTGACATTTCATCAGTTTTTTGAAGGCATGGGACTCGGTGGTTGTATCTCTCAGGTATATATATACATAACATCCTCATCCAATCCAATCCATCAATTATTTCTTTTTTATGTCTCAATTTATTTTGGCATATTATGAATTCCCAGCCATTTTTGCTCAATTTCAAGTCAATTGCAATATCATCTTATTATTGTTGACACACTTTCAAAAACCGATCACAGAAATCATTTGTGCGTGTCATGATTTAATATCCATTTGTTTAATCTAAATAAGATTCCTTCTTTTGCTAGTTGCCAGAATATATTACTACAGAGTTATTCTGACCAAAAAGAAATTAAATTAAAGTAGAATCGGAGTTGTGTTTCCTCTTTTTTCGGAAAATTTTTTGAACTCGTAATGCAAGTTGAAAAACGAATTCGCAGCATCACAGTCGATGGATGTTGCAGATATGACATTATAGTCGTTGGATGTTGCAGATATGACATAAGTTCATAACTATGGTTAAGTCATGATGTCATATCTGCAACATCCAATGGCTGTGATGCTGCGAATTCGCTATTTAAACTCGCACTGTGAGTTCAAAATTTTTTCCTCATTTTTCTGACAGTACTAGTTCTTCACCGACATTGAACGGCATGATATTTTAGGCATGATAAAAGCAACTAATTAAATGTGTTTTGCAGGCGAAATTCAAGAGTAAAGCAGTTACTATGATGGCATTGTTCTTCTCACTAACTACCCCTATCGGTATCGGAATTGGTATAGCAATATCAAATGTTTACAAAGAGAATAGCACAACTGCTCTTATAGTCGAAGGTGTTTTTAACTCTGCATCGGCTGGAATACTGATATATATGGCTCTCGTTGATTTACTTGCAGAAGATTTCATGAATCCGAAATTGCAAACCAATGGTAGACTTCAATTAGGTGCTTATATTTCACTTTTGCTGGGAACAGGCTGTATGTCTCTTCTGGCTAAGTGGGCTTGAACTGATCTTGTTAGTTTTTAATTCCTTCAACAAAAAAGAGAGGCATATTTAGGTCTTCCTCTTTGCACAAATGGGTTTGTCATAAGTATGGTTCATGTTAATACAAATGGGTTAGTATGAGCCACTCGTTCCAACTGACTACGGTAGTTCATATTGACGCCAAAAAGGGCTTACATTGAACCACCATTCAGTTAACAAGAAGTTGTGATCCTTTTTTTTGTTTTTGTTTTTTTTGCCCAGAATTCTTCTTTTTATATTGTGAATCATGTGGTTTACCTAGTCTATATATATGTTGGAAAAACTGTACCAATTTTAATGGCACATATCCAGGTAATAAAACAGTAGCAAGTGATTAAAGAATGTAGACGGAAGAAGTCTGCAGTAAAACTGTTGGCTTACAGTTGGATTTTTATTTCAGTGGGTTTTGTCTTGTTTTCTCTTGTTCTTCAGATAAATCACCAGATGTACCTAAAATATTTTCTCAAAATCATATATGGCTAAGAGTAAAAGGGCTTCCTCTTGATTTATGGACAGAGGAATCATTTATTCAGATTGGTCTTAAATGTGGGAAGTTAACGGCAATATCAAAAGCTACCAGTGGGTTCTTCAAAATTTCTGAAGCTACAATTTGTATTATGGGGAAAATAGAGAGCATTCCGGGCAGCCTTTCAAATTACCCTTGAAGGAAGAGAAGTTTTTTTTGTTGATTGAAATTATCAAAACAGGGAACTTGGATAATATTATGTGCACTCTGGTCAATTCATCAAAAAGATCAAAGGTCCCTTTGTCTCACAAGGATAGCATCAAAGAATCTCCATTCAAAGTTCGAGTTGAAAAGCATGATAAGATGAAGGGCAACAGGGAACCTGAATTCACTCCATCTCCGGTAACTGAGCTCAGGCAATCTAGGAATATCAATGGTGCTGCTTCATCGTCCGGAGTGCAGCAAAGTCCTGAATTTGAATTCTTAAAAACTATTCATTCGTCTAGTCCCATCAAGAAAGTGTTCAACATAGCTCAGAATACAGAACTTTTTACAGTGCCTACGACTTGCGAAAATGCTATACCGCCCATGGTAGAGCTTATTAATGAGACAGAGACTAGTCATGAAGAAACATCCTCTCTCTTTGAGGTGGCAAATCTTGTGGCTCCATCTAAAGGAGGTTCTAGCCAGCATCGAGAACAACATTCAACCCATCTGAATTCGTCATTTAATGCTCCAGCTAAGAATTATTCCCTCCGTCTATAAAAGATAGACAAGTTTCCTTATTTGGGTATGTCAAAAAAATAAGCTTGTTTCCATATGTGGAAAGTTAAATGTTATGATTTTACTAAGATACCCATTGTAGGACCACTTCTCTCTCTCCCTTTTCTCTTAATATAAAAGGGGAGGACCACTTCTCTCTCCTATCTCTCTTATAACAAATGAGTGGGGACCAAGGATAGATTAGGAAAAAACATGAAAAAATGGCTATAATGATTGGTTTTCTTAATTTTTGTGAAAACCAAACGTGCCTATCTTTTAGAGACGGAGGGAGTATGTAATCCTAGGAAGTCAATGTAACATGGGTCTGACTCTATCTTGCTAGGAAAAAGAGTTACGGCGGAGTGTTTACTTCCCAAAGGTTTTTCTGTTAAGTCCAAGGGGTCCTGCGAAGATGCCTGTCTTATTTCTAGGGGTTCATATGCAGCGTTGGATGGTGATCCAGAGAGGGGAGGACTTTTATTTGATTTGAGTCTAGGTTTAGGATCATGTTCTTCAGTTCCTACCAACACGAAGAAGGTTCTATGTGACTTGAATTTTGAACCTTTAGTACAGGGAGACATGGCGTTACATTCGGGCTTAGATGGGCCATCAAGTGCTTGTGTTTGGGAGTTTTCTTGAACGATTTTTTGGGGGGAAAATTAATTATCATTGTCAAGCCCACAATTAATTGGGTATATTTATTAAATACCCCTAATTTTGACACCCAACAAATATACCCTTATAAAACAATACAAATACCCCCATCATTTAAATACCTTATCCATTAATAAATAGATTACCTTGATACCCTCACTTACAATATTATTTTACATTTAAAAATTTTATCCATTAAAAAATAGATTTTTCTATTATTTCATTTCACCACCAACAAATGCACCGCCGCCACCACCACCAATCCGCCGCCACCACCACCACCGCCACCACCACCACTCCACCACCACTTACTAAATACAAACCATCAATAATATTCCATCACCGCCACCACCACTCCACCACCGCCACGACTTACTAAATACAACCACCGCCGCCACCACCACCGCCGCCGCCACACGCCGCCGCCTCCGCCACCACCGCCGTCAATATTAGGTGTCAACAACTGAAGTTGATCCAAAAAATCAAAAGTTCAAAAATATTTGTCAAATTTGATTGTTGATTCCATTTTTCCATTGTTGATACACAAACATTGGTTGTTGACTCCCTAAACTAAGGTCAATTTCTATTGTTGATACACAAATATTTGTTGTTGACTCCTTACACTAAGATTAATTTCTATTGTTGATACACAAATTTGGTTGTTGATTCCATTTTTCCATTGTTGATACACAAACTAAGGTTGTTGATACACAAAATATTGGTTGTTGACTACCATTTTTCCATTGTTGATACACAAACTAAGGTTGTTGATACACAAACTAAGGTTGTTGACTACCATTTTTCCATTGTTGATACACAAACTAAGGTTGTTGATACACAAACATTGGTTGTTGACTCCCTAAATAGTTGATGGAGTAGTATTCAACAACTTTTCGTCCAACCTCACCACCACCACCGCCAAAAGAGCTGTACAACATTTCGAACACCACAAACAACCGTAATCACTATTATCTCCATGAACAACTTTAATTAATCATTCCAACCACAACCAACACAATCTTCATCATCAAAATTCATCGTTCCAACCTCACCAAGATCACCACCACCACCAAAGACAAAAAAACTCCACCAACACCACAACAACCGAACCACCACTATCTTCGTGAATGATTTTATTTCATCATTCGAACTCGAACAAAACACAATCTCCATCATCAATTTCATCATTCTAACCTATTTACATCTACATACTACCACCACCAACAAAACTCAAACTAGAGAAAGAAGATAATCAATTGATAGATTGAAAAATACATACCTCCTTCATCGCCGCCACCACCACCATCATTGTAGATCTGTATCTTCCTCCATCACCACCATCATCTTCTTCAAATAAAATAGATATTTGATATCCTCCTTCACCACCGCCACGACCTTCACCTCTATTATTTGAAACTAGGGTTGCTGTTGGATCTTAAATTCGAGCTTGTTACTCTATCGATCGAGAAGAAGAACTTTCAATTGAAAAGTTAAACCCATTAAATCTATAACAGACATCAAAAGAAGAGGAATATTAATGTTGATAATGATTATCAAGCTTGATTTAATCAATCGGTGAAAATCGATCTAAAATGTGGTGATGTGCTTGCTTGTTATGGATTTGCTGGAAGCATAAGAGGTGCTGCCGGAACTGATGACGAGATCGGTGGAGGTGGTGGCGGAGGCGACTCTGAAGGACGGGTAATGAAGAAGTTCAAAATAATGGCGGAGATAACGATGAAGAAATAGAGTTTCGGTTTAGTAATGAAGAAGAAGAAGAATCGAGTAGATTAAGGGTATTAAAGGAAGTATCTTCTAATTGAATTTCCTTGTTTTTAGATTAGGGGTATTAATATAGTGGACAAGGGTATTTTTGAAGCCCATAAGAAGGAGGGGCATTTATATAATTCCCACCAATTAATTTTAGGTACCGTGACACTCATAATTATTTTTGTGACATCCATAATTATATGAAATTATCAAAAATGTCAGCATGACGGATTATGTATCTGCATGACGGGTTACGCATCAGGGGTATAATTGGCAACGCAACTTGGACATAACATATCTAAAAACCGCGGCTTGGAATTTTACAAATTTTATATCGTTGGAAATCTTTTTAAGAGAGCTACGCAACGAGTACAAACAAGAATATCAAACTTTTGTTTTTCACGAAAAAATCGGAGGTGATCATCATTTTACGCAAAATATTCGAAAACTTCATACGTAACCATTATGCAGCCACCAAAAACGATGCATAACACATTTTGCAGACGCATAAAGAATTATGCAACCATTCTCCAGACGAATTAGACAAATTATGCATTTTGATAACAAAGTTATGCATCTATAACAAGTTATGTAACCATTTTATTAGTGCGTACATAAAAAATTGATGCATAATCTATTTCCTCGATGCATAAAAGATTGTGCCACAATTTTCTCAATGCATAATGCATTATGAAGCCATATTTCGGATGCATAAGAGGTTATGCATCCATTTTCTTGACTGCATAAATTGTTATGCAGATATTATTATAGGTGCATGACAAGTTATGCAGTCTTTGTTTTTGTTGGTTTCAATAGTGACAAAAAACGTTGTTGCATAACGTGTTATGCAACCGTTTTCTGGACTGCATAACAAGTTATGCAACAAATTTTATAGATGCATAATAGGTTATGCATCCATTTTCACAACTGCATAACATGTTACGCAGACATTTTGTCAAAACACAAATCTACAATCTCAAAAATACAAAAGTTCAAAGATACAAAAGCTTTTGTTGCAAATGTGAGGCGAATTTCAAAGATACAAATGTTCGATGGGGCCAACTACGTGGTATTAAGGGGTAAGTAATTTTTGGTTACCTGTTGTAAGCTTTTATTTTTGGACTTCTTTCTCGGGGTGGAGTATGGGTGAAGTATCAATTTCATTGTATCTCGACGGATGGGGGTATTCGGGTATGAAGAGACCAAGAACATGATGGACATAGCTAAGGATCAAGAAATCAGTATGTTATGGCCAATAAAAGCACACCTAATTAGAGAAAAGAGCCCAGCATTTGGAGAAGACGCATGACATAGCATCGCAATTATCCTAGTTTTTTTTGTGAAAGCAAAGAAGAATTAGATGAAATATTACGCTTATTTTCTTAATTTGTGCATCAATTGTATCTCAATCATTACTACTAAGCTATGTTGGGTTCTAGGAATCGTCATCAGTCATCAACCCCTTGTTATTGCTAGCTGGTTTTACGTAACTTAGCTCCAGTTAATTTGCAATGAATGGCCCGACGGTTTCAATTGTGTATCATGGTCCATTGACTTAATACACCATGTATCTTATGCAATCAGTATTGCATTTTCACCTATTCAATTGAAATTCACCGTATCTTAATTGCTCCTGCAGACCCATACATCTTCGATTGGAGTGTAATTCAACAGAATCAATATTCATATCACTAACTGCATCTGTAAATTACCAGCACAACTTGAACTGCAACAAAGCGTCAACTTCAGTTCTTCATCTGCTTCTTAATCTAACCCTCATCATTCCCATGAACATCAGTAAAAACCCTAATTTTCCCTGATTCTTTATGGCAGAAAACCCAATTTCTTCTTCATCCGTTTCCAATAAGTCACCACTACAAACCCATTCTAAAATCGTTTGATTTATCCACCAGAACCGTCTTTTAGAATCATTTACAATGGAATTACACTCAATTGAAAATTGGGATCTAAAGCCTAATCGAAAGTTCCGATCAACCCAAGAAAATCAGCACCATAACTTCGATGAAAACTCAAATTCGATTCAACAGCAGCATCATAAGGTCTTCAATTCAACAGATCCGATTTATAATTCTTCTTCGATTCTTCCATCAATTCATCACAAAATCAGAACCAACTTGAGTGATTAAAACGAGATCTATAAATGGAGATAGGTAAACATACCATCACTGATTGGAGCAGGAGCAGATGCTTGAGTTGGGAGGAAGAAGAAAACGAATTGGAGAAGTAGTTTTTGTTTAGAAAAGAGCAAAACACAATTTCATGAATTATGGGTTTGGGAATAAATTTTCTGGGTGCGCGCCTGAACTTTTTTGTCGGTGGGTTTCACAGTAGGAAAGTGTGTAAGAATGAATCTCCCTGTAGTTTCCACTTTTTTGGGACTACTCAAAAAAGGTGGGGGACTACTTTGAGATACAAATGTCCACCCTACATTATAAGGGGTGTCCTAAAAGATTAGGGAAGACTAATCTACCCTTATTCTAATTAAGATTATAACTAACCTTAATAACCCACTACCCACTAATTAAAACCTAAATGAAAAGAAAAAATCAGTTTCAAAACTTCTTCTATTCTTTTTTACTTCTTCATCTTCTTCTTCTTCGTAGACATCGATGTTAATCGTCGATTCGAAAAAAATTCATCGTCGATTAATCAATCTTTATAAGCAATGCGTGCCAAGTAAACACCCAGACTTCCAAGATTGAGTCCGAGACTCCCACATATAGTGAATCTCCCAAAATAATTGCTAATTCAAAAACAACTTGAACCACCGTTCAGAGGCAAAATCAATCATCCAACAGCAACCAAGAAGTCCAATTCAAGTGAAATGCTAATTCGCGGGTAATTTCCTTCATACCCATTTTTTAATTCGTTATTTGTTGAAGAAATCGATTAGAAATCATCAAAACCCATTGAAATAGTAGTTACAGTAGATATTTCGATTAGGAGAATTTTTTTGTATCCCTAGAATTGGTAACCGAACTTCCAAAAATAAGAACAGTTCGGCTAAGTATACAAATATCTGGTGACCGAACTACATAGTTCGGTGTGCTCGCAAAAAAAAACTTTCGTAACCGAGCTCAATTTTTCCTTTGACAGTACTAGTTCGGTTTTGTCGATAACTTCTTTTCCTAACCGAAACTTTCAAATATTTAGTTCGGTGTGCTCGCAAATAAAAATTTTGTAACCGAACTCAGTTTTTCCTTTGAAAGAATGAGTTCGGTTTTGTCGATAATTTTTTTTTCTAACCGAATTGTTGAAAAATTTAGTTCAGTTTCCTCGCAATTTTTTCCAGGTAACCGAACTATAGTCTGTTAACTTCAAGTGTTGTGTTTACTTTATACTTTACTTCTATTTGTTTTGAGACTACACAATATTCTCTTATGTTTAGCTAATACTTTGGTTTTTGTTCATTAGGAACAAAGGAAAAGGATTGAGACTACACCTAGATGAGGATTTGAAAACTCCCACCCCTCGTGGAGCAAAACATTTAGATTTCCGAAAACGTGGTGCCACAAATGCTAAACATGGAGGGGGCTTGTTACCGGAAGTCAACCAAGAGAATGTTCGTGATGTAATCTAAGATGTCAGTGAAGAGGTGATGGAGAATACAATTGATAATGTTATTGAAGAAGAGAATGATGATGAAGAAGAGCAAGTAAATGAAGACCAAGGAAATGAAGAGGTTGAACAGCAAGGAGAACATGTTGAAAATGTAGAAGAAGAAGAACTAGGAACCGGCAAAGAATGAGAAGGACAAGAGGAGGGAGATGAGGGAGACGATGAAGAGCAGGAAGAGGATGGAGAGGAGGGAGAGGATGATGATGAAGAAGAGGAGGAAGAGGAGGAAGAATAGTAAGAAAAGGAGGAAGAGAATGATGATGAAGAAGAGCAAGAAATTGTTCCTACTAAAGAGAAAAAGAAACCGAAGCCTCCTAGCAAAAGATACTCACACATCCCCCTGCAAAATTGTGTTTGCCACCAGCGGACCCAACTTATGGTACTCCAAATGATGGAGGGGCAACATTGTTTGGCTACAAACACTCATGGGCTGCGAAGATCTATGCGACAAAGGTATTCTTTAAGTTCATAATGTTACGTTCTTTTCGTATTAATAGTGTTTCATCAAGTATTAATAGTGTTATGTTCTTTTCGTAGGATCATAACGATGCAGTTTGTCTTATTAAACGTCAAAAGGCGTCCACATGGGATCTTTCTTTGGAGTGTGACGATTTTGTAGCCAAGGCTAAAGAATATGTGTTATGTAGAGCTATTGAGTTAGCACATGTGGAATTTTACACTGTTTCCGTATCCGCATTTCTCGAGAGGCATTATCCCGAGACATATACTATGCATCTTCCATTCGGCGAGATGGGGATTACTCCCGATGATTGCCATAATATCACCATCTTACCAGTGGAAGGTAAATGTCTTCGAGAAGGCTACAACCACTCAATGAGTTATGAAGCTCTTGAAGATTTGGCTCTAAAATGTCTAGGATGGGATGCAGGAAAGTCTCAATATGAGTTTAGACATGCAGTGAGATCCCCTAAACGTGGAGATGAGCATAATCCAAGAGAGGCAGATGGATCATTGAAGAACAAGGTCAAGAAATTCAAGTTAGTAAAGTTGAAGGCAGCATTTGGAGAGACAAAAAAGAAGATGGAGAAAGGAAAGTCGGTGATGGACAGGGAGACCCTTAGGCATCATGTCACTGCTTATTGGTTATATATGCTAGGAACTGTCATTTTCCACGACACTTCTGGAAATAGGGTGGATGTACATTTCCACATATTTTGGATAATCTCGATGAGATGAACAATTACCGATGGGCCACTGGTGTTCTTGCTTTTGTTTTAGAAGAGGTGAACAAAGGGTCGAGGATTAAGTGTAATCAAATTGGAGGTTACATAACTCTTGTTCAGGTGAGTTTTTGTACATTGTTAATTAGTAAATTATTCGCTAAATTTTTCTGCTTCCAATTCGGTTTTCATGTACATGGATATTTTCGTATTTTCGCATAGGTTTGGATTTACGACCACTTCCCTAAATTGGGATTGGCTAGGGGAAAAGACCATTATCCCTATGACCAACCTACAGTAGGAAAATGGTTGTTTTAGGAAGCATAAAAGAAGTCTAAAGAAGAGCAGTTGACTTCGTTGAGGGAGAGATTGGATGCACTTACGGTGAACGATGTGGTATTTCACCCATACGCCGTACCCGATGATGTCTCTCGTAGATGAAGAATACTTGAATGGTTTCTCTATTATCTCACCTTACTATGGACCAATTTGGTATCCTGACGGCTACGCAATATATAATCCAAGGAGAGTAATAAGACAACTTTGTTGCGTCCAAATGGATCCCGACGTGGAGAATGAAAATTTCACTTTTCCGGTTCAAAGAACAAAGAACACCAAGAAGTATTTTGAGCCAAAACACCAACCAACTCCTGCAGTAGCACATTGGAATGCACTTACTAACTACCACTTACCAGCAGGTGATTGTGTACCTTGTGGGGAAGATTTAAATGCATGTGAGGAATATTATAAGGAGTTTTATGAAGAAATTAGTCATTCTTTTGTGATAAATAAAGAACAACAGGCTAAGGCTAATGCGACAAAGGCAAAGGCAAAGGAGAGGGAGGCTAAGAGAGCTCAGAAGGAGATGCCTATTTGTGGAGAAGAAGCAAAAAGGTTATGGGATAATGTGGTAAGAAAATTTTTTTCTCTTATACTTTTCGGTTGTTTCAAACTATTGAAAAAATATTTACTTGTGCTTAAAATTGGAAGTAGGTGTTGAAGGGTTCGAAATTGTTGAAGAAATGGATGGCTAAAAGCAAAAGTGGAGAGACGATGGAGACTAAGGAATAAATCGACTACTACAAGCAGTGGGAGGGTATTATAACTAAAAGAATGGTGGAGCCAAGTAGGTATAAGCAACAGAAGAGGGGTCGACAACCAGGAGAAGGTTCAAGTCAGGTTGTGGACGAAAACAATGGAGGAGATGAAACCCCAAGTGATGAGGACGTTCGACCTAAAACTCGTGGTAAACAAGGAGGTGGTAAGAAGGTTCGACAACAAGGCCAAGGTTGAAGTCACGCTGTGGAGGGAACCGGTCGAGGAGATGATACCCCAAGTGATGAGGAAGTTCGACCTAAAACTCGTGCTAAACAAGGTGGTGGTAAAATGGGTCGAGGAGAAGGTTCAAGTCGCGTTGTGGAGGAAACTGGTCACGGAGATGATACCACGAGTGATGAGGAAGTTCCACCTAAAACTCGTGGTAAACAAGGAGGTGGTAAGAGGGGTCGTAAAAGTGGTCGTTAGTGATTTCGTATGGTTTAATTTGGTATGTTTGTGTGTTTTAAACAATTACTTAAGGATTTCTTAGTTTGGTATGTATAACACTTTTATATTTGTTTTAAAACCTTGTTTATGTTTTCAATTTTTATTGGTTTTTGTTTTCAATGTTATAAGACTGAAATGTTGAAATACAATATGGTTTCGGTGACCTGCGATTTTTAAACTTGTAACCGAACTAGTAGTTCGGTAACCTGTGACAAATTCCTGGTTACCGAAGTCATAGTTCGGTAACCTGTAAAATTCTACAAGGTAACCGAAGTCATAGTTCGGTTACCTCGCAACATTTTCACTGGTTACCGAACTACTCTGTAGGATGAAGCAGTTAGCCTTCATCCATAAGATATTAGTTTGGTTAGCAAAACATAATATGTTAGGTAACCGAAATCTTCTCTGGAGACTCAAATTTTTGCTATTGCACATGTTGGAAAACTCATTCTCTTGATGCATAAATCACATAAAACAACTCTTAGGTTTGTTTTGGAGTGTTTTTGGAATCGTATATATGCTCAGTTTGAGTGTGAGCCTTTGTTTTCAAAAAAAAAAAAAGTGTGAGCCTTCACAAAAGAGTTCGGTGAAGACATGTATTTATCACCCAACTGAACTAATTGTTTGGTTAGCAGAGCATAATATATTAGGTAACCGAAATATTCTCTGGAGACTCAAATTTTTGACATTGCACATGTTGGAAAACTCATTCTCTTGATGCAGAAATCACATAAATCAACTCTTAGGTTTGTTTTGGAGTGTTTTTGGAATCGTATATATGCTCAGTTTGAGTGTGAGCCTTCACAAAAGAGTTTGGTGAAGACATGTATTTGACATGTAACCGAACACGCGGTTCGGTTTGGTCGCAAGTTTTTAATTCCTAACCGAACTTGTAATTTTTAAATTTCAATCTACTTTATCTGACACAAATATAGTACATAATTTTGAAATTAGAATGTAATAAAAATTAACGGCTAAATTTCTAGCCGTTATACACCTAAGTGGTATATATATGTGTCTCATAGTTAATATTTTTGTTACAAAATTTTCAAAAAATGGCATCTACTAGTCCTAAATTTACTCTAAATGAAGATCTTTCTCTTTGCAGAAACTACATATTATACTATCCAAAGAGGGGTAAAGAACGAAGAATGAATGGTATTATGAGTCAAAGTTATTGGGGAAAATTCATGAGAAATTCTGCTCCGATACAACAAACCCATATAACCGTGATCATATAGCTTTGTTCATTCGATTTGGAAAGATAAGAGATAGAGTTGTGGAATTATGGCTTTATTTCGTATTGCAAGGCGGTATCGACTTAGGGGTGAAGGATTCGACGAAATCATTTTAACATCAAAAAACGAATGGCGAAGATGGAAGAGAAAGGATTTCAAATATGAATATCATTTTCGTCTCCTTAAAGACTTTTTCATAACGCGTTTCAGATATTAGATGTTATGTAATTTTATTTCCGAAAGTCTTGTATTAGTTCGGTATGGTCCTGTAATGTTATTTCTAACCGAACTTATGTCTCGTACAGTTCGGCATTGTCCTGTAATTTCTTTTCCTTACCGAACTTCAATGTCAAATTTAGCAGTTAATATTTTAGACTTTTGAACTACAGTTCGGTAACCTTGTATTATTCATTAACCTAACCGAACATGTTGTTCGGTTACCTGCAATATTTGGGCAGCTAACCGAACAGTGTTTCGGCAATCTCGATAATAATATGTCCTAACCGAACTAGTATCTGGCAAATCCATAAAATACTAAAATTTACTCAATAATTAATACCACTCTTCAAAAAACATAGTATTCCATTGATAAGCATACTTAGTTACATTACATGTGTCATTTAATTATCCGCAAGTGAAATTTGACCTTCATGTACAATTTCTTCCGACTTCTTCAAAGCATTCCACATCTCCATGTTAGGCTCATACATGATACACCAACCCAACATTCTGTCCGGATTAAATGAAAGCCAATAAGAGGTTCCACATATTAGAGGCAATGGACAATCGGGTTTTAACCGGAGGCCTATAAAGTGGTTGTTGTTAATCAATGCCATCACACATATCCTTCGTTTGAGTTGCTCGACACATACATTTGTTTTCGGAGTGAAGGTGAAACTAGCATATTTTTTGAAATAATGATCCACACAATTGAATGCCTTGGCGATTAAGTGTCCACATATAGGCATGCTCATCCAATAATTCGATATCATCGGATTGCCCCCATGAAGACGACGTTGATACCTAACAAATTGCTCATTGAGACTACCTTCATTATCGCACAACATTGTCTTGTAAAAGGCTCGATTCTCCTTTAGTTTGGACAACAACCTTTGCCTTATATGAGTGATTGCACACCCATTATTTCGCTTCGTACCTTCGATGAAAGGCCCAAGTTGTTGATTGACAACATGAAAACCACAATTACCATCCGGAGGAACGTAGTCGGTGGAAATAACGTATTCTCTAATGTATAGAGGTAGCTCATTCAAATAGTCTTTATTTGGAGCCTCAACCTTCACGTCTAGAGAAGATGGTTGGATGGGGCACATTGGAGACTTAAGCTTCACGTCGACGGAGGATGGTTGGCTTGGTTGTGATTGACACATCAGACCTTTTTTCTTCAAATCTCGCTCACTTGTTTTGCCTTTCTCCTCGATACTCTTACCCCGTTTGTTGGATTTCTCAAAGCACATTGTCGCGGTATACTCATGGGACGAAGGATCTCTAGTAAATGGGGTTTGCTCACTTTTCTTCTTACGTAACACCTTTGCATATTCTCTTAGTTTCTTTTTTGCTTGGTCTACCTTTGCGTTTGCCTTTTGACGGTTCATAAACATTCTTCGCAGTTTGTGGATATATGATTTTCCTCATGTCATCCCAAAAGATTTGTTTTTTGAGCTTGTTCATGCCACGATACAAATTTAGAATGGTTATACCCATTTCGTTATCACCAAACTCTTCCCCGGCTTCTTCTCCCTTTGGAGGAGGGATGAAACTTAGATGCTTCCAAAATGGATCAATTTCACTTAAAGGGATTACGCCATGCTCGTAGTTGATTATCATATGGCGACAAGGTAGTCCCATAGACTTATTCATGTTACATAGACACACCTCATCCGACTTGGTTTCCCACTTCTCAATCAACTCGACTTCTATAATCAACAACTTCATACATTGCCGAGATACGTTGTAATGGATTCCCTTGAATAATGGGTTGTCGGCATATTTTCCGTTTATTTGGAATATATGAATTTTTTGGAACTTCTCTTTAATTCTATCAACGTCGCGCTTGAAGTAATTTTCCATAGCATACCACACGGTTACGAAATTATCAACACATCCAAAGAGATTCTTCTTCAACCGATGGTGAGCGGACTCTACTAAACTTGTCGCTTGATTTCCCAAGTGTTTATATTGGTTAGTATAAGCATTAAAAAACTTCTCTTTGTATGGTTCCAACCGTTGGCGAAGAACATACAACACAACACCGGGGTAATCCGGAGTATCCCAATGGGAGATGAACTCCGCAAGATTTAGATGATACTCTTCCTCGGTAAGAGACCAACACAATGATTCCTATCCACTGTTGAAAGCAACCCATTTAGCGTAATTTGCTTCGTATTGTTTTTCGAGTTCCTGTTTTGCATCCGCTCGTTCATGTTCCGGTACCATATTAATCTTTCATATCTTTTTTTCATGGGTGGACAAATTATTGGCTTGCACCTATTTATCAAATTACACCATATATGGAACGTACAAAGCATATTATGTGCTAGTGGGAACACTTCCTCTATTGCATTCATCAATGCGACATCATTATAGGTCATTATAACCCCGGGAATATCATCACCTCGGAAGATTGCCCAAATGTAACTAGGTTCTTGCTCATCTCTTAAGAAACAAAATGCCACGGTAAACGGTAACTTCGTCGAAGTACGCCCAACAATATTCAACAATGGCATCTCGTACTTGTTCGTCTTATAAGTGCAATCCATTATTAGAAACTTCATGAAAGCATTGAGCCAATTGAACACTCGTCGGATGCGCAATAAAAAGTTGTGTTATCTCTCCTTCTGAATCCACATCCTTTTGAACCACATAGTTTGTCTCTTGGGCCAAAAAAAAAACAATTGTTGAATTACTTGTCTATCTCTCCATTCCTTCCTTCTAATTGTCTCAATTGCATTGTAAATTGTAGAAAAAGATGAGTGGTTATCCTTGTTATCCTCCTTTAGTATTTGGAGCATTTGAACCGGTGAAATACCACTACACCAAAACAGTTGATTGGGACGGATATAAGCGTTGCAATTAATTTAAACAACGCCTATATGCGTTGATAATATGGCGTAGCAAATTTGTGTGCAACGTATATAAACGTTGGTCAACAGGTTTAGCAACGTTTTATTTTGCAATTTGAGCAACGGATTCTTTAATTTTTGCAACGCATTTTTAAATTTGTGCAACGGTTACATTAATTAAGGCAACGTATTACACAAATTTGCGCAACATGTATATACGTTGCAAAACTATTTTACAGGTGAAAAAAAAAATCCGACGATAATTCCGGCAGATTTTTGCACCTGAATATATATTCTGCACCTTCATATACCATTGTAGATAAACTAGTAGACCCAATTTTACATATGAACATATAATTGGTCATCACAATCCATGCATCAAGATATATGAATATATGAATTCCTTAAGTTGAAGCATGTAACAGATGAACTATAATAAACCTTACAATTATTTGGTTGATTCAAAGATAAATACTAACAATGGTTCACTAAACCAAGTTTCTCAATTTGAAAATATGAAAGTTAATGTTAATTTGTCTACAATTGAAGTTGAGGCTTGAAAAGAGGTGAGAGTTCAATAACCTTTGTAGGAAGTAAATAGATAAATACAAGATCCTCTGTAGGTGACTGTCATTGGTGGACAGTCTTTGCCAGCTGAAAATGCATTGGCAGATACTAAAGCAGAACCTCCCATGGTATTTTGAGAATGATGATGCGACTTCTTCCAAACCTGCTCATAAACTTGAGAGATGCTCAAATCAATAGAGATTATATTGCCAGCTACTAGAAACTCCATGCCGAAGTCATCCTCGATAAGCCCTACCATATCCAACTGGTGACAAATTTTGTTTTCAACATCTCGCATCAAGGGACCAATCTCAGCATTTGGATTTTTGGTCATTGATCCCCTGATGAACTCTTCTTGGGTATGCGCATTGTTCAAAACCAAAAGATAAACAGGCTCTGTGGCTTTGATGGACATATTGCATAGTTGGTCCAAAATGAACTACATCGAGGTTAATAACCAGTTAAGAGCCAGATAAATCAATACATCTTTATATTGAAATTACAATATTAAGCACCAAAAAAAAAAAAGAATACAAATATATGATGAATCTGATGACACATTTGGTTAACATTACGAATAACATAATGCATGCCGTATAAATTAAGAGAAACTAGAATGAAGATTTAATGCATCATATATCAAAATGCTTTTCTGCACAGAGATTATATCGCAGGTTATAAGAAGTGACCCATCTCTTACCAGAGAAGTTCGACCTTTCTTCTCCCGTCCATGTGTCTCGTAAACCATATATGCAGTAACGCCAATTTTGGGCTGCATTAGGTTCCCGAAATGGATTCACCCTTAATTTAGTTTCACTACAGCGTATAAAACTATGTAGTACTATAAACTATGTAGCTGTTAAATATTAATACTAATGATATATTCAATTGTTAAATATAACATATTAATGATGGTCAAGAACACTTTTCAAAGTGCTATGAGTTACAAATACAAACAATCTGCGATTAGCGAAATAAGATGTTGATTGTGGTGATGTAAAAAAAGTTTAATATGACTCATATACTTCAAATTAATAGCCACATAATTCGTTTCCGTAATAGGAGAAACTGGGTTTCAAATCATTCCTAGTCAATTTACTATATCATGCAGAACAAAGCTCAAAACAAATATAGAACATAACCACAATTAGACAAGGCAAGAAAATCCACATACCTAGAACGGATTTTATGGACTTCAAAAAATTTGCTGAGGAGCTCAATTAGCTTATGAAGGATGAATCCCTGCGATATATCAAGATGAAGACTTCTCTCCTGATATTCAAATTTGCAGTCATTAGTGCCTGACCTGAGTATGTCCACCGCAAGCACCTATACATTTGCGAGTTGGAAAAGAATAATTTTATTTAGTGTCCCTGGGTCTAAAGTACAGCTTAATGAGAAAAAGTTGAAATTTAGATTGTAAGGCAAGCAGTTAGCTAGAGATACTGAATTACTCCAGATATGCGAACAAGAAAAGAAGAACTGGGACAACAAAAAAAGATGCATTATAAAGCAATGAAACAACGCCATGAATGACTCCAGAAATATGTGCCAACACAAGACAAATCTTCCTTTCATATCTTCTTCATCTTTAATAAATATATCCCAGATGCACTTTTGCATGCCATAATATCTCGAATTTCCTACAATTTAAACAAGAAAAATTGTTTAGGAAACCCAAAGCAGCAAGCATAGAACTTAATGAACATGCACCCGGTCGCTGATTAATATCCCTCCAGGTTCAATAACAGATCCTGTTAACAAATATACATTCACATATGAAATGTTGTCCAGCAAAAGCAAAAGTGATGCCCCCACAAGTTCAAGATTCAAGCGAATGTGATGCCCCCCGTAAGTTGAAGATATAATACAACACAAGCGAAGGAGAAAAATAATACACACCCCAACTTTCATCTAATTGATTGCACAATTCGTATGAAAACCGCGACTCCTTAGGAACTGATTCAAACAACCAAGAGCAAACAAAAAAGAATAAAGATGCAGTAGAGGATGAACAAAATCAACAAACTTACTTATTGAATAAAGAAAAAAATCCCAAAACCTTACCTTTCTGCGAAGATGTTTATGTGAAACATCATCCACCACAGGAACCTCATTTGACCACAATATTTCCCTTCAGAGGGTCTTAAAACCTCTCTCGATTAAGTTAGTTATTGTGGTCTACGGTAAACATACAAATAACGAGAGAAATGGTAACATGGAATTATTTTCCAAAGTCGAAAGGTTTAACTTTAAAGTCAGTAAAATTCCGCAATGGAGTCAGCTTTTAGTGTAATTCCTCAGTGCAAAGTGTTTGCTAAACCACAAAGTGATGGTCATTTCTAAAAAAAATAATCAGTAGTTGCATAGAAGAACGCCAACTGTCTGTATCGCGATAAACTCTTGTTCTTATTCAACTCACAAGCACATGTACTAAAAAAGAAACTAATTTAAAAAGCAGTCTCTACAGAGGATTAAGTCCTATGTCTTACTTGTAACAAGATTCCGAACCATTTGTGTGCCACCTCACGAGCAACAACAATGAAAACCTGAAAAGCAGAGTGATTGCATTAGTATCACACTTTCAGCAAAGCGGAATTAAGCAACTCCTGAAAAGGATGCAAATGAAAAGGTTGCTTAACCACATTGCTACTGAATGACATAATGAGAAATGCCACATAAAGACTCGCTGCCTGAGATACTTTGATAGTGTACTCCCTCGAGAGCATCATCACAGAGAACAACATGATAAGAGTTTCTCCATGAATCAAATAAAATGCACACATTGAGTGCTAAAGCTACAATTAATTCAACAAAAGAAACATAGTGAATAAGTGCACAGGACAATAAGTTGCAAAATCAGTGATACGAAAGTGAACATGTATAAAACTTACACAAAGAAGTTATAGTTCAATTTATACTCACTTCATCTGTAACCTACAATGGCCTAGGACTGCAAAAACATGGATATGACTTATGAGATATGCCTACAAGATACGGTGTATTTGTCCACACAAACCTTGCACCAGTCGATGGGACATCCCAATCCCAAAAAAGAACACTGCGAGAATTACACTTAGGTGGAATAACTGTAGTAAAAATATCCATGTTAGGAAAATTGTAAACAAAAACAAAAAGTAACAAGGACCAGGACCTTGAAGAAACTTCAGAAAGTTACAAAGAACTCTTACCTCGGCTAGCATATAAGAAAGTTAAGCCATAAGTATCATCAGCACAACCTCATGGTCAGTAGAATGCCTGAAATTGGCACAAACTTGTGCAAATAGAGTGTTGTAGAATCTTGAGATAGTTTTCCAGCGAACCCAAAGACACGAACCACATGAAAGAAGGATATAAGGAAAAGTGGTCATAAGAAAGTGAACATTAAATATTATCTGCCAAAATATAGCTTTTTAATGATGTATGCACTCAAAAGTCCATCCTGTAAGAAATAAAAGACAACAAAAATGATGCATAAGAGATTAAGAGTACAACTCTTAGTCATGGAAAAGCATACAAAACCCTGATTACAAACTTAGGGGTTTTTAGGGAAAGGCTTACAAATGCTCCAAGCAGTGTGCTTGTGATGAATAAATATGAGAAGTTCCCAAAAAATTGCAATGCGATTTTGGAATTGATGCGAGTAAGATATCAAAGTCCTGAATTGCATGGACGAGCACCACAGAAGTCGTGTCATTAACAACACCTTCACCGAAAACCAAACTGTAAAGCAGGGGTGTCTCCTCCTGATTAAACACCTGTTGAAGTACAATAAAATTTACATTTTTATTTTATATTAAGATAAGCTACTAGTGGTGGTGCAATTACAATTTGTTTGGAGGTTTCTAGAGAGTTTTTGCAAACAAAATCTGTGCAGAAAAGATTCTTCCGGTGACTACAATTTAAAAATGAAACCCGTATAAGAATACAACATAAAGTGATAGTACTAAATCAAGAACTTATAGTTCAGTTTATACTTACTCCTTCACCTCAAAGTTATCATCGACAACACCATAAACTATCTTCATCTCGTGATTAAGAAACAATTATGATTATTTTTTTTATAAATCTAGGGATTTAAATGATAACTATAAGAAAAAAAAACCCTAAATCAATTAGGAAAAATCGTTATAAATCAAGGGTAATAGATCTATCACCATAAATTTTTTACACATACAGGATAGTTCATCACTGGAGAAAACAACTTCAGGTTGGATCAACACACCTTTCAACGGCTTTACAAAAGAAAAGTTTGAGTTATTGAAATATTGGGTTTGACTTCCAGATTAGTTTTGATTCATGAGATAGGTTTTAGGAGAAACGGGTTTTGATTTATAAAAAGTTGGGTTGGATTTGGAGATGTCGCTTAGGGTTAGAGAGAAGAAGAAAAGGGGGAGGATAACTCGATGTTGTGAAAGAGAAAATATAAGAAGAAAATAAGCAAAAATAAAATGAAAGGGAGGATAATAGGAATTAGATGGACATTTAAGTCCTCGACTTATTTAATAATGTCAAGTGCGTCCTGATTTTCATTTACTTTTTGGATATTAGGATTTAGTGCAATGTATTTTTTGGTGAGCAACGGATATTAACGTTTCAAAGGGTGCAACGTCTATATCCGTTGCGCAACCCCGAAATTGAAGAGTTGCAAAATACAGGATATGGTGTAGTGTACCCATTGTCCTCATTTTAGCTACCTTGTCCATATCTCTTTAGGAGTTAGCTTTGCCGCCATGAAATGTCCTTCAAGACGCTCCGGACGAGGATGATTATGACAACCTTGCATAACCCTATAGAGAACCCATCCACCCAAATCTTCGTTCAAATTAAATGCAAGCTTGAATGGGCAATGAATCTTCTTTGAGAAAGTTTTGTTCTTCCTATTTGTCTTTCCTTTATAAACATAACCCTTCCTCTTGTGGCTTTTATCGGGATCGCCGCTTCTCTCACAAACCATTTCAAATCGAGTTTTGATTTCTCTCCCATTCGAGTTTTAGGAACTTCAGTAAACTGTATGATCATATAAGTTAAACTCAGTCCCAACTCCTCCATTATATCTGAAGATTTCTCTTTGTATCTTGCTTGTATCTTCTTCTTCTTGTATTTGGTTACTGTAATATTTTCCCTTAAACTTCAAAATAAAAAATGAACGATTTCAATTCTCGTTAAATTTTATGACTTCTTTAATCGTATGCGCCTCAATATTCCCCAACTTCTGCAGTCCAGCAAAATTGTTTTTCAAACATAAAATAATTTCAAAATCAACTAGTTCAAAGCTCATGTGCCTGTGTAACCCCCTCATTAAACAGTGGCGACAATTTAGCGTAGCCCAATGATTTGCTATTTCTCAGTAAATGTGCAAGCGTGATGATTGAGCATGCGTCCTTCAACTGATTACGCCTCCCATTTCCATGCCCTTTTAAGCTTTTAATTATGTAGGAAATACCATTAGGTCCTAGGAATAATATATTAGGATGAGTCTAGTCCATTTGACCCAGTCAAATGTCTGTTTGGTCCTATTTGGTAATATAAATTATAGTTTGGTCCTAAAAATTATTATTTGGTCCTACGCCGATGTCATGGATGATGTAAATGTCACCTTGTAGTGGCAGAAATACCCTTTTGGATAAGGACCATATATATAGTCAAAAGGTAAGAGAGATGGAATCATTCTCAGATTTACTTTATCTCTCTTCTTTTCTAGATCTAGTTTTTCTTTTCCTCTCAAATGTTTTTTCTAGGGTTTTAATTTTGTGGAAACAAGAAACAGAGATGATGAAGATATGCAGACGAAGATGAAGATTTTGCAGATTTTGATGAAGATTTGCAGAGATGATGCGAAGATTTACAGAGAAACAAAAACAGATATTTTGATTTGATTACATAGATCGAAGACGAACTCTGTTTTTTGATTTTTTTTTCTTCTTCTTTTTGTTGCTGCTGGTGTTTGAATGTTGAAGATGAAGAAAGACGATGAAGATGATGATTTTGGTAGTTGTAGACGACGAATATGATGATGTTGCTACTGTTGAATACGCTGTTGCTGATCATATTGGTGACGATGAATACAGATGTGTTCTTGACGACGACGACGACGAAGATGAATACAAATGTGTTCTTGAATGAACGATGCTGCTGTTGTTCGTTGAAGATGGTGAAGAAGATGAAGAAGATAAAGATATGATGTTGTTGTTAAAGATGTAATCAAGAACTGATGATTTTATTTTTGAAGATGAAGATGTATAGACTTCATTCCCGGGAATGAAGTTTGTTTTTTTTAGCTTTTTGTATGGACTTCATTCCCGGGAATGAAGTCTGTTTTTTTAGCTTTTTGTATGGACTTCATTCCCGGGAATGAAGTCTGTTTTTTTTAGCACGGAAGAACTGCTACAAAAATAAAAATTTAACACGGAAGGGTATTTTTCTCTATTTAAAAATATTTTTAAATAATTATGGACCAAACAATAAAGGCGTTTGACCAAAGGACTAAACAGACATGGGCCCACCTAAATAAGGACCAAACGATATTTTTCCCTTTAATTATTAGACAAAGAAAAAGGTAAATGTCAGCTCATCATGTATACAAAGAGATAAAAAACCAAAATAGATCAAGGGAACATTATCTAAATACCCCTACTATGAGGCCCCTTGAAATATACCCTTATCAACTTTACAAATACCCCTAAGCCTACTACATTACTAAAATACCCTCTTTTATATAGTGTATATACAAAACCACCACCACCACTATTCAAAAAAAAAAAAAAAAAAAAAAAAAAATCTAATGGCCACACCACTGTCCACCGCCAACCACCACCACCAACCACCGCCAACCACCACCACCACCACCGACCACCGCCAACCACCACCACCACCGTCCACCACCACCAACGACCACCACCACCACCAACCACCACCACCGACGACCACCACCACCGAAGACCACCACCACCACCACCGACCACCACCACCAACCACCACTACCACCAACCACCACCACCACTGTCCACCACCACCGCCAACCACCGCCACCGCTAACGAACACCACCACTGTCCACTACCACCGCCGCCGCCAACAACCGACACCCACCGCCGCCGCCAACCATCACCGCCGTCAACCACCATCGCCACCGCCAACCACCACCACCATGTGGAGTCAACTTGCTGAAGTTGTGTCCATATCAGAGGAAACTAGCTCAAGTTGTCTTCAACAATAAAGGAAACTAGCACAAAGTTGTCTTCAAAAAGTGAAATCAACTAGCCTAAGTTGTCTCCATATATGGAGGCAACTAGCACAAGTTGTCTCCAAAATAAATAAAAATTATACACAAATAAGTGAACCTAGTGTGAATCGAACACACATCATCTGACATATAGTCAGTTGTGCTACCATTGCACCACAGGTTCGCCACACCATCAGTGCTCAACCAACAATTCAAACAACCACCATACAACACCACACCATCCATATGTGCTACTGCAACTCTACCTGCAACATCTTCATGACCACAACCGTCTATGCACACTTGCAACATGAGCCAATAGTCAGAGTCACTTCCATGCCCCTACTCAAACACCATCAAGAACACACAAGCAAGAATAACTTCTTGTTATGCTTTCAATGCCTCGTATTCATATTGAGTTCATTCTCAACCTCCTAAGCATTCATCTACTCTCTTGACTTTAAAGCATGAGCACCAAAGAAGCACAACCATCATCAAGAACCCAACACAACCCCGTGTTACCATTGCAAGACAAATTCGACACAAAATACTCTAAGATATATGTATTTAGATAATTTCAGATGAATAAATGGACCCAAAAACATAACCAAGTTGCCTCCGAACTGGAATCAACTAGCTCAAGTTGCCTTCAATCTGAAATCAACTAGCTCAAGTTGCCTCCAAAAGTGAAAGCAACTTGGTCAAAGTTGTCTTCAAAGTTAGAAGCAACTTAGTCAAGTTGTCTTCAAAGTTAGAAGCAACTAGCAATAGCATCATCATCAACACCAGCCATTCCTCTTGACTGAACCAATACTCAATCTACAACTTCTCTTGACTGAACCAATACTCAATCTACAGCTTCTAAAACAACTTCATAATCTGCACATTTCAGCTCATGCCTCGCAATCCAACTCCAGGCAACAGTGCCACCTTCAGCGTAAGCCGTCTCATTACCATTGCTCCCTTTCTTTCTCTAGCACCACTGTCTCAGTACCCAGCTCTCATTTGTTGCTATAATCAGAACTATACTATCTCACCTTGCAAACTCTTAAGCCAACACATATCGCCACCACTCCATCACAAAGAGAACCATCACGAGCTAGAGCACCAGTTCAGCTCATTATCCTGTCACATCAAAACCTATAATGCATCTTCCCAAGCCAACGACTTCACTTCCATTCTCTGCCTGTCTTGCCACAGTACAAGCCAAACAAAAATCCACTGCAATATCATTCATGCCACAACTTCCCCGCACAAACTAATCATTCATGTATTCAAAGACTCCAACACTAACCCATTAAATCCTTCCCCATTCATATCTTCTCGTAGCAACCATGGAAGCTTCATTACTTCATATCAATTCTCGCATTGTCGGCACAACTCAACAAAGATTCTCGCATATTCTTTAATCAATCACAATTGCCATCATATCCTTTCTATGTTCTTCTTGAGCACCATCATCGCTCGAATCGACTCCTTAATTCATCACCATACTCCATCTAGTGGTTGCTCAACACTTCTTGTGCATATTCACCTCAACTCGCCATCTCCTTTCAACTGTCCCTCATTTCAGCCCATGGAAACAACACCCAACTGTACTGGTCCTAAAACATTCATCTATTTCAGTTCATTGCACAACAAACCGCACTACAACTTCATAATCCCCTCGTAACTACTCGATCCTTGGAAATGACATACTCAGCTCCCTATTAGCTTGTAGCAACAACACCAACATTAATCCTCTGCACCTGCAACCACCTCAAACCATTAACAAAACATTTCTCCTCTCTATTCTTCTCCATTAGTCACATTAGCAGCTCCGACTGCATCTGTAGAGCTTACATCCATACCTTAAATCCATTTAACCTTATTTGAATGTGTTACCTGAGAACCCATTCTCCACCTGATTTTTGTCTTGAAATTCCGCCTCATGATTTTAATATGACTTTTTTAATGTAAAAATCATCAATACACGATCGATTTGTATCGATCCATATGAATACTCCATCTCCGTTTGATAAATCTATGCAACAAACATCGAAAATTTTCATAAATTGAAACCTTAAACTCGAATTGCAGAATCAAAATTAGTTTCGATTTAATTTTTGCATAACCTTAGTTTCCATTTTTATCCGGAAAAGGAAGTTGTCGTTGTTGTTGAAATGGTGGTCGTCAAATCGTCGTAATAGTGGTGGTGTTGGCTTCTCGCAAGATTGTGATTCCTCACCAGATCTAATGATTCTTCATCAGCTTTAGTTTTGTAAATCAAAATCGATTGTTTAAGAGTTGGGTGTGGTGCTATAGGTGGTGGTTTAGGTAGTGACAGAGCTGATAATCGCAGCGATGAAGATGGTGGTGGCGGAGACGAAGATGGTGGTGGCGGTGAAAGGATGAATATGTGTCCGGTTCTCTCGAGTGAGAAATAAAGAACGAAGATGGTGAAGGTTAAAAACAGGATTATGAGAATTATTTTGTTGAACATAATTTCGGTTTTGCCATTAGGGGTATTTGTAAAGACCCATAAGGGTACTTGTGCAGGATCCATGGATAGTAGGGGCATAAATAACATTCCCACATAGATCAATCGATATTAGTCAGTATCCATCTCTAGAATTTCACTTAACTAAAGCGGCGCACCAAGTGTGAACGCAGGATGGTAATGCCTGCATAAGCTCCGCCATTGCTAATCCTGCTTCTTACAAAAAAATCAATAACATGATGATTAGCAGGGAGATGCGAGTATAAACGGTAAACTCAACAAGTTGGCAGACTAGATTCTGCACATGCAAGAATGGAGTTCAAATCAAATCATCTCGCCTGAAGAATGCGGATTGCCAAAAAACCAATCAGCAATGGATGGAGAGTTCAAATCAAATCATCTCGCCTGAAGAATGCGGATTGCCAAAAAACCAATCAGCAATGGATGGAGAGGCCCGGTTTTTTCCACAAGTTGGTTGGTGGTTGGCTGATAGCCCATGCCGGACTATAAGTTGGGCATCCTAACCATAGCTGATTGGCGATTAGGAGCGCAATCTGAATCTGATATATGCAAGATTCTTACGATTCCCTTGTCCAATGTGGGACTACTATGTATCTTAAGAAACGGTTCTTGGAGTAGATGATTATGGATTGAGAAATCCTTACTTTTAATAGCATCCGATAAGTCCTCGGGTTGGCACTTAGCCGTCCATTATTTGGTGAAACTGAGGTTACCAACAAGATTTAACAAGCACACAAATGGTCCCTCAATATCCTGAATCTAATATATGCCAAGAACTGGGGAAAAATTCAGATAATTCGACAAAGAATTCCATTCGCAAACACAACTGCAGATTGACTTGAACATTACACATTTAACACTGATTAAACTTCAAAATACATATATAATGCTAAATTTATTGATGAAAAAAAACCACAATCATTTAAAAAATACAAATTGGATCTTTACATTTATTCCCCATTGTAATCTATCCCAAACTTAAATCCAACTCCGCTTCTTGGTGCTTACCATCAATAATCCAATTCGTGCACGAGACATGGCTGCTATCAATCTTCTAACATCACGAAGATTGCCGACAGGGCGAGTACGGACATGCAAGACATGGTAAGATGAAGTCGTTCTGCTGACCTTGAAACTTGTCAACTGTGGTAACCTTGTTAGGTGGTCCAACGAAGGGATGTCTAGAGATAACATCACGAATCAGTAGTTTCTGACCATTCTAGGTTGTCAATATGGAAATCTTACTTGCAGTTACAGGATATTCTGCCATTCTCATATAGATAACTCTATATACTAGCCTGTCCTTCTTTAGTCATCATATAATTGCGTAGTCAGCCATAGACTTGAGCAATTCATAATTCCTACACGCATCAGATAATTTGCGTAGTTGGGCGTCTAGACAATCACTGATTGGCCATTAGTGCTGCAATCCTAATGTGATATATTATTGAAGATACTTGGAAATTTTGAACCACCTAATGTGGGAGATTCAGATGTTTTCTTCCATTAATGGTCATACTTTATTCAAATCTAGGTATTGGAGAAGAAGAAGTAGCAATGTCATCAATCAGGAACAAAGCTAGCATTGCCACCAAGACGCAGCTGATGATCTAAAGGTCAAGAAGCATATTTGGTTCGTGATTGGCAATATTTGGCGCCGAGTCCCGAAGACAAGATGTTTAACAACATCAAAACTAAACTGAAAGGATACAGAATTCGGGGTTTGGCATTTTTGCCAAAAACCAATTAGCAACGGTTGGAGAGGCCCGGGTTTCCAACTCTGAAAATTTTGTAGGATTGCTGATAGCCCATGTCGGACTATTAGTTGGGCGTCCAAACCATCGCTGATTGGCGATAAGTACTGCAATCTGAATCTGATATATGTAAGATTCTTACAATCCCCTTGTCCGATGTGGGACTACTATGTATCTTAAGGAACGGTTGCCGTTACTTCTTGGAGTAGAAAATTATGGATTGAGAAATCTTTACTATAATAGCGTCTGATAAGCCGTCGGCCTGGCACTTGGCCGTCCATTTGTTGGTTACCAACAAGATTTAACAAGGCTGCAAGTTATATGGTAGACGTAGACACACAAAAGGTTCCTCAATATCCCGAGTCTAAAATGCGAACTGGGGAAAAGTTCGGATATTGATGACAAAATGCTAAGTTTATTGATGACAAAATACAAGTTCGATCTTTAGATATACTCATCATTGTAATCTAATACCCCAAACTCTTACCATCAATGATCCTAGCCATTTCTTCAACGCCACTAACGAAATGGACCATTCCAGTATCTCCAACATCACGATCTGTAACTGACGTCGTCTCGTCTAAGATTAAACCAAGTCGATCAGGTCGCTGAAGAAGAAGCTGGAAAGTAGGTTGTAGCTCGTAACACTGTTCAAACAGTGATCGGCAGCAAAACACGTACAACCCAAGTCGTGCACGAGACATGGCGACAATCAATCTTCTAACATCACGAAGATGCCCAAAACCGCGAGTACGGACAAGAGACAGTAAGATGAAGTCGTTCTGCTGACCTTGAAACTTGTCAACTGTCGTGACCTTGCTAGGTGGACCAATCAAGTTATGTGAGCAACGTCTAGTGATAACATCACGAATCAGTAGCTTCTGACCGTTGTAGGTTGTCAATATGGAAATCTTACTTGCAGGATAACCTAGCAACCGCATATAGATGTACACACTTACTATATACTCAGCCTCTCTGACATTTTGATAAAACCCAGGTTGTGGAGCACTTTCACCTCTCCCATGATATTCAGGAACATCTACCAGCTGATAATCATAAGAAAAGCCTGCATTTGCTTTATGGAAAATAGCTTCCTCTCGCACAATTGGCAGGTCTCCAAGATCCCTATATCTCCAGTTATACAGCTTGGCTATATTTGGCCTGGCTCTACCTTGGGCGTTAAGCTCAATATACGGTACACCTAGACGAACAAATCTTGTAAACAAGCTCTGGTCCATGTGGCTGTATTTCTGGAACGCCACATTCTTCACAACTGGAGGCAACTGGTGGTGATCACCAATCAATATGCAGCGTTTGAGACGTGCACAACCATCTTCCTGCGTCTGAAGTAGCATTGGAATGAGAGTCTCAATCTCCAAGATCTGTGCACTTTCTTCCATAAGCAAGTTGTCATACTTGAAACCCAGCTGAAGGAAGTCCTTCCTTTTGAGCGCCGCATGGGTGCAGGTCATGGCCACAATCTTTGCTTGTTTAGTCATCAGATGATTTGCCCGGTCAGACGTAGACTTGAGCAATTCAAAAGCCCTGCACTCTTCAAGTTCTTGAAACATTGTTTGAAGATGACAGAAGCATCCCTTAGCTGCATGCATGTCTTTTTCGAAGGACTGTCCTGAGAAGACTGGTTGAACTGTGTTGGAGAAGTACGTACTAAATGGAAACCGCTCTTTAACAAATGAGGGCTTATCTAGATTTTGTGCACAAGCTGCAATAAACTGTTCCCACCGTGAGTAGACATGAAGCAACCAAAAGTATCCAGCAGTTTCGCAGGTGTATCCCACATCTTCTGGCAGTTGAAGAGATCTGGCAAGCCTTTCTACTTCAGAAAGTAGCTCCAACCGTCGAACTAGCATTGCATTTACTCTGCCTTGCCTACTAAAATCAAGGTCGGTTGCTAATTCTTGCTCTCCTTGACCCAAACGAAGAAGGTACCTGGCGGGAACATCCCTCTGCATTATCTTTTCGAAAAGATCATTGAGAGCCTGATTCGAGTGAGTAATTATCAGTGTTCTCTGAGATGGACAATTATGATAAAGAACATTTAAGATTTGTACAGCTGTGTCAGTCTTTCCAGTACCAGGAGGACCAACAACCATGGTTAAACCTGGCTGTATACCAGAGATGATGGCTTCAACCTGAGTGCAAGTAAATCTAACAGAGTTCTTTCTACTCTGATCTTGAGGATATGGAGCTGGATCAGGGGGAACATATGCCTCAACAATAAGGTTTTGTGCAGGAGTACTAGTTTTCAGGGTCTTAGGAAACTTCAACCTGAACGGCGGTTCTGGATGTGAAGCTTCGTTTCCGTCTGGACCTGTAAAACAAACCTGGTAATCTGGAAAACTACTTCTCAAATGATCAGCATCAAGAAACGTGTCTTTGAAGTCTACTGCATCAAGAAGGTCAGGCATATTTTTCCATTGTGCCGCAGAAGGGTCCCCGTAGCCCAGGAATATCTTGTGCAACCAGTCGGGGACAGTACAAGATTCATTCATTAGGTCTCTTATTGCTTCCAGAACTGCTTTGAAGTTATTTTCTTTGGGTTTCCTCCTCAACAGTATATTAAATGTCCCATAGACATCTTGTGCACCCTTCCCTGAGATGGCGTTCACATCCATAAAGTACTGTGCTGTATCCAAGGCAACAGTAACAGTCCGCAATTCACCTTTAGGAGGTTTCCATTCATCTCTTTTAATTTTCCCACTGAAATCATTCATGAAACCTCCCTCCTCATCGCGGATCTCAATCACTTCACAGCCACGAACAAACTGAATGCCAAGCCTCTCTGGCACACTCGATTTTGCAGCTTCCTCTGAACTGAGAGGCTCAAACGAAGGATGGATGGAGAGCAGAAACAACACATCATGCTCCTTAAGCGAATTCCATTCAGACCTAATCTGTGCGTTATAACTTGAAATACTGAACATAACATCTGCTGTTACAGAGGCTGGCTTGACCTCTCCTATATTGGGTTTTTGAACCTCTTTAATCTTAAATTCCTTGATTGGCACTCCCATCCTTGACCATCCTCGAAAAGCAGTTTCACCCTCAACATTTATGTATGGAAGAAGACGTGGAATTGCCTCCTGAATGTCTTCTCGAATTTCGTATGTTGATTCAAGACGGAAAAGATTGAAGTTTCTCAGAAGATAATCATGAAATGTCAGAAACTGAAGATTTAACTTTGGGAGTGCCAGGCACCCTTCCCCAGAGTAATTAACACTTGGAATAAGGCTTTCATCCCACATTATCTGTTCATTTGGGTATAATGGAAGTGCATTTATAGCCTCCTTTTGGGACTGGCGTTTCTCAAAAAACGAGACCATGACTTCAAGAAGGAAATCAACCCTCTGAGCCCAGGGATCTTTACAAGACACTAATTCGAGCTTATTGCAAACCAGGTCTTGTAGCTCCTCGGGAGAAAGCATGGATAATATCTTAACCAGATCAGCACGTTTGTCAATTAAACCAACATTAGCCAATGCAAGTTCTTTCAACTTGGGAACTGTCTCGAATACTGACAACTGGAAAGCTTGTATGCGAGAATAGTGAGCAAGAAGCACATCGTCGTCAGATAGCTGAGTCTCAGTATGATCATTAATCTCAAACCTTTCGTAAAATTGTAGCATATCAACCAACTGTGCGAAAAGCCTTCCCTCAGGGTGATTATAAAGAGCACTTAAATGACATTTGGGGATAACAGCAACATCAGCAACAACAGCCCTCAAAAACCTCCTTGTGCCCAGTTGGCTTAACAAATCAATCAAAAACTCGATGAACCTCTCGCAGTACAACACACAGCCACTATCAACGTGCTCAATACCACCAAGTTGACTATCTTCATGATCTGATTGCTTCAGCGAGAAAACTTGAGAATCGAGTATCTCCAAAAATTCCTCAATCAGATTCTTCACAAATCTTACTTCAAGCTTGGATTCTTTCTTTTTCATCTTTCCCAATTTGTTGTGTAATTCAGGATTGTGGAACATCTCCATCTTTAACCGGCCCAAAGACAAGCAATTCCATACCCGCAGACCTGCAAGCTTCAATACTGTTTGGCTGACAATATCATCTTCCAAACTCTGGAAGACATTTATCATGAAAACCAGATAATTGGTCTTCTCTGCTATAGTTAAAGCCCTTCCCTGTTCTTTAAGCCGGAGAACTCTTTCCAAGAACGATTTAAACAAATATCTCTTATCAGACAAACACACCCAAGCAGCTACATTCTCTCTAAATTTCTCATTGATCATAAGTATCATAGACATGACATGCTCAAAACTAGCAGTCTCAGAATCAAAATTAGGCCACAGATAGTTTTCTAAATACTGCGAAACCTCTAACATCATAACTCTATGTAAGGAAACAGGCTTATTATCTTCTTTCGCTGAGAGCTCAGACTCGTAAATCTGTTTAACCAGTTCAGGATCGAAAGGTTTATTCGAATCTTTAGTAGTTTTCGACCAATTGCCAGATGCTAACTTCGTTAACTCATTTCTCTGGATGTCGCCTAGAGTAATCGAATTTGAAACAATTGATTCAGAGACTCGCTGCCGTTTGAAAGGGTATGAGTATGTATCAGCTGATCCATGAATTTTAGGCATTGTGAAATCAGGGTTCTAGGGTTTTGGTGAGATTTTGAATGAAGAACACTCTGGTTTGGGAGATGTGTTTCTCTACAAGGCTACGTTTCTTATATAGACAGCAAAATTTATGAAATTAAGCAATAGAAATCATCTAAAATAGGAAACAGATTAGGAATAGGAAAGGCAAACAGATACCAGCAATGTAGCAGTGAAGATGTAATCCGATTACAGTTGTAAGAAGAAATCGATCATCGTCGACATCTGGGACAGATTTTTGAGGTAGATCGTTGTAAAAATGGGGCAATTGAAGATGTAAACATGATTCTTCTAACTCTGTTGAATTGGTTGTGTGAAAGAGAACTTGGGTTAGGGTTTTGGTAGATAATCTTGTGATTAATAACTTGATAAAGCAGCCATGATTGATTAATTGGAAGTTGAGCTGTAGAGCGTGGAAGCTGGAATGGAAGTGTGAAACCCTAACTTTAGAACCGAGGGTTTAAAGATGAACCATTTTTTGTGGACCATGTTTTTTTTGGGACCATGGTCTTATTAGGCCACCTTCCCTATAGTTATAAGGGGCGTCCTAAAATGTGGAAATGACTAACCTACTCTTAACCTAATTTAATTTAAAACCAACCTAATAACCACCACCTCCTCCCACCACCACCACCCACCACCGCCGATTACCACCACCAACCACCGATTACCACCACCACCTCCTCCCACCACCACCGCCCACCACCTCCGATTATCACCACCACCAACCACCGATTACCACCACCACCAACCACCATCACCGCTATATATATATAGCTTAATTTAAATAATTAACAAAGATATTCTCACAAACTCATTACTTCTCATTCGTTTTTAGTTGAAAAAATGAGAAGTAACCATCAAAATGAGCTGAAAATGGAAGCTGCAGAGAGATTTAATGGAGGTTTTTTTTTTTTCAGAGACAGGTTCGGTTATGTAGCAAAATAAAAGTCTCAGCCGAACATTTAGTTCGGTTGCGTCGCAAAACGTTCGGTTTCGTCGCAAAAATTCGGTTACTGCGAATTAATTTTTTCTGAACCGAACTCAGAGTTCGGTTGATTCGCAAAAAATACTTTTAACCGAACTATGGGCTAATTCCATACATGCATTTGCAAGTGCAGTTCGGTTGGATCGCAAAAATTGTTAAGTTTTTACTTTAACCGAACATGCATATATGCATATATAAGCTCAGTTCGGTTGGTTCGCAAAATATGTTGAAGTTTGCGAACCAACCGAACTTCTAACACTTGGTTACTTTTAACCTGCAGTTCGGTTGGGAACTTGGTTGCGTTGAAGTTTGCGAACCAACCGAACATACCTCTGTAAATGAGTTCGGTTAACTCGCAAAAATAATTTCAAAACCGAACTCTTCTCTATATAGCCAAATGTTGAGTTCGGTTTAATCACAAAAAACAAAATTTTGCGAACTTACCGAACTCTGTTGTTTAAAGTTAAAGTTCGGTTACAACGTGTTCTAGTCGACTGAACCGAACAAAACTATGTAAACTCAAGCATAGTAGTTCGGTTATATTTGATTTTTCATCAGCTAGCTTTACAAACAAAAACACCATTAAAGCTCTGCTTCGGTTGCTTGTGATTTTGGATTTATTAACCGAACTGCATTTGCAGAAAGTTCGGTTACATGTTCTTCATATAAAAAAACCGAACTTTGTTGACCTGGTTGAAATTTTTTTGTTACAATTTTGATTTTCAAGATATTTTAGGCCGTTTATAGCAACATTCACTAAGTTACAAGCATACTTCTCACCCGAGAAGTTTTTTCTCCATATTCACCCATCTCAAAATAATTTTTTCTCCATCTTCTTCTTCTTCTATCACTTTAGTCACTCAATAATTCTAGTTCTTTAAAAAAAAAAAAATCTATTAATTTAACTTTAATCAAAGATTAATCACACTAACTAATCATTATACAAAAATAATCAGGAGGGTAATTTTGGTATTAATCTAAATATTTAGATAAGGGGTGACCTAGAATTACTTCTAATGTCTTACCCAAAATAAAACCATGGCCCCCGAAAAAAACCATGGTCCCAAAAAAACGGTTCTTAAAGATATGGAACTGTGAAAGAATATCTGATCGTCTCTAACTATGAACCGTTTTTTGGGGACCATGGTTTTTTTTGGGGGACCATGGTCTTATTAGGCCACCTTCCCTATAGTTATAAGGGGTGTCCTAAAGTGTGGAAATGACTAACCTACCTTTAACCTAATTTAATTTAAAACTAACCGAATAACCACCTATGTATATATATATATAACCACCACCTCCTCCCACCACCGCCGCCCACCACTACCACCTCCGACTACCACCGCCACCAACCACCACCACCTATATATATATATAACTTAATTTAAATCATTAACATATTTACCCTTTTACCTAATTAAAATTATAACCAATCTACAACTTCTTTTTCCTCTATTTTACAATTTTTCTTCTTCTCTTCTTCATCAATTTATGATCATCTAACCCTGATCATATACAATTCTATTCAAAATCATCAAAGTTTTAGCTTGGTCGATTCATTGAATTTTCATCGTCGATTAATCAATCTTTTATAAACAAACCTATCCATAAGTATTTTCCCACAAACCCATTACTTCTAATTCGTTTTTGATTGAAATTTTGAGAAGTAGTCATCAAAATATGGTTTAAATGGAAGTTACAGTGGCATGTTCGGTTAGGAATAGTTTAAAAAAAACTAGCTTGCTAACCGAATATTCTGAAACCAAGAACACGAAGAACACTTCGGTTATCACGAATTAATTTTTTCTTAACCGAACTCAGAGTTCGGTTGGTTCGCAAAGAAGGCTAAAACTATTTTCTAACCGAACTTTACCAATATTACAAAAAAAAAAAAATCAAATGTAACAAAACTGTGATATTTTTCCCACTATGTTGATTTTTGATTTAACCGAATTTTGCCCAGCATGTTCGGTTGGTTCGCAAAGAACGCTAAAAATATTTTCTAACCGAACTTTACCAATATTACAAAAAAAAATAAAAATAAAATGTAACCGAACTGTGATATTTTTCCCACTATGTTGATTTTTGATTTAACCGAACATTGCCCACTATGTTCGGTTGGTTTGCAAAGAAGGCTAAAACTATTTTCTAACCGAACTTTACCAATATTACAAAAAAAAAAAAAAAAAAAAAAAATCCAAAGTAACCGAACTGTGTTATTTTGCCCACTATGTTGAGTTTCAATTTAACCGAACTCGTCCCACTATGTTCGGTTTGTTCGCAAAAAACCTTGACAAGCCGAACACTTAACTAATAGTGTGTAGTTCGGTTAGATATTAGTTGGTATGAAGTTTCCGAAACAACCGAACTTTGTACACTTGGTAAAATCTTAATCAACGCGAAGTTCAGTTACATATAGGTTTCGAACCAACCGAACTTCTAGACCCTAAAGTTCGGTAACATTGCGGGCAAACCGAATATTACTCTGTAAATCCTATAAACCAAGTTCGGTAAACTGCGTGTTAACCGAGCGACTAAAAACCTCCATTAAGAGCGAGTTCGGTAACCTGCGTGTTTGGAAAAAGTAACCAAACTACACTTTCAGATGTGTTCGGTTACCACTCTTCACATAAGGTAACCGAACAAGCCCAAATCTACTTAAAAAATTTACATTTTTTTGAAATTTTGGATCAATTCAACCAACATTATCTAAGTTTGAAACATACCTGGGTACCCAAATACTCTTCCTCCGGTTGTGGTTAGTAAAATCCATGTTTTACTTCTTCATCTTCTCTAACTTTACTCTCTCAATAATTCTACTTCTTTTCTAAAAAAAACCCATCTGATTTTTTAATCTCACTAATTATCTTTAAGTTAATCATTTCACAAATCGTTACACTAACTAATCATTACCCAAAATTAGTCAGGATGGTAAATTTAGGTATTAATAGAAATATCTAGATAAGGGTGACCTAGATTTACTTCTAAATGTCTTACTAAAAATAGAGGTCCCCAAAAATGGTTCCTAACTATAAGGGCAGTAGAAGGCCCATCTTATGGGGGCCCAAGCGCCCAACTACAGTTTTTTGTTATAGAAGAATGAGCCTCAGTCTTGAGAACACGACCACATGGTCAAACAAAAGCGTCCATATCGAACTGCACCCAAGGAATGCTAATTTAGTTAGGGTATGAACAGCAAAATGGACATCCACTCAAAGTTGGGAAGATAGTGCACCTACACCAGCTTAAAGTAGTTCAAGGAATGAGTGGACACCGTCGAAATGCAACTTGGCATCAGGTTAAAGTGACTCGCCTGATAGTAATAGTTATCGCAATATACTGAGAGACAAATCAACTCGAAAAATTTATAGTTGCTATTAAGGTGAAAACAATTATAAGAATTGAAGTGCGGAAAAAGATAGAAATAGTACCAGTAATCTGAACAGAGCAAAACCAAGAAACGCTAGTAAATTTAAAAAGGAGGCGTCACATCCTCGAAAGAAAGATCATCCGTTTAATTTGCACATGGCGGCATCAAGAGTTGTACTTTTCGGGCAATTGTTTGAGCGTATCTTGAACTATTTTCAACAGCTTCTCCTCAGTACTGGAGTGCAGATAGTGAGAGACCCTATCTTTCTCCTTTTGCGAACATATCTGAGCCTTTACCGCAAACCCTTTTTTAGTCCAATTTGAAGCTTTCCAGGCATAATAATCTGCTGTATCATTCAAGAACGCCGTCTCAAAATTATTCACATAATATTCCAGATCCGGCATGTCATTCTCGTGACCAAGGTCAACAAAAATCTCTATAACATTCTTGATCAGAGTTTGATCGATTTCTCGTCCTTCACGTTCTTGACTAATCAACGAGATAACAGCATCCTTAACACGAACTTTCATCAACTCGCCGACAATTTTGCGGAAGCAACCGAACCCAACATCTTTTAACGTTGGAATTCTCCGTCGAGGAGTATAATGGCGATCTAGATAACCGAAATAAATCGGAAGCTTACTTACCAAAACTTTATAATTTTCCCACCTCGTAAGGAGTTCTCGTAACAGGAATACACCATGCTTCTCTTGGATAGCTGGTAAAACTATTGAACGCAAGTAATTGTTATAAACATCTCCATATCTTTCGTAGAGCTGTTTAGAATAATCTCTACCAGGAGATTTCTGATTGCACATGGTGTATATTGTTTCGTGCAGGATCCAAAAAAAATCCTTGTCTTTTGGTGATTCAGGGACCCCTTCAATAATATTAATCAGCTTCGTAACCCCTTTCTGAATAATTGCCCAACCTTCCTCCAACTCTAGTACCCTCTGGTTCATTGTGCGCAACACTATCTCAACTCCAAACTCAAAAAGAGAGACCCAAAACGAGAAACACAAAAAGAAAAAAGAAAAACTATTTGACAAAAACTTTGGGCCATGAACTTGTTTTTATAGGGAGGTAACTAAGGGGAGTTCCTGATTCCAAAACCAGGTAGGATAAATAAATATGATAGAAAAACGGTCCGCAATGTAGGAAAACTATTTACAAGGTTGTTGGAGGATCATAGTAACAGTGTTAGATTACTTCTTACAGTTTCCGATATTACTTTTTACTTGAAATTTATTTCTACTAGCTTCCTATGTGCACATATAGTTTTCACAATCCGCTAGCAAGAATACATTGATTAATGTAGTCTCAAGGTTTCTATCTTCAGCCGAGCCAATCAATGTAACGATTAATGTAATAGCAAACAGCTTTATAAAAATAATCAGTAATTTGAGAAGAAAAAGAAAATGCAACTGAGTGGTGGTGGCTAATGATGCAACCTGGGATCTAACTGAATCAAAATTAAGAAAATGGAAAATTCAGGCAACTGCAGAGATCAGTCTGCAAGGCAACTTTGCTAATAGCCTGCAAAAAAAAAAAGTCATTGTTCAAATCTAGGTTGCAGCAGTCTACAGAATTAGCTTATAGAAGATAGAGAGAAACCGCTGGATACAGCTTACATGAAACAGAAATTAACAAACTCTGGCCGAAAGAAAAATAATCTATTTATTACAACTTAAAATGTAAAAGAAAATCCTTTCTTTGTTGTTCAAAATACTACCCGCACTCTAAGCAGTAGAATAATGCATAAGCATAGGAATAAATCATCCGTTAAAGACTTCAGTCGAAGAAATTGACGAGAAGCAAGACCCTTGCCAAAAATAACTGCCACCTGAAGATGAGAGCGAACGAATGAAAATGTTAGATAACCAGCTGAAACAAGATCTCAAATATTATTTGAGCACCAAAAACAGGACTATAAGTAGGTAGCTAGCCAGATCAAATTCACCAAGGATATACCAGCAAAAATTTAATCTGAAAGAAGTGCTAAAAACTTGTTTTCTGGCTCTGCAGAAAGTGTACTGTTTGTTATTCTAAAAGTTACTGATGAATGAAGAAAACTTTAGTGCAGTTTACTAGCCTAACTGCCATTTTTTGTAAGAGTACGACAGTAACATAATGTGTTACTGCAGTGCTCGCTCTGAGTTTCCACAGTTGTGCCTGCATCTACTTATTCGACTCCGATGCAAAAGCGAAATAAGTTACTAAAGCACAAATCATATTCTCTCATTGAGATAAGATCAAGTCACAAGCAAAGTGCAGAATTAACAAAGCAATAAAAAACATAGTTTGAAATAAGAAAGTAAAAGACACTCCCATAAAGTTGGATAGACGAAGACAGCGTGACAATAGTCTACAAATATTACTCTCAAAGACGATGGCAATAGCATTAACATGCAAAGGAATCAAATCTAAGAGTTTCCGCAGGTGAAAAGTTGTGTACTCCATTTGTAACTGTAAATCTTAATAGAAGCAAAGTAAAAATAGTACTCCTTCTAAGTACAAAAGTAAAGGAATCTAACTCCAGAGTTTACTGGTTCTTCCTTACAAACCCATTATAATTCTAATTTTCATTCCTATGAAAAGATCGAAGACTGTTGTTCTTATTTCCTGCCACTAAGTACTAAACCATAACAATAAGTACTAATGCGATGCATTACAAACTAGTTGCTAAAAAGGTGGATTCATATTTGGAAGTCCCTACCTTCACTGACCTTTAACAGAAGTTCATTCTAAAAAGAAGCCAAATAAAATGTCGGGTTCATGGTATTTTTTTCCGTGATGACTCTTACTGCAGATAGGGACAACAGTACATATAAAAGAAAAGTCATAAATGGATATGCTTGCTGCTGTTAAGCGTTTAAGAAATAACCGTAGAAATAGGTTATGATGATCCTATAGTACATAGGTGATTTTGACTCGACGCAGTTCCATTGTGGAATCTCCCAGCCTAATTTTTTTTGGATTAGACACTAGTGGTTATCATTGCAAGCATGGTGGGTCAACTGATCATACTGTGACAAGCCTTACGAAAAGTTATGCGCTCCAAATCTCAAAGAGTTTGTCTACAAAGGTTTATTGACATGAGAATATTGCAGACGAGAACAAGCTAAGCAGATGGCCAGGAATAGCATAGGTACAGAGACTAACAACATGCCAAGTTATAACGGTCAATACCCCAAGATTAGCATATACACTAGAGGTTGAACTGACAGAAACTACTACTGCCAACGGAACATCAAGGTTCAGAATACTTAACTCGTTCTTAAAAGAAGTTTATACTTGACACAAACCTCAATTGACTATTAACCTGACAGTATCTTTCCTAAAAACATGTAGTCATGGAAAAACATTGGTGCATGGGTAAGAGGGTTCAATAGCTGAGAAAAGAGACTCAATGACTGGAGACTCAAAGGCCGAAGTAACTGTTGAGAAAATTCTTACAAGTAAATCTGCAATTGTGCTACATCCTATAAGTGGGTAAACAGCAATCAGGCGTAATTTGGTTACATGAAGATTTTTGTAGTATTTGGAACCGACAACATGATGTGAGCAAAATTCTCTAAAAGACAGATGAAACCTTTGCTCTGATTCTGATATGCTCCAAGTAATATTTCAGACTGTCTCTCATTTCTTTCTCTCCAAGAATAATCAACTAGGTCCAACAAATTTCTTCAATAGTTTCTCACGCTGACTTATCGTAATCCCTTTTGAACAGGTTCCGAAACTCAGAGAAAGGGATACTTGTGCTCTCAGAACCCGATGTAATTTAACTGTCATCATATGAAGTATGCCCTGATAGAAGACTAGCCAAGAAAACCAAAACCTATTGAGGCAATCTTCAAGAACACAAACCTATTGAGGCCATTTTCATGTAAACACCAAGCTACAACATGTTAAAAATAAACAATTAGTGTCGAGGTTTTTACTTACCAAGGCCATTATCGTGCCCCTCATACTATTGGCAGTATTTTTCGAAGAAATAGCAAATGTAACTCAGCTAGTGGTGGCTAATGATGCAACTTGGTTTATAACTTGATCAAAGTTAAGCAATTGGAAAATTCATACAACTGCAGAACTAGGCATGAAGCATGTGAGGTACATTTGCTAAAAGCCTGCAAAAGAAATCGGTGTTGTAGGTCCCGCTAGTTGCAAGGCACCTTTACTCATCACAGAGAGCGCTGCCTAGAGTATTCTATTGTTTTCATGAAATTTTATGGATGAATGAAGACAACATTAGTGCAGTTTACTGTTGTAATAACGTTTCTGTAAGAGTGTACAACAGTAACGTAACATGTGTTACTGCAGTATTGGCCCTCAATTTCTACAACTAACTGTGCCTGCATTTACTAATTCGTCTCCCATGCATAAGGGAAATAACAAAGTGCAGACTTAACCAAGCAAAATAACATAGCTCGAAATAAGAAATTAAAAAACACTCTCAGGGATACATGATATAAGACAATGTCAACATTATTGAGATTCATAGAATTGGTACTTTATCGAATTACAAATTGAAAGTTGGATTACCTGACCAGTTTATAGGTATGCATGCAGGGATCTCATCCTCCTATAATTGAAGGCTTATTATGGCTTTCCATGTCTCTTCAATTTCAATCGACTCCATTCTCTTGGTATCTTCTTCTCCTAACTCTTTCAACGAAACTAAGGTGCACTTGTAAGGAAATACAATCGAAATCTCTTCCTTCAAATCCACGAGCCTTTTCGATGTTGAAGATTTTGTGTCATAAATTTTGAGATAGTTATCATAGTAAGTTAAAACACTCTCAGTCTTCATAACAGCAAACAAGTCTCTTCCATTAATCCTAAATTGTTTACTCCAACCCAATGGTTGATGTTCCTCTAGCTGCTCTTCCATGTACAGATTAGCGTTCTTCTTTTTTGATAGCCATATGTCGTAACATATTGCTTCTTCAACAACTTGCGGAACAGCAAAATACAAAATTCCATCCAAAACCCCTAATCTATTAAACCAGAAATCATTGTCCGGTGGCAAAGGAGGTGGTGAAAGATGTGCACAAAACTTTTCGTCAGCCAAATTGAAGGAAACGACCATATTTGATACAATGTCCAGCCAATATAGAGCTCCGTCAGCAAAGATAGCTTGTACGCACAATATACAGATCCAATCTCCGGTGAATTGAGAAGAAAAGTTTCCAAGGTTTTTCCAGCCGTTCCCACTGCCTAGAGTGTATATCTGGGCTTGTATAAATTCCTCGTTCAACCAATGTATTCCTACAACTTTGTACTCATCGGTCGAAGAAACATAACCAAATCCGAATGTCCACTTAACATCATCATCATCAGTGTCACAATCAATCTCTGGAAGCACAACATACTGTCTGGTTACTGGGTTACAAATACAAACAGGTTGTGTTGCTTCACGATAGAGGCGAATAAGACATATCAAACCATCACACGAACCAACAATCTTAAAATGCTCAAACGGTTGGGTAAAATTAACTCTGCTAATTCTTTGAATGGTGGGTGTTGTTGATTCAAGAATCTCAAAATAATGTAAATTTTCATGATCACCGAAATAACTCCTATCCTTAGTCGCAACAATAAAACCCAACTTACCAGAATCATCAGCAGTAAAATGATGATTGAGATGATGTAAGTGCATTTTGGAAAATGATGGATGATGAGAAATGAGATTTCTCCAATCTGTGCATACTAATTTGCAATCAAGCACCGATTCAGTTGGAAGACGAGTCAAAATATCTATTGTAATCTCCGCCGGAAGAATCTTGAATTGATCCATCAAAACCCTTTTAACCTTGAAACAAAGAGCGATATAAATACTTTTTAGGGTTTGAGAAATAGCGATCAATACTTTTTAGGGTTTGAGAAATAGCGATGAGAAATGAAATTAAAAAGAGATCAACTTTGTTGTAAAATCCGTTGTTCTGATAGAAAAATCTGGTTAGGGTTCAGAAATACTAATAGGAAAATGTGAGGTTTATTTGGTTTGTGGTAGGAAAAAAAAGGTTGCAGTGGAGAATTTTTGAGGTTTATTTGGTTTAGGGTTCAGAAATACGTGAGTTAATACCCAAATCACTTTTGAACCGAAAATCCGTCGAAATTTAAAAACATGCCATGCTTCCACACGCTGACACGCATGCAAGTGGAGAATTTTTATTACACTACAATTTGGGGAAAATATTTCCAGCCTTTTTTTCTCTTTTTTTGCACAACCAGACTCAAGAATAGGGGTGGGACTTGGGTTGGGTTAACCCACCCAACCCGTGCCCAACCCGAATGTTGGGCGGACATGGGCAACGTATTTCAAAATTTTGGACAAGCTTGGGCATAAATTTTACAAACCCGAGTTAAATTTGGGCAAGCATGGGCACAAATATTTTTAACCCAAGCAACCCGCCCAACCCGAGAACTATGATATAGTTATATAAAACTATTTTTATAGTTGTTATTATTATCTATTTAGAGTAATTTTAGATATTATCTTCAAATATAATATTGAAATTATAAATTATATCTATTTCATTAATCAGTCGATATGAAAAAAAAATTATTGTAAATAATCTTCAGTTATTTGGAAATTTAAGATAAATGGAGCAATTGAATCTTATTATTACTAAAATTTGTTATTGTCATATTAACAAAATCGTATGTCTAGCGAAACTTGGGCCAACCCGAGGAACCCGGGGAACCCGAGGAACATAACTTGGGCGGACTTGGGCAGTACCTCCATGGGTTCCACGGGTTCGATGGGCAATCTGAGCACAAGATTCCTAGCTCGGGTCTGCCTCAGCCAAGCCTTCTAACCCGCCCAACCAACCCAAGTCCCACCCCTACTCAAGAATAATACGTTATCTTCATACATGTCCTGGACCAGTTGACAACCTCGTATGATACGGCATTTGCATTAAGTGATGAGATTTGCATTAAGTGATGATATTTTTACAGTGAGATGTTTTTTTTTCTTTTTCTTTTATTCCCGAGGGGTGATGATTTTGTGTTAGTGTTTGTAAAGTAAAATTACTCCTACCCCAAACACAGAAATTTGTATGATGATTTTGCTGATAATCGATCCGTGACCTTGATCTTCAATCGAATTATGGAGAAGGGGGTACCTGCAAAAAACCCTCCAATGCTAAAGTCAGTATTGGATTTTTCACAGGAGTTTTTGGTATGGAAGATTGCTTACCTTTTTTGGTTGTCAAACTCTCTATTTATATGTGGCGAATTTCCGTTTTATTTCTTTGATTTTATGGCAGATATCAATTGCCATAACTAGCCCCTGCATGCCTCCCTGCAATAACAGTCCCTGCATGTCTCCCTGCAATAATACACTTGCATGCCTGCATGACTGCATGGTTGCATGCCCTGGCTTCCCCTGCATGGTTCCCATATTCCAGAAACTTCCATTATGGTTAAGGAATTATAATGGGGTGTGGATAACCAAAGGTGTAAGAGAAATGGGTGTAAGCAAACGGGGCGGAAATATCCTTAGAGAAATACGACTGGGGTGCAAATATCCGGGGACTACAGGACCAACCTACATCGCGCAACACAGAATCAAATTACCAATTAATCGCCGACTTCCCAATTAATCGCCGCTTGCCGCTTGCATGGGTCGCCGGCTGCCACGTCACCGACTGCCGCTGACGCGACAATTGATCCGCTGACGTGGCACCTACCACGTCATCTTGTATGCTGACGTGGCATCTGCTACGTCATCTTGTATGCTGACGTGGCCCTCGTCCTGCTGACGTGGCATCTGCCACGTCATCTTGTTTGCTGACATGTCACTTGTTGTGTTGACGTGTCGCATGCCACGTCATCACCCCTGGTGACGTGGCGTCTAGTGACGTGGCATTTTGCTGACCTGTCACATGTGCTGGCGTGGCGGCTGATGTGGCGGTCGCCGGTTGGTCGAGCCTAGTGATGATGTGGCACAGGTGATGGGGCTTCTAGTTGCTTGATTTGAACCTATGCACATGGGATTCCTTGTGAGGTGTTTGTTAGGCCTAGTTAGCCATTCTTGGGTAAACAAGGGAAGCACCTTAGGCCCAATGAACCCTCTTTTGCCACTAGTAGGAGCTTTGGAGGCCTAGGTTAGCCCATTTATTTGTGTAAATATTAGGGGTACAAACAGTTAGCGAAAAGGAATATTTGATGGTTGGTCCAAAGCCCATTAAGTTAGTTATACTAGGGTCCAACCGGATTTTAGACTTATCACTAGGTCCATAATTATTTGAAACAAGTAAAATGACCACATTACCCCAGCACCACTCACGTGTGAACTCCACCACCTTTCTCTTTCCCGTACCAAAACCGCTAAAACTGGCCGAATTCATTAAATGAAAATTCTTTACACAAAGATTATTCGAGACAAACATTGAGAGAGAAAAAATTTTCTCTTCACAGGGAGAGTTCAGAGAATCAAAACCCAACCCAAATTCATTCAGAGAGTTCAGAGAAAATTTTTTGATTCATTCAGAGAATCAAAACTACAATTCTGATTCATAGAAAAACCCTAAAAACCTAAATTTTGTTCCGATAATGGTTACAAAAAGAAAAATCACAATAACAATCCAAGAAGAAGAAACAATAATGGATGATAGCACTGCTCCTAGAACATCAGAAGACGATTCAATAAATTCAAGACGAAAATCAAAGAGGAAGAAGAGTAAAAAGGTTGAAACACCAAAGAAAAAAGCTTCTAAAGGTTCATCGGACGATGAATCTCCAGATGTAGTAACCCGAAAAGGAAGAAAACCGAGTAAAAAGGTACCAAATCAGAGAAAAGGTACTATTTCTAACACTTTTAGTATGCTATTTGTGTTTCTGGGACATAGATCCACCAGTACATATGTGAGGTACTGATGAAAAATTGATGAATACCCATCATAGTTTACATGCAACTTCTACTTTGTGTTTCTAGCACTTAGATTTGGCAGTACATAACTAAAAAACTGTAGAATAATAATCAAAAGTGATTTCCAATGTTATTAGTTTGTTTCTGATACATAGAACCACCAGTACATATGTGAAGTACTGAGGTTTGTTTTATGATTTAGGGTATTTACATGAATACCCATCATAGTTTACATGCAACTTCTACTTTGTGTTTCTAGCCCTTAGATTTGGCAATACATAACTAAAAAACTGTAGAATAATAATCAAAAGTGATTTCCAATGTTATTTGTTTTTTTCTGATACATAGAACCACCAGTACATATGTGAAGTACTGAGGTTTTTTTTTATGATTTAGGGTATTTTTTACCAGTACATAAGTCCAATAGTGAATGGGTAACATTGTTTATGAGTCTATTTATCATTTTCAGTAGATAACTCAAAAACTGTTGAGGCAATAATCTTGGATTGTCAGTACATAATAAAAAAACTGTTGAAAAAACAGTTTGTGTCATGCCTAGATTTGCAAATATTGAGACATTGTAGTGTTTTTGTTCTCTAAATTCATCAGTTTCTTTCTTTATGTGTCTATTTTTCCTTTATGTGGTGATAATGATCTTTTGATATGCAGTACATAAGGCCAATACTGATTGTTTGTGTTTCTGAAACGATGAATGTGCAGTCCACAATTGCTATACTGAAATAAAACCAATTAAATTTTGCAGGAAAGGTTGTGCCAAAATCTGTTAGGAAATTGTATAAGTCTGGTTTCACAGCATTAATTACATAGCCTGGTTGCAAAAATGAAGGCAAGTAACTATACTTTGAGTGAAGCCAAATTGCAAAAGATAGGCGAATCTTCTTATGGACAGATTTTCTTGATGTTCTGGCATACTAAGTACACAGAAAGTCATTGGGAAAAGTTGGAAGGTGCTGTGAAGAAGTACTTGAAGTGTTACAAAAGGGGTCGAGTCAAGAATGAGCTCACATTTGAGTTTGTTAGAAGAGGTGAAACACACATTATCACGTCGACACCAGAAAAAATGGGTGTAATGTTTGGAATGCCAAGAATGGCAGGAAGAAGAACTGATGACACCATTTTGATGGGAGGCGGTGGATGGAGACAGAAACCATTCTACATTAGACACTTTGGCGACAAAAACATGGTTACAAGACCAATGCTACAAGATGCAATCATGAACCTGCTCAAGCGTACTGGAATCAAGAAGAAGAATTCAGTCCGAATCTGATGACAAGATGAAGAAGTACCGGATAGTGAAGACGATGAAGATATTGAGTACATGATACCAAGAGTAGAAACTGAGCAAACAATTGAAGATATGGTCAAGCTATTGTGCCTATTTATGTGTATTACTTTGTTTTTTACAACAAAAGATGCTCATAAACTAAAAGAAAAGTACTTTGGTTTAGTTGATGATCTCGAGAAGTCAAAGAATGTATCTTGGCCTGACCTGATACACAGTTTCTTAGAAAAGAAAATCAATCAGAACTTCAACACTCCCGAGGACATCACTGGTTGTGTCGTCTATTTGCTGGTATCGATCATCTAGTACAAGCTTTTGTTTCTTACCAAGTACATATTTACTCTACTGTCATTTAAGACTGTATTTGATTCTATAGATGTTATTTTGTCACAGTTGTTGTATGCGGAGCATACTCACTTGGTTCAACCACTCATGTTACTGGATGATCGATACCTTCCAAGAGCGGCAAGGTGGAACATCAAAGAAATATCTCGTTGAGTTTCTAAAGGATATGGAGGCTTCGCAATACACAAGTAAGTCCATAAGAAAAATGATGCACCAGTACATATCTAAAAACTCATTAAAATTGGTGAATTAAATTATAATTATTTATGTTTTCATACATGAAATAATTTGTAGTTTTGATGATATCATGAAATGATTGTGTGTGTGTGTGTGTGTGTGTGTGTGTGTGTGTGTGTGTGTGTGTGTGTGTGTGTGTGTGTGTGTGTGTGTGTGTGTGTGTGTGTGTTATGTACTATTGATTTGAGTACATATATGTTATACTGATACAAAAACTGGTGAATTTTCATTTTGTTTTCCAGTTCTCCGAGGAATTTAAGAAACCATATACTCTGGACGAGAAGGAAATGTTGGATAAAATTGCTGATAGGCTTCCAATTGAAGACGTACCAGTGGAAGAAGATTGGAAAGAGAAGTTTGAAGATTTGGAAGAGACGCATGAAGATTTGAGGCTTACAATTGCTTCAAAATGGGGCGAGTTACAGAGCAGCAAAGAGGGCGGCCTCCCCATTGATGTGATTAAACTAGAAGAGCTTTTGAGTGATATATATTACAGGGCTTACCCACCTCTAGAATCGAACTCTGAAGATGAAGAATTTACCAGTGTTTCAGAAGCCCATGTTCATCTGAGTGGTAATACAGAAGACAACATTCCGTCAGCAACAACTCCCTTAGTAACAGAGGTTGAAAAGGAAATCCAAGTTGATGCACAAGAAACACCAAATGCATAGAGAGCTACTCCAACTATGCCTGTTATGGGGAGCTCTGAAGAAAATCCCTCACAATTTGATTTTGAGGTTTCACAGTTTAAAATTTGGGCTCGAACTGATTTGGACCGAAAGGTGAAAGATCCGTCATAGGTAAGTTATATTCCTTCTAGTATTAGTTTTGTTTGTAAAAAACAAAAACTTGTCAGTACATATCTGCAATACTGATTAAAAACATATCACCTTATGTTGAATAACAGATCAAAAGGTCAACTCCAACAAACAAAGAAGCAACACAAGTTCTTGGTAATATTGAAGACGAAATTGGTTCTCTTAGAGATAGACAGTGAGAAAATTGAATGTTACACTTCTTATGGTTTATTTTATCATTTGTCGTACTGTAAGGTGACTAGATTTGGCACTTCATATATGTAGGGCGCATCTATTAAAGAAATGTTGCCGAATATGCACTTTGTGCCCTTGGTGTGTGAGCTACCGAGTCTCAAAGAGCTTCATACTGTGCCGATGGAGAAACTGATTGAGCTGGCCATCCATGGCAAGGATATTTATACCGACGAGTACTCAAAGTATCTAGAAGCTGAAATTATGGGAGATTCTTATCCATCCTTGGGAATTCTTTCTCTGGAGTACCCGTCGACAGGTAGTTTACCAAGCTTGGAAAAAATGGAATCTTCTCAAATCTTTGATAAGTATTACGTTAAAGATCTGGATCCTCCATCACAAGCTTCAAGACCAACTTTTTACTTGGGTTTAGGACCAAATGATCAAAATGTTGAAAATGGAGAAGAAGTGCAGCAGCGTGCAATTGATCTAGGTGCAGCTGATCCAACTCAAATCCATCTTGCAGCTGCGCCTGCGCACAATGAAGCTGCAGTTGTTAGAGGAGCATCAGATCAAGCTCAAATGGATCCCTCGGCTGAGCAACCTCAAATCAATACTGCACATACGCTTAAAGAAGCCTCTGAAATTATTTTAGCCGCAGCCGTCAAAGCTCGTATGAAAGATGATCTTCCGCAACCTCAACAAGAAGTATGAACATCTAAACCTCAGCAAATACGTATATGTTTCTTTTCGTCAAATAGTTTTTTATCTGATTTGTTTCAAATGCAGGAAACAAGGAAACCTTGGGATCCGATTCCATTCAATGAAGTGGAAAGGAAGAAGAAAATGAAGAATGACAGAAAACAACAGCCCGCTGAAAGAGAGAGCTACAAAGAATTAGAGAGTCTTGTATGTACCTAAATCTACTTCTGTAATGAATTTATGTTTTGTTTTTAATGATGCTTTTAACTTATATACTAATGCTACCGATTCGGAAACAGAAGTCTCTAGTTTTAGATGCTGAAAAGGCAGAGGAAGCTCAACTAAAGAAGAATAGGAGCGCCGAAAAAGCTAATGTATATGCTGAGACTCTACAAATTCTTGCTGACCTACATAAGGTAGTTATAATTAGCAAAAAAGTGAAAAGTAACATCAAATACGTTCTGTAAAATGGGGAAACCTAACAGTACATATGTACTGTACTCAATGAAACTACCAAAGACATAAGTTCTCAGATTGAAAAGAATCCTGCAATACGTATGTTCTATTCTGTTCATTTTTTTTTGCTTTTTTAGTCTCTCATTTTTTTTTTTTACGTTTATGCTATATTGAAGGATAACGAAGCTGGGTTAAGTCCATCATCAGAGGAAGACGATTTACCACTCGCAAAGAGACTCCAAGATAGGCTGGCTACTAAGGGTAATGAAGTCAAATCAATAGAGAAGGCGACTACATCAGTCATGGACAAGGAGAAGAAAAATCCGAAAGTCTCAGCTAAGGAGAATAAAGATACTCCAACAATCACATTTACCCCTCAGAAGCCAGTAACTCGGAGCCACCCGCAGAAAAAAGTTGATCCTGAGTTCGCGAGTGGCAAAGGATTGTCTGGAATTAAAAGGCGAAAAACAAAGTCCAGAATTGAAACCTCAGTAGAACAAGATTGCCCAACAGAGAAACTTCAGAAAAAAGATGACGAGAATGTGAGAAAGAGAAAAGGCAAAGGTGGTCCAAATCTTCAAGAAGTGCCTAAAAAACCGAAAGCCGCACGCAAGTTGTTGAAGCTAAGGAAATCTCCGTTGTATAAGGATATGAGTCAACCACAAAGAGCGCTTCTCTCTCCTTTTTTTGACAAAGCAACCTCAGTGTGAGTCTCTCTTGGATAGGTGCCTTGCATTTTTACAAGCATTATGTACTTCGTTTGGAATCAAGCTTGTAAATGATTTGGATTATTTGAATTTGCAGCTCCAGTGCTTGGAAAGCTCCTGGTGAGATTGGTCATCACATATTATCTGCAGAGACATTTGAAGATCTGGTACATGGCAGGGCTTTAGAGGCGGATCTTATAAATTACTGGCAATACCAACTAAAAAAGGCATATCACAATGAGCAACCGGTGAATGGACAGACAAAGTACATTCCAAAGACTCCACATTGATCCTACTGGCTGGGTATGTTTTCCAATTTATATCGATAAACAACATCATGCATCATGTCTTCGTAAAGTGCAGTTCATATCTGTCATACTGTTTTACATTGAACCCGAATTCATGCTTATTTTGTTTATAATATTGAGAATTTGAATAGCATATCTCTGAAACTAAACGAAACAAAAAAAAATTAATGCTGGAACAAAAAATTATGCTTTCATATGTGTTTGACACTATTATTCTCAGTACATATTTACTACACTGATATTTTTTTATTTTTTTTTACTTTTTTTCGCTTTATTTACGTGACCAAGTGCATCAAGTAGCAGCAAACAATGCTGTGTTCTTACCCATCAGGGATATGGAGGAAGGAACCAGGAAGATCATTATTCCAATGTCACATCAAAACGTGCATTGGACACTTCTTGTGTATGATTGCGATAAAGGCGAATTCTTCCACTACAATACTTGGGAAGCCGTATCCGCACAAAGGTGTATCGATGATGCTAATCTTATGGCAGATTACTGCTTGTTAGCAATTAATACCCGCTTGTCAAGCCTCGGACTTCAAGTTGTAAGCAGAGTAAAGATGAACAGTTACCCAACAACTCAACAGGGAGACCATCCAGATTGTGCAATATATATCATGCACATCATGAAGAAAGTTGCAAAGGAGGAAGTAATTGATGGAGTGCGAATGAGCTTGGGAGACCCAAAAGAACTAAAGGACAAAATGCATAAGAAGAGGATCTCTTTAGCATGCAAAATACTCTCATCAACAACTCCTCCTGAGGAGAGCTGGAATATTCATGCTCCAAAAGGTTTTTAAGACAGTACTTACATGAATTAGGACTACATAGTAGAAGTTATCCTAGAGAATATATTCAGGGTTTACTAGTTTGTTTTAGACACTATCGAAGTTTAGTAACTATTCTCGAAACTATGGTGTTTGTCTTTAATCTATGTACAGTTGTTTCACTTTATAAAAATATTGGATGGTAAAAGTATGACTCTCTAAATTGGTTAAGCATGATGGGAGAGAATATGAATCTCATAGATGGTCTCTAGTCTCTGTGTTTGTTGTATCTTTTATGACATTTCCTGTCACCTGGAAGAACACAGTTGTTATGTACTAAAAAAAAATTGAACAGCCATAATGACTTGGAAGAATAGAGAGTACATAATACATGTACTCAAAATATCCCGAATGTACCATAATGACCTGAAGAATATAGAGTACATACTTACCGTAATATTTATGCAAAGTGTGACATATTGTAACATTTTATCCAGATAGTTGTAATATTTATGCAGAGTACATAACAACTTAAGAGTACATAACTCCTGCACTCTTAAAACAAACTTAAAAAGCAAAAAACAAACTTAGAAAAGAAACTTAAAATCCAATAATACTGAAAAGTGGATTATATAGTCTTAAATGAGCACAGAGTACCCAAATCCCGAAAGATACCAAACAAGACATAATTTCAGTACTCTAAAAAAAGCTAACAAAAGTGTTCAAAATAATGCGCAAACAGAATTTGCATTGTGACCAATAGAACTAATCAGGGATAAATGAAAATCTAAAACTCATGGGTAGGTAGGAATGACAGTGCAGGTTGCCTTGTTGTGGTGACTTTTCTTCTTGCAGTTTGAACAACGAACGGACTTCCTAGCTTTCTCCCATGCATTCTTGATACGATTTCCCTTTGGCCTACCTGGTGGAACTCGTGGATGGGGTGGAAAAATAGTATCCTCTGGCAGATACTGCTCTGGCCTGTTGTAGTTAGGTATTGGTCTGATAGCAATAGAATACAACTGCTGAAAATTCGTAACTTTGAAGTAGTCTTCGATATAATCTATATATCTATCACCCTTGGAAGAAATAGCTGCTGTAGCATGAGAGCATGGAAAACCATAAACACGCCATCTTTGGCAGGTGCAAGTCCTGTTCAGCAGATCAACAGTGTGAGACCTGCAGATGCGCAAAAATCTTTTCAGCACAAATAACTTAAAAGCAGTACATATATGCAGCAGTGCAAAACAAAAAACAAAAACAAAGTAAATGATTCAACGCTACATGTGTGCTATAAAGCTAACCTAGGCGAATGAATCTCATACTCATACTCAGATGACTGAGTAACATTCCAAACTCGACCAATTTGAATATGTTCTTTAAGTAACGCCTCGTAGGTAGGAGTGAGCTTCTCAGGGTCCATCAAAAGACTCAGTTCGCGACGTTCATTCATCAACTCCATAACGCGTAACCTATGAATGGAACAAAAAGAACACCTGTAATAAGTGAACAAAAAACAAAAAAAACACCAACAAAAAACACACACACACACACACACAAACCTGATCGTGTCAACAAGGGCGCAGGCAGGCAACCTCTTGTCTTTTCGCATCCAATTATTGAAGGACTCAGCAACGCTTGATGTAGTCTGACCATATCTACAGCCAGTGAAGAAGGCGCTGGACCAATGTTCCCTAGGCATATTGCGGCAATACTCAGAACCCCCTGTGCCTTCCCATTAACTCCATTTCTGTAAGTGCTTCTTCATATGTTGCTGGTGTGAGAGCATAAGTTGCTTTTTTGAAACAAGCCATAACTTCTTTGAACTTCTCGTCCGATTTCCTGATTGGTAAGTTTCCTTGCAAGTGGTAGTAACAATAGCCATGATGGGAAGTAGGAAACTGTGCAGGAATGGACCTCAACAATCCTTCATAATGATCAGACATAAAGGTGATAGGACGGTCATCAACAATGTAGCTAAGATTGCGCATAAACCAATCCCAATTGTCAATGTCTTCTCCATGGACCAATGCAAATGCTAGCGGATAAAAACCTGCAAAAAACAAACAGTTCATATATCACATACTGTCACAAACTATGTTGCTATACTAGTTGAAACTGGAAAATAGACTAAGAATTTTCCAGTACATAACATCCATACTGTACTAAAAAAAGGGTCTTATGCTTACATATATGAATCTGTGTGTGTTGGACACAATAAATTTTCAGTACGTAAATAGTATACTAGTAACAAACTATTTAATTTTCAGTAAATAAAGGGTATACTCATAAAATTCCAACGATTAAAAGCAGTGAATAACTTGTAAGCAATAACAATTAAAACATAAGAAAGAGCACTTGCCTTGATTCCCATTCAAACAAGTCGCACCCATAAGGGTGCCTCTAAATCTCCCGGTAAGAAAAGTTGCATCAACAAAAATCATTGGTCGACAAAGTTTATAACCTTCAATACAAGCGCCTACTGCAACGAATAACCTTTCAAATGTCTGAGTTGCATCGTTGAACTGAAAATCCACATAAGAGCCAGGATTTGTTTCTTTTAATGAATTGACCCACCAAACCAAATCAGAATAAGACTTTACATCATTCCCAAAAATTTCATGGTGTGACCGTTCCAAACCATGATATGCATGATGATATTTGATATTAACACCAGCACCAACTTTTATATAATTTTCAATTTCACGAGGCTTGATAAGTGGGTTGTGCATCACACGATCATGAATAAGATTGTGTACAAGCTTCTTCGATACTTTAGGACTTCTCAACTTCACACCAGCTCCACAAGTGTGCCTGCCAACATACTTTTTGATCCTAAAAACATCGCAAGTAGTCAATGACGACTGCATGGATCATCCAAGTGCATGGGACCCTACTGCATTTCATTGTGAACCTTTCACGATCATTCTTCACCTTTGTTACGCGATACCCAGTCTTCAAACAATACTTTTGACAGGCCAACCGAACAGCATCAACACCACCACGAAAAAGCTTGTTCGGATCATCAAAGACATTCTCCCACCCATCGGACAAAAGAGGTTTGACAACTTCTTTGCCATCAGTTTCATAACTATCTCTAGCTGCCCTGATCAGTTCTGAATTATTGTCGACGTCGCTAAATGTAGAGGAACTACATGCACCAACAGAAATAAAGTCCACATGCAGTTCAAAGAACGCCGATTTGTTTGAAAAATGCAAGGCAGCGAGACCATGAAGTTGAAAGTCAGCAATCACAGAACTTTGACACCATTCTCAACATAAGTGATGATAATCTCAGAAGGGTTCAAGGTTCTCCAGTTTTCACAAATAAGAAATTTCAGGTCATCAATACTAGACTTATAGGTAACCAGGTGAGCAAAATGATGATGCTTATAATAGATGTATGCATAGCAATAAGTATTTGGATTAGAACTCTCTGCAACAGACATGTTTTGAACCTGCAAATGTAACAAAGATGTAACAGAATTAAAACAAAGTATTTCACATACGTACTGATGGGTCAAACTAAAAGTAGTGAGAGATCTATGCAAGAAACATAATCTAGGAGCAGTTTCAATGAGTATTTCATATATGTACTGCAGACTCATGAACTACAAAATCAACTGCATGACAAGAATAAATAAGGATCTATGAGAAACAGCAGAATCGAAGCACATAATACGGTATTTCACATATGTACTCATGGATCAAACTAAAACAAGTGAGAAAACTATGAAAGAAACAAAATCTAAGAGCATTTTCTATGAGTATGCCATATATGTACTGCAGATTCATGAACTACAAATCAACATCATGACAAGAATAATTAAGGATCTATGAGAAACAGCAGAACCGAAGCACATAATACGGTATTTCACATATGTACTGATGGATCAAACTAAAACAAGTGAGAAAACTATGAAAGAAACAGAATCTAAGAGCAGTTTCTTTGAGTATGTCATATATGTACTGCTGGATAATACGATCTGAAAGTGCAAACAAATCGATAACAGAAAGATTATCAAATAGAAAGCTAAAATCATTAAAAACATGATAATCTAACAAATAACTGAATAAATACGAACAAGATTCATAAAAATAAGAACAAAAACGACCGATCTCTATGAGTATTCCGTATATGTACTGCTGGATAATACAATCTGAAAGTACAAACAAGCCTGATTTTGAAGCGAAAACAGAAAGATAATGAAATAGAAAGCTAAAATAAGCTAAAAACATGATAATCTAACCAAATAACTGAATAAATACGAATCTTGCTCATAATCAAGAACAAAAACGATTAGCTCCATAATTCCTTAAAGAAAAACAGTAGCAGAAAGAAGAAACAAAAAAGATTACGAAACATACCTGTAATAATCACGACACAAATCTTCAGAAACCTAATCTTCTCGAGCAGCAGAAACGGGAGAACAACTGAAAAGAATTTTGAAAACTTTGAAATAGCCTGTTTAAATATATGTAGGACTAGCAGGGTATTTTAGGTATTTAGAAATTTCGCATTAGTTATCCCACATGTGTGCAGGACCTAGGCTTAAAAAGTTAGGTCCATTTTTATGTTTTCTTTTAATTATGGACCTCTGGTTACTGGGCTTCAGTGGGTGGACCTGCCACTAACTAGTATCACTAAACTAGTACCTATAGGTAATTCCTACTAGCGAAAAATGTATGCTTGGATTTGGAATATTGAATGAGAGAGAACACGGTTGTGAATGTATGTTAGGCGAGGAACATGGTTCGGAATATTCAAACTCTGGCATGGCGATGGCCTACTATATACTGTATAAAAGTGTCAGTAATCGACCAAAACCATCTAGAAATCTCATCCTTTGCTGTCGATTTCTTCTAAGTTGTTTTCTTATTTCTAGTCTAGACGAAAAGAAACTTCCGATCGTTTTTTTCATACGCTGACTGAAACACACATCGAGGAGTCGAAATTGAACCAAGAACCCTCCTCTTCCGTAGCAGGTAAACTCTTAAACCCAAATATAAGTATATTTTTTTAATAAGCATCTAATTTTTAACTTGATTTCTTATTGATTATTGGTACGTACAGACGCACCAGAACTTGATCACGCTTGGAGGAAATATCCTAAACTCAATGTTCCCGATGGTAAACTCTTAGAACCCTAATTTGCAGCATGGAAATTTTGAAACTATATGTTCCATCATCATTATGTTTGTATATTCGTCATTAGGAGGAGGTTGAATTTGCTTGCATCCTAAAGATCGAAAGTTTTGAGAAATTTTACCGATGAATGAAACATACGTCATATTTGGGATATAGAAACATAGAAAAGAACAAAAACCCGTTCAAAACCCCTATTGTGTTTAGATCCCAGTCACTGTCTGGTGGCAAATTAAAGAGGCAGTGAAAGATCGAAGTTGACAAAACTTTTCCTAATTCTTCATTCAGCCAATAAAGTGCGCTCCATTGGCAAAAATGCCTTGGTTCCATCAACACGGGCTGAAATCAGGATGAAACTTTCCGATGTTTCTCCATCCTTTGCCGCTGCCTAGTTTCTAGATTAGGCGAGAGCTGGAGAAACCTGAAAAATCCTCTCATAATCGAAATGGAATCTGAACCAAAACTCGGGCAATCAAAAATTGAGCTACCTTCAAGATGGATCAAATTGTTAAATGCCAACAGTCTCCCTATCAAAATCCAAATTTAAATCTAATAGTCTCAATGAATCGCAAGTAAAAAATGATAGAGGAAATATGGAGGATGTGATTGAACAATTTATGTAAAAGACGTAAAATTTGAACTTTACGCTTCATAATAGTACTGATCCATCCATAAACTCTAAATTTATCAGAAACCCCATCCAAACCAAGATAAAACTTCTGGATATTAGGATTCTCATGAATAAATAGTACTGAGTCCAGAAAATTCATGAACAATTTGGTTTCCAGCTTTCTGTTTCGTTTAGATCGCCAGTTACGAAAATCAAGAACAGGGATTGTGGCGGCTACATACTTCCATCTTTTGGATAAAATGCAGGTAGACAAAGCAGATTTGGTTGGAAGGAAAGGTATTGTTGTTTTCCATTTGTTTGTGTTTCTTTTTGTTTTTCACCACCATGATTCCAAATGATCTTTCTCCTGAGATAGCATTGATTATATGGAGTCAGTATTTTCATCAAATAGATTGCCTGCATGAAATAAAAAATTTAAAATTTTAAAAAGAAAAAAAACCAAGGGGTTCTAGGGTAGTCAGTAAACATGGAAAAATCAAAGAAAACTAAGGGGGTTTAGGGTAGATCAGTAAACATGAAAAAATCTTCCTTTTTATCAAATTGGGTCAAACTTGAAATCAACTACTTGGATTTGTAGTTAAACTTCAAATCTATATGATCCACATTCATTAGAAACAGTTATAGTTGAAATGAGAGTTTGGGGTTCTGGATTTACCTGAAGAAGGTTGTTATGAAGAGAGGATTATCAGAAAGCACCAAATATCATCTCTGAGATGAGAAGCCCTTCTTCTCCTTCTCTTGCGTAGAAGCATAAAAATGAACACTCTAGTCAAGGGTCGCTACTCCCAAGAACGTGCTTAAAAAGGTACTTTTCATCTTCCATGCTGGGGGCACCGGCTGTAGTCACCAACTCACCAGCATTAGGTGTTTGGACAATCCCAATCAGGTCAAAGTGTGTTTCGTTAGTTTCTAGTTTCTACTCACCAGCACCAACAAAAATTATTTTTTTAGTGAATATCGACCACATGTTTTGGTTTCCTATGAAATGGGAGAAAAAAAAAGTCGATGTCACGGTAGTATAATGACAAAAACACGGGTGATAAAACCAGTGACCAGAGTACGAAAACTTGATAGTATCAAAATCAAAAGTTTTCGAGATCAAGACTAATCAAACGAAACTTTTACGAATTTTAAATACTATATTAACATTTTGCACTTTTCAGATCAAGATCTGCAAGCACCCGATGGAAAGGAAGAGCTGTGTGATGGTAATAGCCAAGCTCAAATTACCCATAAAGATGGCAGTTTGGTGGGTTTTACTATTAACTTTGACATTTTTTATTACTTGAAAGGCTTTACCGTAGAATGTTTGTAGAAACCACATAATTAACTTGGAAATGATATTGAGAATTTGAGAACTCGATCACCAAGGAATGTTATGAGTATTACTATAACACTGTTGTCACGGTGGGAGGGTCGACCGAAGAAAAATGAAACACCGCTGATTGGATGACGTGTTATACATCCGTTTTTTAGAATGTTATTTTTGAGGCATTTAAATCGTTTTAATTGTGCTTAAAAGGATAAACATTTTCGAATTTTTCGTAAAAAAATTTAAATTTGATATTGTCGTGTGCACTCATAGGTGGATCTCTTCAAAATCTTTCCAACGAGATAAGATTTGTAAATTGCAGGGCACGAACTTTTAGATATTTTATTTTAGATTGTTTTCCCATTATACCCTTAAGAAAATAGGGTACATAAGAAATTATAATACTTCCTCCCTTCCATTTTAGATGACGTTTGGGAGTTTTAACCCATATTAAGAAATGAATAGAGATATGAATAATTCTAGCTAGGTCCTTCAGAAAAGTCTTCAAACATTAATTGCTATTATTGTATTTAAAAATAAACTTATGGTTCCAAAACAAAATGTTAGAGTATTGTTAACCCTAAACACTCATCTAACGTGGAACGGAGGGAGTACAATTTGCCTCTTATACCTATTTGCCCTTGTTTATTTAAGAAAATGTCCGATACTTTTACCCTTCCTCTTCGGTTTATTTACGAAAATGTCTAATGCTCATTTGCGCACCCTTGACGAGATGCCCCAAATATTAAATCTGCTTAACTAATTGGATTACAACCTGATTGAAGCATCAAATATGGATTATCGATTTTAAGAATGATATTTACATAAAGCAGATCTAAATAAAACCTCAAAATCTCTAATACATTTTAAATGAAAATCTCTTAAGTGATATGAATAAATTAATGTGTTATTTTACAGATAAACCAAGAATACATATATATAAAAGATATGTAACGTTCTTAATTTGCTAAAGCTTTAAACTACGGAAACGTAAATCTTCAAGCGCGACATCTCTTATGATAACTGAAAAACACTGAAGTGGGAACGGGTGAGCACATCATCCCGAAAGGGGTGCCTGGTGGAAACATATAACTCTCAAGTAATCACTAACATGCCTCACATTTCTAAAATAAAAGTAAAACAAAACACGACAATAAATATAAGCATTTAGCAATTCAACGAGAAGGTGTTATCCTAACCTCGCCAAACTCATTAGAGAAGAAGACGCGAGAACAACCCTAATCAATAATTACAACATCATCCACATGAAGTGCTCCACCCAAATCATAATTCAGAATATTACCATTAAGATTAGAAAGTTAGATAATCATGTATAATAAGCACACGAGTGATTTCCACCAAATGAAATAGTTATGATAATATCAAAACGGATGACTTACCTCCCTACTATCATAATAAGCAATAATATTTAAAAGAACGACTTACCGCCCTACTAAATGAAATATTTATAATAAATATCAAAAAGGATGACTCGCATTACTTAACTTAGCTAAGAGCCGTAGGGAAACACATACACTCTTCTCGGGAAAATCACGCAACGCAAATTACATACACACAATTACATTCAAAGCAAACATCTTATATGCAATTAAAGTATACACTCACTCATATAATAAAAGCACATCATGCTCGCAGAGGAAAGAAAACTCAACGATTACAATAAGAGTACATAGTTCCCACCTGTTTTGAAAGCAAACAACTCCGACTTCAAGATTCCCAATCTGCAATTTTTTTTATCCACGAACGTCATCATCTTGAATGAGTAATTACCATATGAATCAACATGAAAATCGTACATAAATGGTTGCTCAGAACTCATTCAATATCCTTCACTTTATCTTAATATTCTTTCTATTATTACACTGTCTCTTTCTTTGTTAAATTTCCATTGATACTTCTATGTCCAAATTGGTCATTTAAAAGGTAGGAAAATTTGTTGAAAATTGGTCGTAAAAGTTCTCAGGTTTCCGAAAAGTCAACTCAGGTCATCGGTCAACTAACAATAATGGTTAAAAAAATCGGTTAAACTGATGGCGAACGTCAACGGTCTAGGTCAAGTCTTGGTCAACAGTCAAGCGAGTTAGGCCAAAGAGTCAAGTCAGTGAATCAGTAAAGTTAAATCAGTCATCTGACTGAGACAGATGACTTACAGTTATTTGACTTGGATGAATGGTCTTTGGCTTGAGCCTTTTCACATGACATAGGCTAAAGCCAAGGCAAAGGCATTACCAAAATACATCACTATGATACTGTTGATGGTGGTTTTTAGCTTAGGGTTAAAATCATAAAATACTAAACCCTAGCAGACAGTGATGTCACAACATTTAAAGTAACAAGCATTTACTAGGCACATTTACTGAAACCTTTAATGTGTCCCTAAATAATTATCGGGGTATCTTTATTCAAATTAGGATTACGACAAGCCAAATCCTAATTCCCACGTGTGCCAATGGAAAATCATGCCAGCCACACCGACCGCGCCAAAGCATGCCAACCATGCTAGCCGCACCTCTGTGCCAATGGCAAATCATGCCAGCCACACCGACCGCGCCAAAGCATGCCAACCATGCTAGACGCACCTCTGTGCCAATGGAAAATCATGCCAGCCACACCGACTGCGCCAAAAGCATGCCAACCATGCTACCTGCACCTCTGTGCCAATGACAAATCATGCCAGCCACACCGACCGCGCCAAAAGCATGCCAACCATGCTAGCCGCACCTCTGTGCCAATGGCAAATCATGCCAGCCACACCGACCGCGCCAAAGCATGTCAACCATGGTAGCCGCACCTCTGTGCCAATGGAAAATCATGCCAGAGACACCGACCACGCCAAAAGCATGCCAACCATGCTAGCCGCACCTCTGTGCCAATGGCAAATCATGCCAGCCACACCGACCGCGCCAAAAGCATGCCAACCATGCTAGCCGCACCTCTGCGCCAATGGCAAATCATGCCAGCCACACCGACCGTGAAAAAAGCATGCCAACCATGCTAGCCGCACCTCTGTGCCAATGGCAAATCATGCCAGCCACACCGACCGCGCCAAAGCATGCCAGCCATGCTAGCCGCACCTCCGTGCCAATGGAAAATCATGCCAGACACGCCTACTGTGCCATGCCAAACGCACCTCGCCATGGCCCCATGCCGCGCCACCATACCGGCCTTCACTACGCGGCTATCAAAACGAAGGCGTGCAATAATCAACGGTTGCACTTCAATCCCAGGAGAAAATCCTGGCCATCTAAGGTTAGCAAACGACCTTTTCCCCAAAACCCTAGCTTGGTCACGCACCTAGCCCAAGCTAGTCATGCCATGCGCCTATGGCAAACCCTTGTCCCCACATGCCAAGCCAAAACCGCACCTAACCCAAGCTAGTCACGCTATGCGCCTATGGAAAACCCTTGGCCCCACATGCCAAGCCAAAACCGCACCTAGCCCAAATTAGTAACGCCATGCGCCTATGGCAAACCCTTGGCCCCACATGCCAAGCCAAAACCGCACCTAGCCAAAGCTAGCCACTCCCAAGGCGAACCCTTGGCCCCACATGCCTAGCCAAACCAAACCTAGCCAAGCTAGCCGCACCATGCCAAATGCACTTTGCCTTTGCCCTAGCCATGCTAGTCACATCATTCCAAGTCAAACGCCCTTGCCTTGGCCCTAGCCACGCCATACGCCCATGGCAAACCCTTGGCCCCACAGGCCAAGCCAAACCAAACCTAGCCAAGCTATCCGCGCCATGCCAAACGCACTTTGCCTTGGCCATAGCCATGTTAGTCACATGATGCCAAGCCAAACGCCATTGCTTTGGCCCTAGCCACACCATACGCCGATGGCAAACCCTTGGCCCCAGATGCCAAGCCAAAATCACACCTAGCCAAAGCTAGCCACGCCCAAGGCGAACCCTTGGCCCCACATGCCAAGCCTAACCACACCCTCGCCGCGCCACCCTATTGGCCTTCCCTATGCGTCCACCAAAACGAAGGCGTGCAACAATCAACGGTTGCCCTTCAATCCTAGGAGCAAATCCTAGCCATCCAAGGTTACCAGACGACACATGGTAACCTTTGGCCCGAAAACCTAAGTTTGGCCACACCAAACCTTGCCATGCCAACGGCATGCCACCCTAGCCGCACCACCCTGTAAGCCTTCCTACGTGGCCACCAAAACGAAGGTGTGCAATAATCAACGGTTGCCCTTCAATCCCATGAGCAAATCCTAGCCATCTGATCGCTGTCGTAAGCGACACAAATATAATTACACTTTCTTACTACTCAAAATATAAATATAGCAAGGGCAAGAAAGGATCGATCCCACAGAGAGGTCTAGGTTGTCAAATTGTTATGGTTCCTTATAAATAACACCGGTAGTTTTGTGGTTTTATGAAATAAAATAAATAAAAGCAAATAAAGAAATAAGCAAACAAATAAGATAGAAGAGATATTGGTTAAGGATTTCGTTTTCATTCACTAACATGCTTTTCACAATAACTAGAATTGATATTTAATCTCAACTTTTATCAAAGACCCTAGAATACCTTGTTCGCAAGAATATCCCGCAAATCTCCTCTTGTCATCAACAAACACATTAAAAGATGCGAATATGAATTCTATCTAAAGGAACAACCTAACGTGTAAAAGCACTAATCAAGTTTAATTCCCTAGATGCATTAAGTTCTATGAAATCAGGCCAATCAAAGCAATTGAACGTGGAAAGCGCACTAATTCAATTTAACAAAGGTTACGATTCACATATGATCATAAGAATATATCACTACAAACTATAATCATATTATGCTACTTGTATCCAAGGAATATCACTTTTGCGTATAATAAACCCTAAACTAGCAATAGATGTGATTAGAAGTTCTACCAATTTGCAACTTGACAAAACAATCAATCAATCATAAAACAATATTTTCAGAGAATTGCACACGATAAATATGAGACAAAACTAATATATTGAATCAAAGAATCATATTATGTGAAATCCAACTATTCCATAACCAATAATAAACTTAGGTACTCATATTCAAGGAGTTCATCACAAGAAGAAAGAGAAAAGACTTCATGGTTCTAAAACCCTAGAATAAAGTAGAAGAGATAATAAAAACGTGGTCCCAAAAATTGTAGAAGTCTTCCCTTTTGTAGTCTTTTTCTCCTTCCAAAACTAGGTTTTGTCTTCAAAGTCCATTAGTTGGAAATTCACCCGGCCCACCATGGAGAGAAACCCGTGTAGAAATTATGTCCCAAAAACGCTCGCCGAAAATCGGGATTATGGCGGAATCCCGCTGAAAAAGTCGCCGGAAAGTACCTCGGGTGACCGGCAAAGTCAAACCGCCACTTAGGCCAACGGGTCGAACGGTCGGGTCAGCTCGGTCAAACCGGTCGGGTCAAATCGGTCAAACCGGGTCCGGTCGGTGAGTCGGGTAACCAAGTCGGCTTCTTAGGCAAGGTCGAGCGGTCCGAGTTGCCTTGGCCAGACTAGGCCATTGCACAGGCTGTGTCAGTCATGCACTATGATTGTGCTTCATCAGCCATGATGGCTATACCTTTTGTAGCTTCAATTTCAACACTGATGGCCCTGCTTCACCAACATTCCTTGAACTACAACCATCACCAGTATCGGCTGTAACTTCGCACCTGCAATCTCTATTCCCTGTATTCTGCACAACCCCTCACAGCAACACCTCAAATAGCCACAGAGAATAAACAAGTTCTTATCTCCCAGTAACACCACCATCTATCATCACTAGTGCCATCTCAAGCTCCATTTGCTTGCACTTAGCCCTTGCAGCATTCCTTCATCTGCTCCCACCTGGTTTTCAGCTCCTAACACCTTGCAATGTTCACCAAAGACACCAAGTACCACACAGACCCAAGCCAACACCTGCCCTGGAACACTTCATAGCTGTACCTGCAATGCAACTCAGTTCCCTTGACAACACATTTGCAACTCAAGTAAACCATCTAGCAACAGCACCACCAGTTTCATCATGGTTCCAATAGCACAAGACCCCCATGCATATTTGCACATCAATACCCTGCAGTTCTTGCCAGTCCCTAAGCTTCTTCCAACTATCCATTCATCTGCAGCATCAGTTCACATCAAAGCCAACAGCACCAGTACCATCTTCTGCAAACCTGCCACTCTAAAGAACCACCAGAACCTGCAATTGCTTGCATCTACAACTGCACATCTCAAGGACCATTCAATCTTCTGCCAAACCATGTAGCAAAGATCCCTGCTCATACCGCTTTACTACCCATTTCAGCAACTCCACCAATTACAGCTCTGCCTCAATCCTACTCTTCCAGGCATAGCAACACAACCAATTCCTGCAGCAGCAAATCAACATCACTGCATTGCCATCTACATGCTCCCTGCCTCAGTTCTCCTTCATTGCTTCCTCTCTGATTTCTCAGCAATCAACAGACCCTCAAACAAAAACCACCACGAGTTCAATCCATCCATACAAATCCAGTTCACAACCAAAATCAACTTCAACTCGAACCCAATTTAGCTCCAGATTCGAACTAATGCCACCGTAAACTCCAGCCATCTTCCCTGCCAGAAACTCCATTGCCTGTGAAACCCTAACTCAACAGCTTCTATGAGTTTCCATCCACCAGAGTCCAATTTCACCTCCAACACGCCATCAATAATAACAAACATGACTCATTCTTGCCAATTTCATCGATTTGTACCCATTTGCTCACCGCATCAATTCTCGATCTAAATCTTCACACGAAACTCTAACCCATAATAGTGACGAATCAAAACCCTATGTTGGCTTCTTCTTTTCTCGATCTTGAACTAATCAAATAAACCATCTTTCAACAACATCAATTAGGGAAATACTCCATTAATCCCCGAAATCTTCTCGATCCATTAGTTGCGTCTTAGAGACTCATCTTCTGTTCAATCTCTACCGGCTTAAGCTTAAACTGTCGGAGATTCTCACAGAAACCCCATCACTAATGTCTCCCTCTGAATTTCTTCTCTCAATTCCATGGTCTTTGTGCGCCTTGTATCTCTTTTATTTCGGGTGGAAAACAAAGGGCGAGAAACACTTCTCTCGATGTTAGGTTTAGATAAGGGTTGGTTATTCAAAGGTCTGGTCATAGTGATAAGGGCTAACCTGATGGCAGCCCCCTTAACGCTGACTTGGCTCCCGATAGTATTTGCCCCTGAAAAGACAATTCTGCCCTTTTCCTATGAGTTCTTGTTTTGCCTATAACTTCTTCATACGAACTCAGAATGACTCCGTTCTTTCGCCATTGTCTTCATCTTCTCGTCCTCTACACAATGAAAAGTAGAAATCTTGTATTTGAACGAGTTCCAATTGGTCTTTTTGCTCCAAATGACTCCATTGCACCTAATAAACTCAAAAGCACACATAAGATACATAATTCACACGAAAACTCGCAAAGAAAGCATAAATACTAGATATTAAATTAGGTGTTTTAGACACCTATCACCATCCAAGGTTACCAGACGACACATGGTAACCTTTGGTCCGAAAACCTAAGTTTGGCCACGCCAAACCTTGCCATGCCAACGGCATGCCACCCTAGCCGCGCCACCCCGTTGGCCCTCACTACGCGGCTACCAAAACGAAGGCGTGCAACAATCAACGGTTGCCTTTCAATCCCAGCAGAAATTCCTAGCCACCCAAGGTTACCAGACGACACATGGTAACCTTTGGCCCGAAAACCTAAGTTTGACCACGCCAAACCTTGCCATGTCAACCTAGCTGCGCCACCACGTTGGCCCTCACTACGCGGCTACCAAACCGAAGGCGTGCAACGAGCAACGGTTGCTCCTCCTCTCAAGATACAAAATTACGACCGTCGAAGGTCACCAGGCTGGCAAGTTTCCCGAGATTGACTTGCCAAGCCACAACAACGTGCTACATGTTTTCCAAAACATTCGAGACATCAACACAAACTGGGGGATCCTCTTTGGGTATTGGTTTGTTGGTTTACAGCGTGCGGCGTACACTGCGCCCGTCATAAGGAAGTGTCATAAGGGTGAGGCGGTTAGTAAATACGGGAAGTTATGTATGAAACGTTCATGAAACATAAAGCACATGCGTTAACAACTTTATGGGACATCAATTCCATAACGTTAGCAGTTTCATGAAAACCAGTTTCATGCGTTAACCACTTTATGGAACATCAATTCCATGCATACGGTTACCACCTCCTCCCATTTACTTCCCCACTCCTTAATGAGATTAGGGTATTTTTTTTAATTACTCCGACTTGTATAAATAGGTCTTACCTATTCCATTGAACAACAAGTTCATACGGGAGATACAATACTCAGAAATACTTACTTGCTAGCTCACCTTGTTAGCTCTCTCACTTTTCTGATAACAAGTCGTAGTAACCCAACTAATCTTCCAGAATCAACTATTCTGGTCTCACCACTTTCCTTGCTTCCCTCCCCAAAACCAACCTATTCTCTTCCACTTTGTGACAGAAGCAAGTCTGGAACGGCCATTTCTTGGTTTAGGCGGACTTGTACAGATTGATCTCTCGAATCTAAAATACTCCCTTGCAGTACATTGTTTAGGGTTTAAATTGTTTCTCACCCGTACACCCGCAATTACCGAAATCAGCAGAAACCATTTTCACCTACAAACAATTAGCGACCACAGTGGGAGGATTGATCTATCGGTTACAATATCAACTCCAACTCCTGATTTCGTTTCCCGAACGTCAATCCCAATATGGTGGAACGCAGGTCTGGAGCGGTTGCCGAGAATACCAGCACAGAGCACGTCCCTGATGTTAACGTCTCTCCCAATAACTTCGTTACATCACCTACTGACTAAAGTACACGTCTTTCTCAAGACCCTGACAGAGCGGCTACCACGTAATTCGCGTCCTCTAGAGCCGTTTAAAAACGTCTCCAACAACCCCGACGCTAGCACCTCGGCGGAGCACGCCTCCGCGGACGCGGAAATTCGTGCTAGAATCCCATTGGAAAGAAATCAGCCGTCCAACTTCATCACATGAGAAGATCTGGAGCAACTTCTCCGCAACCAAATCAAGAATGATGAACTGGACATGCATCAACACCAACCCCCTTACCCATCCGAAATGCAAAGAATCCCTCTTCCAAGGGGGTACTCCTCTCCTCAATTCACCCTGTAAGATGGTACCGAGAATGCACATGAGCATGTCTCCCGTTTCTTGGAATCCCTAGGTGAACATGAATATAATCACGTTCTTCGTCTAAGGGAGTTCTCAAAATCACTTACCGGAAGGGCGTATACATGGTACAACAACATCCCACCGAACAGTATTCCCAACTGGAGTAGCATGGTTACCGCGTTTTACAGGAAGTACTTCTTCGTGTCTGAACAAGTTACTTTCTCATACCTCGGAAGAATGTACCAGTGGGATAACGAACATATGAATGATTTTGTCAAAAGGTTCAGGGTTCAAGCGCTCGACTGTCACGACCCAAACGTGACTGAGCAACAGCTGGTAAACGCGTGCATCAATGGTATGGTTCCTATTTACCGTGCCTTGCTACAAAACTTACGCTTCCAAACATTCTCCGAACTCCATGAAGCCGCTAGACGATCCGCAACGACAGCACCAGCATTACTGGAAAGAACTAGGACAACTCGACCCGAAGACACGCGTGAAACTCGCGGGAATAGTCGCCTCACCAGCAAGCAATTTAATGCCGGCTCATCCTCCGTGAACATAGTGAACGAAAGAGGAAAAAGGAAGGCCCCAACTACAGGCCACCAGCCAAAACGTGAAGCACCGGCGTAACGGGAAACCCCGCCACGAAAGACTGCCACTAAATCTCCCATGCATCATCATGAAACCGAAGGGAATACCTTCGATTTCCCGTTTCCCATCGAGGAGGTGATTGACCTCCTAGAAGCATGGATTCAAGATGATGTTATCAGACTGCCACCTCCTAGGCGTCCACCAACTGAGGCTGAGATGTCAAACCCCAAGTACTGCCATTACCACAATTCGTTCACCACCCGACCAGTGATTGCAAAAGACTAAAGCATATTTTCAAAGAAAAGATAGAAGCGGGAGAGCTCCAACTGGGAGACGAGGGAGTACATCGAGACCCACTCCCAATAAGAAACTGTGGGTTCTCTGGGGACTCCGTGCACGAGACTGTACAATCCATGATGCAGCATGTATGCGAAATTCTCTATCTTTCCAAGGTGCAGCGCCAATATATTTTCGCAGCTCTCAATCGCGTTGTATCCGGCAAACGACTTTTTCTCTCCCCGGAAACCACACCAGGGGCCCAAGCTTTCCAAACGGGCGGAATCAAAAGGGAGAACTGGGGACTGCTGACCACGTCCTGTTTAAGAGGTATCGAATTTGACAACACGCTCATCGAAGCAGCCTCTGCCCTCAACATCATTACTTTCAAGATACTAAAGGCTGCGGGATTTACAAAATAAGACGCTACCCATTCCCCGTCTGTGATTAAGAACCCGAAAGAAGGAGCTTTGAACGCGCATGGCTACATCAACCTCGAGATCAAGATGGGAGACGCTATAACGCATAGCAAATTCCACATTGTCAAAGAACTGGGTCACGACATGTTATTGGGGCACTTATGGGTACTCGACAACAAAGCGAAATTAGATGTGCACCCTCTACCGACGTCCACGACCGAAAGAATTTCCAACAAATCATCCCATTGGTTATCGCATCGACGAGTTATCAACGGAACCCAGACATCTGGAGAAGACCTTTTGGCGCTAGCTCATGGATTTCAAACGCAAGTAAGTCTGGCCGAACGACCTTTTCTACAACCACCATTCCTTCCCTATTTCGTCATGGGGACTCGGCGCGACATCGGCACGGACGCTGTCAAGAAATTAGAATGGGGTGTTTGGGCCATTTGAACACTTTGAAAAAAGCTTGGAAACTTCAATCGAAACCAATGGAGCCAAGACTCAAACAGCTACACGACGCCTGAACCCGTTTTCAATCGGAGATATAGAGGTTAAGGTAAACTCGTTTTAAGTTGGGAAGATGATGGTAAAAATGGATATTCAAATTGATTCGCCCAATGTAAGAGAAGACGAGCCGTATCTGGTGGAGGACATCCTTTTAGGAGGATATTGCAAGCTCATCAACACAGACATACCTGAAGGCGTGATAGTTCACTCATGATGGCTCAAGGCCTCCAATCCCTAAAATATTGTACTTTTCCAGCCACTCTCCCTTTAGTATTTCCTTTAATAATTCCTCTTAGTAGTTGTATTTCCCCAAGATGAATACACCGTTTGTATTCTTCCCTGGAATTTCATTTTTCTTCAAAAAAAAAAAAGAGTAACAATACATCTCTTTCCAAACGAGTTCTCCAGATAGCATAGAAATACATCAAACTAACCCAGAAAACCACTGCAAAGCCATCATACCACAACCAGAAATACCTCATTCAATCATTCAAAAAAAAAAAAATATAAAGCGAAATGTTGACTGATGAAGAAGAAGGTAAAGATGAGTTTACAAAAATCATCAGGGGAACTAAGCAACTAACAGGAATAACAAAAGGGAGGAACTAGCCCTCGAAGGATGGAGCACGATTCCCATTGGTCAAGCTATCTTCAAGCACTTCCCACAACAATCTCTAGGGCAACAAAGATTACATTCAACGGTGTTAGTAGCAACAATCTCAACATCCCATCCCTAAGCAACCACAGCATTAACAGTCTCCGCTTCGACGACCGGTTCAGCATACTCCACCATGACCCCTCCAATATCGCCAACGACACCTCTGGCGTCAACTCCAAAGGCTACTTCGGTCCCGTCAGACGCTCCCTCGGAGGTTTTCTCATTGACCCTTCGAAGAAGATTTTTTGATTCATCCGCATCAAAATCGAGAACCATGGCGCTTGCCTCAAAAAGCTTCACAAGCTCGATTTTCCGTTGCTCCGCCCTAGAAGCGCCTCGATCTCGCCCTATAACCGGACCGAGGAAAGGTTTTGCCGCACTGGAACTTCTCAACATGCTATGGTTCTTCCTCATTTTCTCGTCCCTCCTCCATGTTCACCGAACCCAAGAAAGTCCGAACACGCGCCTGCACTTCATGGAGATAGATGGAAAGGAGGTCCTTGATGATGTCACCAGCTTCATGGAACAGAGATTCGATTCTAGCTAATGCCTCCTCATGAGAAGAGGAACGGTTTCCGCCAATTCTGAAGTCCTTCTCCGAAGAATTAAAGACATGGCTATCCCTGGAGGGTCCCATCATACACTACGAAGAACAAGGAAAATGGTCAAGTTCCATTCTATCTATACACACATAAGAAAGAGGATAAAATAAAAATAAGAAGAAAACACGAGGCGATACCTGTAAAGAGGATGGACGAAGACGAATTACGCGAATGTAGAGTTCAAGATAATCTTTTATGTACAGCAAGATGACGCAACCTCAAAAGGGAAAGCTTTTATACCGGCCGTGAGTTAAGGCATAACATCCGATCCTAATTAAACCTCATGCATGGCTGTGAGAAATAATTATGGTTGGTGAGAAAGCGTGGAAGAACGTGCTCGAGGCACACTAGATCGTGTTTTACTTTCCCACCGCCAACGCTAAGCTTAGGAAGCAAAACCGACAACATAACCAAAGCAGAAAGAGTAACGCTTTTCCTCTTTTCGTGGGCGTAACGTTTTGGGTTGAAGAGAAGAAAAACTTCCTGGTCGAGTCAAATAAGGAAAGAGGCAACCAAGCCCTTGAAGAAAAATCACCAAGCAATCCGTGCCATTTTTCATCCTCACCGCTACTGGCCATTGATGTGATTTTAACAAGTTGTAGTAAAGTGGTAATAAAGGTTGTCGTTCTCTCGAACTTGTGAAGGATTTTCAGACTTTAAAATTAAAACAAAAATAGAAAACACACTAAAAATTATAGCAAACACTAACAAAGTTGATATCAATATTAAAAGAACACTGAGGCTAAGATTCCACTATTTTCCAAGTTCAAAGTGATTTAATCCAATATTTATATTCATGCAATTTTCTCGTTCAATTTGATTCTAAACTATTGCAATAAGTAGATTTTCATAAGTAATAATTGTAAATACCAAGTATGAAGCATCAAAAGTATTAAAACTAAGCATACTCCATCAAAATAGATCACAATCACTCAAATCAAAATCATATTCAATATTAGTTCAAGGCAAATAATCATATAATAACTGCAAATAAAAAGATAAAAATAGAATATACCACTTTTTGTTGGAAAAATAGCTTCCTCTATCGCCTCAAAGAATGGGGTTTAGCTCCTCATATTAATCATGGTCTCAAAATATGTATTTATGGCTCAAAAGATGATTAAAAGGATGAAAAACAATAAAATGCAGACGTTTGCAACGCCGTAATGGCGTTACAAAGTCATTACAATGGACTCACATTACAAGAGCCGACTTATGCACTGCTTCTTTATGTCGTTGTATCTAAGACCCGTAAAACGATCGTCCTTGGAAGCCTATTGTTCTTCGTGTTCTTCGACTTTACACCACAGAAAACAGATTTACGCAACTCGTGATTTTTGTTCTCTCGTGGTGTTCTAAACCTCCCTAAAGTGTTCGTAACTCCCGCTAGACCTCTCAAAGAACCTATTTATAGCCCACATGTCGATTATAACTCGATTAAATCTCGAGAATATCTCTTTTTTTCTTTCTTCAAGCAAGGCCCGGAATTTTCTTCTTTACGAATCTTCTTACGCTGTTACTGTCAGAAAATCCTTCCTAAATTACTCCAACTTCTATATTTGATAGATACGAATCATCACAGGACTTATCTTCCACGAATCTTCCAATTTTATCCCAACCGAAACCCGTACTTTTTTTCTTCTCCCTGTTTCGCTCTAACACGATCATGCAGCCCAAGTTAATCGATCCAAACTCTTGTACCAAGCCTGTTAGGCTCTAACAGGTCAATTCCACCAAAAACCCGCGATTGAATCTCTCTAAATCCTCTGAAAACTCGATCCACAAATCTGTCAGCGTGAAGAAATATTTCCCGTTAATATTCTGAATTCGAACGTGGAAGATGGGTAGCCCCTTAACCAGAGTAGGGGTGTATTTAGCAGGTGTCTTTGGTGATGCCCTGGGGGTGCCCCTTAGTAATTTGGGTACCCCTTATCCGTAGCGAGGTTCCGAATAGTAGGTGTCCTCCGGGCGCAACTTTTCGAGCCGATTTTTCCAAAAAATGTTTATTGGCCAAAAATACCTACACACGCATAAAACACCATAATAAGTACAAAAATGAGCACTATCAATATAAAGAATTGAGATAATTTAGACACAAAAATGTGTCTATCAAATACCCCAAACCTATTATTTGCTAGTCCTCGAGCAAAAATAAAACAAAAACAAAATCCTAACTCACTGTCGCAGCATCGTCGATTGCATTTAGCGTATGCAATAAGCCTTTAAACCCCTAGGTGGCCCTAGTGGCGAGTTATAGTCTCGGGAGGGTTTACCGTGAGGTGTACCCACAAAACCTTTATACTCAGACCCTAACTATCTACGCAGAACCTTGGAAGGCACTAAAGAATCTCCTTGGTTGGCATACTTATTGACTACAGGAGGAAGTACCCCGATGCGAAATTCCAATTGATGTATACGAGTTTGCACTCAAGCATACTAAAATTCATATATAAGTCACAGAGCTCTACTCAGATAGTCACACTATGGACATCAATACCCGGAGTCAAAACTAATCACATGGATAGATAAAGAAGATGGATATAGAGAAAAACATAGATGGTTTTGATGTTTACTAAGTGATCGATGTTTCCCATATCTCGTCTCAAGGCCTCCGCCAAAATGAACCTATCCTAATGGACCGAGATACTAGTCGACTAATATCAACACACCGGCATATACAAGGGAACCAAAGTGGTCAATAATCCTAGCTCTAGGTCAACACAACTGGCATATACAAGGGTTCCAAAGTGGTCGACTTTATTGAATTTATTCCTATTGGTCGATGGTCCGGTCTCACTTTCTTTTTCCTTTTTTTTTTCAACTTTTTTTTTTTTCATCTTTTTTTTTTTTCATCTTTTTTTTTTTTTGTATCTCAATCACTCTAATTCACCCTAGCATCGGTAACAACTTGATTCGTGGGCCCCACCTAATCACTTAGAGAAACATAGTTTAGAAACAAAATAAAAATAAAAACAGAAGTGAAAAGGACTCAACGAGATATGGTGAAACTATCATGTTATTTCTAACACCTGAGCTCTGTGCTTTTATGAATAGACTCTTTAGATGTTGCCATCCAATCAGATTGGTTCCTCAACTCCTACAACCAAAATGCTTCCATCCACTTAGATTGGTTAGTGCCATCCTTAATAAGCATAAATTTCTAGGCTCTGGAGTTTATTTATTGTAACAAAAAGGTAACAAAAGTTTCTACCCCACCCCCAAACTTAAATCTAACATTGTCCTCAATGTTTCTAAGAACAGTACCAAAAATATAAGCAACATGAGGAAATAGTAAAGAGAGAAGTCGGAAAGATAGTACCCGGGTGAAGTGTAACCAAAAACCTACAAAAATAATATACAACATACAAAACCGCCTCGATGGTCAATCAAGGTAAACAGGGTCCTCCAGAGGGACCTCCTCAACATCACCTGTAGGAAAAGGCTCTAAAAAGTGCTTCAATCGCTGACCGTTAACCTTTGAAGAACTACTACCATCTGGTGTCTCAATCTCAATAGCGCCATGAGGAAAAACAAGACGGACCACAAAAGGACCGGTCCACCAAGAGCGCAACTTCCTGGGAATAGATGCAAACGAGTGTCATACGTAAGAACTTTTTGACCTGGAGAAAATGACTTTCGTAAAATATTCTTATCATGCACAAGTTTCATTTTGTTCTTATACTCCTTAGCACTATCGTATGCATCTCTACGAATCTCGTCCAACTCATTGAGCTGGAGCTTTGTTTGAGCTCCTGCCTTGTCAAGTGAAAAGTTTAAGTTCTTAATAGCCCAATAGGCTCTATGCTCTAACTCGACAGGAAGGTGACATGCCTTGCCAAACACTAAACGATAAGGTGACATTCCAATGGGTGTCTTAAACGCGATTTGGTAAGCCCATAAGGCATCGCAAGCCTCGACGACCGCCTTTCCTATTGGGATTAACTGTTTTCTCTAGAATACGCTTAATTTCCCTATTGGAGACCTCTACCTGACCACTAGTCTGTGGATGATATGGGGTTGCTACTTTGTGGGTAATACCATATTGTTTCATTAAAAGTGCAAACGGTCTATTACAAAAGTGTGAACCTCCATCACTAATTATAGCTCGCGGCGTACCAAAACGTGTAAGTATGTTCTCTTTCAAAAAACTGGACTACGACCCTGTGGTCATTTGTTTTACACGGAACCGCCTCAACCCACTTAGAAACATAGTCTACAACGATAAGTATGTAAAGATAACCTAAAGAATTAGGAAATGGACCCATAAAATCAATGCCCCACACATCAAAGACCTCAATCACTAAAATAGGGTTCAAAGGCATCATATTTCTATGGGAAATTACTTCTGGCAACGCTCACAAGAAACACAATGACTATGGGAGTCTTTAAACAACGAAGGCCAGTAAAAACCACACTGCAATATCTTAGCAACAGTCTTTTTGGCACTAAAATGACCTCCACATGCATGGTCATGACAAAAGGAGATAATACTGGACTAGTCATTCTCAGGTATACACCTCCTAATAATCTGGTCTGGACAATACTTAAACAGATAAGGATCTTCCCAAAAGAAATGCTTAACCTCGGCTAAAAACCTAGAACGATATTGCTTACCCCAATGTTGAGGCATTCGACCAGTAACAAGATAATTCACTATATTCGCATACCAAGGTGATTGGGAAACAGAGAACAATTGTTCATCAGGAAAGCTATCCCTTATAGGAAGGGAATCACTAGGGGAACTAACAACTAGCCTAGACAAGTGGTCTCACACTACATTTTCGGCACCCTTTTTGTCTCTAATGTCTGGACAGAATTCTTGTAACAAAAGGATCCACCTAATCAATCTAGGTTTGGTATCCTTCTTAGACAAAAGGTATTTCAAAGCAGCATGATCAGTATAGATTACGATCTTAGAACCTAATAGGTAGGATCTAAACTTATCCAAGGCAAACACGATGGCTAACAGCCCTTCTCGGTAGTTGTATAGTTCATTTGGGCATCATTCGTAGTTTTGCTAGCATAGTAAATCACATGAAGTAATTTGTTTTCTCGTTGACCTAGCACAACACCTATAGCATAATCAAGCATCGCACATAATTTCAAAGGGTAGGTTCCAGTTAGGTGCCTGGACTATCGGGGAAGTAGTGAGTAAATTCTTAAGCTTCTCAAAAGCCTCTAAACAAGCATCATCAAAGAAAAACTTAACATCTTTTGCAAGTAAATTGCAAAGAGGTCTAGAAATCAAGCTAAAATCCTTACTGAATCGACGGTAAAAACCTCCGCATGCCCTAGGAATGACCTAACATCTTTTACGGTTTTTGGGACCTGTAAAGTCTTAATAAGGTCAACTTTGGCTTTATCTACCTCTATACCCTTAGAAGAAACGATGTGCCCTAACACAATTCCTGATTTTACCATAAAATGGCATTTTTCCCAATTAAGCACTAAATTCTTTTCCTTACACCTGGTCAACACTAATGTCAAATGATGCAAGCGCTCATCAAAAGATGAACCAAACACTGAAAAGTCATCCATAAAGACCTCTAGAAACCGTTCTACCATATCGGAAAATATGCTCATCATACAACGTTGAAAAGTCGCAGGGGCATTACATAGCCCGAAAGGCGTGCGTCTATACGCAAAGGTACCAAATGGACAGGTAAAAGTGGTTTTCTCTTGGTCTTCTGGGGGCAATAACGATCCGATTATAACCGGAGTAGCCATCTAAGAAGCAATAATGACTATGTCCAGCTAATCTCTCTAGCATTTGGTCGATAAAAGGAAGGGGAAAGTGATCCTTCCTTGTGACCTTGTTCAATTTCCTATAGTCAATACAGACACGCCATCCCGTGGTCACTCGGGTTGGGATTAACTCATTATTATCATTCTGGACTACAGTGATACCTGATTTCTTGGGGACAACCTGAACAGGGCTGACCCACTTACTGTCGGAAATTGGGTAGATAATACCCGCATCTAACAACTTAAGCACCTCTTTTCGAACTACCTCTTTCATGTTAGGGTTCATCGACGTTGCATCTCCCTAGAAGGTTTGGAGTCTTCTTCTAAATGAATCTGATGCATACACACAGTAGGACTTATACCCTTTATGTCTGCTATAGTCCACCCTAAAGCTTCCTTATTGTCTTGGAGTACTTTTACTAGCCTACTTTCCTGATCACTATCCAAATTGGAAGCTACAATCACAGGTAAAGTCTCAGATGGGCCTAAAAACACATACTTTAGAGTGTCGGGTAGTGGTTTTAGGTCCAACTTAGGAGGCTCTTCTAAAGAAGGAATTAAGGTATTCTCAGAAACTGGTAATGGTTCGAACCTAGCTTTCCATCTATCAGTGTCTAACATAGGGGTAGAATATAATAGAGCATTCACTTGTTCAATAGTGCTATCGTCATCAAAATCTAAACCAAAATGGGATAGACAACTTTCTAATGGGTCCTCAGACAAGATGTTTGGTAATGACTCCTGAACTAAGGCTTCTATCATGTTCACCTCTTCAACACATGTGTCATCTAGCTCATAGGGTAGCTTACTGACATTAAAAATGTTCATCTCCATAGTCATATTACCAAAAGATAAATTCATCACACCATTTCGACAGTTAATGATCGCATTAGACGTAGCTAAAAATGGGCGACCTAAAATCACAGGTGTCTGGTTCTCTGGGTCGGGGACAGGTTGGGTATCTAGGACCACGAAATCCACTGGATAAATAAACTTTTCGACCTCAATAAGAACATCCTCAATAACACCTCGAGGAATTTTAATGCACCTATCACTAACCTGCAATGTCATCTGAGTAGGTTTCATTTCACCAAGTCCTAGCTGTAAGTACACATGGTACGGCAGTAAGTTCACACTGGCTCCTAAGTCAAGTAAAGCTTTTTCTACCCGGTGTTTACCTATTGTACAAGCAATGGTGGGGGAACCTGGGTCTTTGTACTTTGGAGTTGTGGTGTTCTGAATGATTGAACTTACATGACTAGCTAAAAAGGCTTTCTTATGGACGTTAAGTTTTTGCTTTCGCGTACACATATCCTTAAGAAACTTGGCATAAGCAGGAATTTTCCTAATTGCATCTAATAAAGGAAGGTTTATGGTAACTTGCTTAAAAACCTCCAATATGTCATTAAAGTTCGATTCCTTCTTTGTTGGTACTAATAGTTGGGGAAACGGGGCTCTAGGCACAGAATCAGACCTTTCGGGAACAAGATTGACATCATCGAAACTTTATCGGTCCCTTCACTAGTGGTGGTCCCGAGGGGTGAGATCTGAGGGTGAACTACGGTATGTTCACTATCGGGCATGGTTACCTGATTGTATACTACTCTACCACTCCTAAGGGTTCTAATAGCATTCAACTGATTCGATGTTTTTGCACCTACTTCATGAACTCCTCTAGGATTGGGATTAGTCTGACTAGGGAACCTTCCGTTATCTCTCTCACTTAAGGTCTTAGCTATTTGGCCGACTTGAAGTTCTAACTTAGCAAGGCTCTGTGCATTAGTTTGAAAGTTCGCTTGGTTTCTGTTGAAAACTAAGTTGGTTCTCAGTGCTAACATATCCCGAGTTTTTGCTAACATCTTAATAGAGTCCTCTAAGCTAGTCGTTTTATTTTCTCGGGGCTCAAGAATTCTTAGTGTAACCAAAACCCGGGGAGCATTAGAATTACTAAACCGACCTTGACTCGGCCCTTAGACCACGAAAAGTTCGGATGGTTTCTCCAACCAGGATTATAGGTTTCTGAATATGGGTCAAACTTTTGACGGTTATCAAATCTAGTGTTATTATAGAGAGCATTGGCTTGCTCTTCATTATTCCGGCCTTCCCAAAAAGGCTCCAATCTACCACTAGTGTGACCCACTTCTAAAGCTTCTAACCTTTTCGCTATTGCAGCAATTTTGGCATCTGATTCAAAGCCTCCTTCTACCCTATTAACGTTTCCTCTGCTTAGAAGAATTGTTTTCTGGGGTTCCCTATTATTTTCCCATTGTTGGGTCTTTTCGGCGATTTCATGCAAATATGTCATCGCCTCATCAATCTGTTTGGTTTTCAAACCCACATGTACACATAGATTCTACCGTGGTTGTAGTGGAATAATCTAAACCCTCATAAAGGATCTGAACTAACCTAACCTTTTCTAGACCATGATGAGGACATTGGGCTAATAAATCATTGAACCTTTCCAAATACCTATACAAAGATTCTCCCTCCTGTTGAGAAAACGTGCAGATTTGTGTCTTAATAGACGATGTTTTGTGCCTAGGGAAAACTTGTTCAAAAAGGCAGATGTGAGTTGTTCATATGTTTCAATTGAACCTAAGCCAAACTATATAGCCACGACTTGGCTTTATCTTTCAAGGAAAAAGGGAATAACCTGAGTTTCAAAGCATCATCATCAAGGTTTCTAATCTTTAGGGTACTACAAATTTCCTCAAAGTCCCTAACATGGAAATAGGGGTTTTCATTCTCTTTCCCTAAGAAGATTGGGAGCAGCTGTAAGGTCCCAGGTTTAAGTTCATAAGTTGCTTCCGTTTAAGCTAACCTGATACACGAGGGACGAGTAGCCCTAGTCGGGTTCAACAAGGCTTTCAAAGTTGCCATTTCTGGCACTATCGGAATATTAGGGATTGTCTCCCCAGACGGACGTTCAAAAACGGACTCTTCAAAAATTGGACTTTCTAAATTGAGGTAATCGAGACGCTTAGAACTACTAGGTTTCTCTTTAACAAATCTACCTAGGGCGTCTCTTTTACGTTCAAGCATACAAAAGAATTAGGAAGGGATTCTATGCAATCACAAATCAAGGACGACTCAACCAAAACAAACCTAGAGATTTCTAGCAAACAAAAAGCATGATGGCTCCACTTAGATTGTTTCTAGACCAAGACTTCAAATCCTTCGAAAGGGAATTCGTTACAATTTAAGCAAACCCCTCTGGAATCAATCCGAGTCAAAATGAGTTGAATAGAGGCAAGGGAAGCTCGGTGGAGCTTTGATACCCAAGGCCTCACCGGAATTACAATGCGGCGCAGTCACGCATTCAACTCACAGAAACCTTTATGAACTTCAAGTGTGCTTAAAAGAGTAACCAATATTTTTCGAATAACTTTCCTATTAAGCTCGTTACCCTATCGGTCTTGTTCTAGTCAAAATTTTAAGGCTTAGGTTCGCGTAGGTTACGTGTTCCTAAGGCGGGCAAGAAGAGAACGGTGATGAAATCCGAACCCTTATCTTGTCTGGACAGGCCTTGCCCTTTACTAGAAAAATAAATGTCCGTATTCAGTCCTCAACATATAAGCATACGAAGGAGTCCAAGAACTCGGCCGATTGGGGGATTCGCGAGTGTTTAGAATCTTACCTCCCGTTCCAGACGGGGATGAATCGGTTGTAGTCGACTCGGGCCACTGACTCCTATGTCAGTGTACGAACCCAAGGTGCAGAGACAATATCGTAATTGTCCTCCTTCTCTGCAAACAATTTATATTTAAGATTACCCTTCCGTAGGGTAAAAATAAAAATAATGTCCAAAGTCCCAAAAATGTCCAAAAAGTCCAAAAATAAAAAGAAAAATTACAAAAATAATTAATAACCCTAATACAGTTTTCGAAAAAACCTAAAAAATAAATAAAAATAAAATTCTTTGTCTCTTCCTCGTTTCTTTTCGTTTTGTCTTTGACTCCAAGTCTTTGGCTCAGCTTTCCTTTCGGTCCAATATCCAAACCTGTAATCAAAACACAAATACCCAAGAAAACGTAAAATAGAACAAAAGAATAAAAAAAACTAAAAATAAATCTAAAACCCTAAAAACAAGTCCGCGTCGGCGGCGCCAAAAATTGATGTGATTTTAACAAGTTGTAGTAAAGTGGTAATAAAGGTTGTCGTTCTCTCGAACTTGTGAAGGATTTTCAGACTTTAAAATTAAAACAAAAATAGAAAACACACTAAAAATTATAGCAAACACTGACAAAGTTGATATCAATATTAAAAGAACACTGAGGCTAAGATTCCACTATTTTCCAAGTTCAAAGTGATTTAATCCAATATTTATATTCATGCAATTTTCTCGTTCAATTTGATTCTAAACTATTGCAATAAGTAGATTTTCAAAAGTAATAATTGTAAATACCAAGTATGAAGCATCAAAAGTATTAAAACTAAGCATACTCCATCAAAATAGATCACAATCACTCAAATCAAAATCATATTCAATATTAGTTCAAGGCAAATAATCATATAATAACTGCAAATAAAAAGATAAAAATAGAATATACCACTTTTTGTTGGAAAAATAGCTTCCTCTATCGCCTCAAAGTATGGGGTTTAGCTCCTCATATTAATCATGGTCTCAAAATATGTATTTATGGCTCAAAAGATGATTAAAAGGATGAAAAACAATAAAACAGACTGTTTGCAACGCTGTAATGGCGTTACAAATATGTTATAATGGATCGTTACAAGAGCCGACTTATGCATCGTTGCTATGTCGTTGTATCTAAGACCCGAAAACGATCTGTCCTTGGAAGCCTATTGTTCTTCGTGTTCTTCACTTTTTACACCAGCAGAAACAGCTTTAAACTCCCGATTTTTGTTCTCTCGTGGTGTTCTAAACCTCCCTAAAGTGTTCGTAACTCCCGCTAGACCTCTCAAAGAACCTATTTATAGCCCACAGTCGATTATAACTCGATTAAATCTCGAGAATATCTCTTTTTTTCTTCGGCAGCAAGGCCCGGAATTTTCTTCTCTCGCGAATCTTCTTACGCTGTTCTGTCAGAAATCCTTCCTAAATTACTCCAACTTCTATATTTGATAGATACGAATCATCACAGGACTTATCTTCCAATTTTATCCCAACCGAAACCCGTACTTTTTTTCTTCTCCCTGTTTCGCTCCAACACGATCATGCAGCCCAAGTTAATCGATCCAAACTCTTGTACCAAGCCTGTTAGGCTCTAACAGGTCCATTCCACCAAAAAGCCGTGATTGAATCTCTCTAAATCCTCTGAAAACTCGATCCACAAATCTGTCAGCGTGAAGAAATATTTCCCGCCAATTTTCTGAATTCGAATGTGGAAGATGGGTAGCCCCTTAACCAGAGTAGGGGTGTATTTAGCAGGTGTCTTTGGTGATGCCCTGGGGGTGCCCCTTAGTAATTTGGGTACCCCTTATCCGTAGCGAGGTTCCGAATAGTAGGTGTCCTCCGGGCGCAACTTTTCGAGCCGATTTTTCTAAAAATGTTTATTGGCCAAAAATACCTACACACGCATAAAACACCATAATAAGTACAAAAATGAGCACTATCAATATAAAGAATTGAGATAATTTAGACACAAAAATGTGTCTATCAGCCATCTGTGCACGTCTCACCCCACCAAACCGCGCCTTGTCATAGTCACGCCAGGCCAAGCCATCACTCCACTGCCGCGGCCCCACCATGCTTATCCGTCCGTGTACGTCTCATCTTGCCAAGGCCACACTATGCCAAGCCGCTTGCTCCACTGTCGCGACCCTATCATCCACGCGCGTTTGCCTTACCAAGACCACGCCACCTCTTGGCCCCGCGAGCCAAGCCGTCCACTTGCGTCGCCTTCCAAGACCGTGTCCCTTTTCCCTTGAAAAAGTACCACCATACCAAGCCGGTAACTTTCATCTCATCACTCCACGGTATGCATTCCCAGTACAAATTACGCAGGGCCGCCAACATTAGAAATCTTGTATTTGAACGAGTTCCAATTGGTCTTTTTGCTCCAAATGACTCCATTGCACCTAATAAACTCAAAAGCACACATAAGATACATAATTCACACGAAAACTCGCAAAGAAAGCATAAATACTAGATATTAAATTAGGTGTTTTAGACACCTATCACCATCCAAGGTTACCAGACGACACATGGTAACCTTTGGTCCGAAAACCTAAGTTTGGCCACGCCAAACCTTGCCATGCCAACGGCATGCCACCCTAGCCGCGCCACCCTGTTGGCCCTCACTACGCAGCTACCAAAACGAAGGCGTGCAACAATCAACGGTTGCCTTTCAATCCCAGCAGAAATTCCTAGCCACCCAAGGTTACCAGACGACACATGGTAACCTTTGGCCCGAAAACCTAAGTTTGACCACGCCAAACCTTGCCATGTCAACCTAGCTGCGCCACCACGTTGGCCCTCACTACGCGGCTACCAAACCGAAGGCGTGCAACGAGCAACGGTTGCTCCTCCTCTCAAGATACAAAATTACGACCGTCGAAGGTCACCAGGCTGGCAAGTTTCCCGAGATTGACTTGCCAAGCCACAACAACGTGCTACATGTTTTCCAAAACATTCGAGACATCTACACAAACTGGGGGATCCTCTTTGGGTATTGGTTTGTTGGTTTACAGCGTGCGGCGTACACTGCGCCCGTCATAAGGAAGTGTCATAAGGGTGAGGCGGTTAGTAAATACGGGAAGTTATGTATGAAACGTTCATGAAACATAAAGCACATGCGTTAACAACTTTATGGGACATCAATTCCATAACGTTAGCAGCTTCATGAAAACCAGTTTCATGCGTTAACCACTTTATGGAACATCAATTCCATGCATACGGTTACCACCTCCTCCCATTTACTTCCCCACTCCTTAATGAGATTAGGGTATTTTTTTTAATTACTCCGACTTGTATAAATAGGTCTTACCTATTCCATTGAACAACAAGTTCATACGGGAGATACAATACTCGAAATACTTACTTGCTAGCTCACCTTGTTAGCTCTCTCACTTTTCTCTGATAACAAGTCGTAGTAACCCAACTAATCTTCCGAATCAACTATTCTAGGTCTCACCACTTTCCTTGCTTCCCTCCCCAAAACCAACCTATTCTCTTCCACTTTGTGACAGAAGCAAGTCTGGAACGGCCATTTCTTGGTTTAGGCGGACTTGTACAGATTGATCTCTCGAATCTAAAATACTCCCTTGCAGTACATTGTTTAGGGTTTAAATTGTTTCTCACCCGTACACCCGCAATTACCGAAATCAGCAGAAACCATTTTCACCTACAAACAATTAGCGACCACAAAAGGAGGATTGATCTATCGGTTACAATATCAACTCCAACTCCCGATTTCGTTTCCGAACGTCAATCCCAATATGGTGGAACGCAGTGCCGGAGCGGTTGCCGAGAATACCAAAGACAGAGCACGTCCCCGATGTTAACGTCTCTCCCTATAACTTCGTTACATCACCTACCGACTAAAGTACACGTCTTTCTCAAGACCCCGACAGAGCGGCTACCACGTAATTCGCGTCCTCTAGAGCCGTTTAAAAACGTCTCCAACAACCCCGACGCTAGCACCTCGGAGCACGCCTCCGCGGACGCGGAAATTCGTGCTAGAATCCCATTGGAAAGAAATCAGCCGTCCAACTTCATCACATGAGAAGATCTGTAGCAACTTCTCCGTAACCAAATCAAGAATGATGAACTGGACATGCATCAACACCAACCCCCTTACCCATCCGAAATGCAAAGAATCCCTCTTCCAATGGGGTACTCCTCTCCTCAATTCACCCTGTAAGATGGTACCGAGAATGCACATGAGCATGTCTCCGTTTCTTGGAATCCCTAGGTGAACATGAATATAATCACGTTCTTCGTCTAAGGGAGTTCTCAAAATCACTTACCGGAAGGGCGTATACATGGTACAACAACATCCCACCGAACAGTATTCCCAACTGGAGTAGCATGGTTACCGCGTTTTACAGGAAGTACTTCTTCGTGTCTGAACAAGTTACTTTCTCATACCTCGGAAGAATGTACCAGTGGGATAACGAACATATGAATGATTTTGTCAAAAGGTTCAGGGGTTCAAGCGCTCGACCGTCACGACCCAAACGTGATCGAGCAACAGTACAAAACGCGTGCATCAATGGTATGGTTCCTATTTACCGTGCCTTGCTACAAAACTTGCGCTTCCAAACATTCTCCGAACTCCATGAAGCCGCTAGACGATCCGCAACGACAGCACCAGCATTACTGGAAAGAACTAGGACAACTCGAACCGAAGACACGCGTGAAACTCGCGGGAATAGTCGCCTCACCAGCAAGCAATTTAATGCCGGCTCATCCTCCGTGAACATAGTGAACGAAAGAGGAAAAAGGAAGGCCCCAACTACAGGCCACCAGCCAAAACGTGAAGCACCGGCGTAACGGGAAACCCCGCCACGAAAGACTGCCACTAAATCTCCCATGCATCATCATGAAACCGAAGGGAATACCTTCGATTTCCGTTTCCCATCGAGGAGGTGATTGACCTCCTAGAAGCATGGATTCAAGATGATGTTATCAGACTGCCACCTCCCAGGCGTCCACCAACTGAGGCTGAGATGTCAAACCCCAAGTACTGCCATTACCACAGATTCGTTCACCACCCGACCAGTGATTGCAACAGACTAAAGCATATTTTCAAAGAAAAGATAGAAGCGGGAGAGCTCCAACTGGGAGACGAGGGAGTACATCGAGACCCACTCCCAATAAGAAACTGTGGGTTCTCTGGGGACTCCGTGCACGAGACTGTACAATCCATGATGCAGCATGTATGCGAAATTCTCTATCTTTCCAAGGTGCAGCGCCAAGATATTTTCGCAGCTCTCAATCGCGTTGTATCCGAAAAACGACTTTTTCTCTCCCCGGAGACCACACCAGGGCCCAAGCTTTCCAAACGGGCGGAATCAAAAGGGAGAACTGGGGACTGCTGACCACGTCCTGTTTAAGAGGTATCGAATTTGACAACACGCTCATCGAAGCAGCCTCTGACCTCAACATCATTACTTTCAAGATACTAAAGGTCAAAGGATTTACAAAATAAGACGCTACCCATTCCCCGTCTGTGATTAAGAACCCGAAAGAAGGAGCTTTGAACGCGCATGGCTACATCAACCTCGAGATCAAGATGGGAGACGCTATAACGCATAGCAAATTCCACATTGTCAAAGAACTGGGTCACGACATGTTATTGGGGCACTTATGGGTACTCGACAACAAAGCGAAATTAGATGTGCACCCTCTACCGACGTCCACGACCGAAAGAATTTCCAACAAATCATCCCATTGGTTATCGCATCGACGAGTTATCAATGGAACCCAGACATCTGGAGAAGACCTTTTGGCGCTAGCTCATGGATTTCAAACGCAAGTAAGTCTGGCCGAACGACCTTTTCTACAACCAAATCATTCCTTCCCTATTTCGTCATGGGGACTCAAGGCGCGACATCGGCACGGACGCTGTCAAGAAATTAGAATGGGGTGTCAGGCCATTTGAACACTTTGAAAAAGCTTGGAAACTTCAATCGAAACCAATGGAGCCAAGACTCAAACAGGTTACATCGACGCCCGAACCCGTTTTCAATCGGAGATATAGAGGTTAAGGTAAACTCGTTTTAAGTTGGGAAGATGATGGTAAAAATGGATATTCAAATTGATTCGCCCAATGTAAGAGAAGACGAGCCGTATCTGGTGGAGGACATCCTTTTAGGAGGATATTGCAAGCTCATCAACACAGACATACCTGAAGGCGTGATAGTTCACTCATGATGGCTCAAGGCCTCCAATCCCTAAAATATTGTACTTTTCAACCACTCTCCCTTTAGTATTTCCTTTAATAATTCCTCTTAGTAGTTGTATTTCCCCAAGATGAATACACCGTTTGTATTCTTCCCTGAATTTCATTTTTCGTCAAAAAAAAAAAAAAGAGTAACAATACATCTCTTTCCAAACGAGTTCTCCGTATAGCATAGAAATACATCAAACTAACCCGAAAAAACCACCTAAAGCCATCATACCACAACCAGAAATACCTCATTCAATCATTCAAAAAAAAAAAAATATAAAGCGAAATGTTGACTGATGAAGAAGAAGGTAAAGATGAGTTTACAAAAATCATCAGGGGAACTAAGCAACTAACAGGAATAACAAAAGGGAGGAACTAGCCCTCGAAGGATGGAGCACGATTCCCATTGGTCAAGCTATCTTCAAGCACTTCCCACAACAATCTCTAGGGCAACAAAGATTACATTCAACGGTGTTAGTAGCAACAATCTCAACATCCCATCCCTAAGCAACCACAAAGAAGAACGAGTCTCCGCTTCGACGACCGGTTCAAAGATACTCCACCATGACCCCTCCAATATCGCCAACGACACCTCGCGCGTCAACTCCAAAGGCTACTTCGGTCCGTCGAGACGCTCCTCGGAGGTTTTCTCATTGACCCTTCGAAGAAGATTTTTTGATTCATCCGCATCAAAATCGAGAACCATGGCGCTTGCCTCAAAAAGCTTCACAAGCTCGATTTTCCGTTGCTCCGCCCTAGAAGCAGTTCGATCTGCCCTATAACTGGACCGAGGAAAGGTTTTGCCGCACTGGAACTTCTCAACATGCTATGGTTCTTCCTCATTTTCTCGTCCCTCCTCCATGTTCACCGAACCCAAGAAAGTCCGAACACGCGCCTGCACTTCATGGAGATAGATGGAAAGGAGGTCCTTGATGATGTCACCAGCTTCATGGAACAGAGATTCGATTCTAGCTAATGCCTCCTCATGAGAAGAGGAACGGTTTCCGCCAATTCTGAAGTCCTTCTCCGAAGAATTAAAGACATGGCTATCCCTGGAGGGTCCCATCATACACTACGAAGAACAAGGAAAATGGTCAAGTTCCATTCTATCTATACACACATAAGAAAGAGGATAAAATAAAAATAAGAAGAAAACACGAGGCGATACCTGTAAAGAGGATGGACGAAGACGAATTACGCGAATGTAGAGTTCAAGATAATCTTTTGTGTACAAAAAGATGACGCAACCTCAAAAGGGAAAGCTTTTATACCGGCCGTGAGTTAAGGCATAACATCGATCCTAATTAAACCTCATGCATGGCTGTGAGAAATAATTATGGTTGGTGAGAAAGCGTGGAAGAACGTGCTCGAGGCACACTAGATCGTGTTTTACTTTCCCACCGCCAACGCTAAGCTTAGGAAGCAAAACCGACAACATAACCAAAGCAGAAAGAGTAACGCTTTTCCTCTTTTCGTGGGCGTAACGTTTTGGGTTGAAGAGAAGAAAAACTTCCTGGTCGAGTCAAATAAGGAAAGAGGCAACCAAGCCCTTGAAGAAAAATCACCAAGCAATCCGTGCCATTTCTCATCCTCACCGCTACTGGCCATTGATGTTATTTTAACAAGTTGTAGTAAAGTGGTAATAAAGGTTGTCGTTCTCTCGAACTTGTGAAGGATTTTCAGACTTTAAAATTAAAACAAAAATAGAAAACACACTAAAAATTATAGCAAACACTAACAAAGTTGATATCAATATTAAAAAACACCGAGGCTAAGATTCCACTATTTTCCAAGTTCAAAGTGATTTAATCCAATATTTATATTCATGCAATTTTCTCGTTCAATTTGATTCTAAACTATTGCAATAAGTAGATTTTCATAAGTAATAATTGTAAATACCAAGTATGAAGCATCAAAAGTATTAAAACTAAGCATACTCCATCAAAATAGATCACAATCACTCAAATCAAAATCATATTCAATATTAGTTCAAGGCAAATAATCATATAATAACTGCAAATAAAAAGATAAAAATAGAATATACCACTTTTTGTTGGAAAAATAGCTTCCTCTATCGCCTCGGAATGGGGTTTAGCTCCTCATATTAATCATGGTCTCAAAATATGTATTTATGGCTCAAAAGATGATTAAAAGGATGAAAAACAATAAAATGTATTGTTTGCAACGCCAGTAATGGCGTTACAAAGTCATATTACAATGGACTTATTACAAGAGCCGACTTATGCATCGTTGCTATGTCGTTGTATCTAAGACCCGTAAACGACTGTCCTTGGAAGCCTATTGTTCTTCGTGTTCTTGACTTTACACCACAGAGAAACAGTTTCTGCAACTCGTGATTTTTGTTCTCTGTGGTGTTCTAAACCTCCCTAAAGTGTTCGTAACTCCTGCTAGACCTCTCAGCAACCTATTTATAGCCCACAAAGTCGATTATAACTCGATTAAATCTCGAGAATATCTCTTTTTTTTCTTCGGCAGCAAGGCCCGGAATTTTCTTCTTTACGAATCTTCTTACGCGGTTACAGGCTGTAAAATCCTTCCTAAATTACTCCAACTTCTATATTTGATAGATACGAATCATCACAGGACTTATCTTCCACGAATCTTCCAATTTTATCCCAACCGAAACCCGTACTTTTTTCTTCTCTCCCCGTTTCGCTCTAACACGATCATGCAGCCCAAGTTAATCGATCCAAACTCTTGTACCAAGCTCATTAGGCTCTAACAGTCAATTCCACCAAAACCCGCGATTGAATCTCTCTAAATCCGCTGAAAACTCGATCCACAAATCTGCCAGCGTGAAGAAATATTTCCCGCCAATTTTCTGAATTCGAATGTGGAAGATGGGTAGCCCCTTAACCAGAGTAGGGGTGTATTTAGCAGGTGTCTTTGGTGATGCCCTGGGGGTGCCCCTTAGTAATTTGGGTACCCCTTATCCGTAGCGAGGTTCCGAATAGTAGGTGTCCTCCGGGCGCAACTTTTCGAGCCGATTTTTCCAAAAATGTTTATTGGCCAAAAATACCTACACACGCATAAAACACCATAATAAGTACAAAAATGAGCACTATCAATATAAAGAATTGAGATAATTTAGACACAAAAATGTGTCTATCAAATACCCCCAAACCTATTATTTGCTAGTCCTCGAGCAAAAATAAAACAAAAACAAAATCCTAACTCACTGTATCATGCAGGCATCGTCGATTGCATTTAGCGTATGCAATAAGCCTTTAAACCCCTAGGTGGCCCTAGTGGCAGAGTTATAGTCTCGGGAGGGTTTACCAGAGGTGTACCCACAAAACCTTTATACTCCAGACCCTAACTATCTACGCAGAACCTTGGAAGGCACTAAAGAATCTCCTTGGTTGGCATACTTATTGACTACACAGGAGGAAGTACCCCGATGCGAAATTCCAATTGCTGTATACGAGTTTGCACTCAAGCATACTAAAATTCATATATAAGTCACAGAGCTCTACTCAGATAGTCACACTATGGACATCAATACCCGGAGTCAAAACTAATCACATGGATAGATAAAGAAGATGGATATAGAGAAAAACATAGATGGTTTTGATGTTTACTAAGTGATCGATGTTTCCCATATCTGTCTGAAGGCCTCCGCCAAAATGAACCTATCCTAATGGACTGAGATACTAGTCTGACTAATATCAACACACTGGCATATACAAGGGAACCAGTGGTCAATAATCCTAGCTCTAGGTCAACACAACCGCATATACAAGGGTTCCAAAGTGGTCGACTTTATTGAATTTATTCCATTGGTCGATGGTCTGTCTCACTTTTTCCTTTTTTTTTTTTTTTTTTTTTTTTTTTTTTTTTTTTTTTTTTTGTATCTCAATCACTCTAATTCACCCTAGCATCGGTAACAACTTGATTCGTGGGCCCCACCTAATCACTTAGAGAAACATAGTTTAGAAACAAAATAAAAATAAAAACAAAAGTGAAAAGGACTCAACGAGATATGGTGAAACTATCATGTTATTTCTAACACCTGAGCTCTGTACTTTTATGAATAAACTCTTTAGATGTTGCCATCCAATCAGATTGGTTCCTCAACTCCTACAACCAAAATGCTTCCATCCACTTAGATTGGTTAGTGCCATCCTTAATAAGCATAAATTTCTAGGCTCTGGAGTTTATTTATTGTAACAAAAAGGTAACAAAAGTTTCTACCCCACCCCCAAACTTAAATCTAACATTGTCCTCAATGTTTCTAAGAACAGTACCAAAAATATAGGCAACATGAGGAAATAGTAAAGAGAGAAGTCGGAAAGATAGTACCCGGTGAAGTGTAACCAAAAACCTACAAAAATAATATACAACATACAAAACCGCCTCGATGGTCAATCAAGGTAAACAGGGGTCCTCCGTGAGGGACCTCCTCAACATCACCTGTAGGAAAAGGCTCTAAAAAGTGCTTCAATCGCTGACCGTTAACCTTTGAAGAACTACTACCATCTGGTGTCTCAATCTCAATAGCGCCATGAGGAAAAACAGTACGGACCACAAAAGGACCGGTCCACCGAAAGCGCAACTTCCCGGGAATAGATGCAAACGAGTGTCATACAGAAGAACTTTTTGACCCGGAGAAAATGACTTTCGTAAAATATTCTTATCATGCACAAGTTTCATTTTGTTCTTATACTCCTTAGCACTATCGTATGCATCTCTACGAATCTCGTCCAACTCATTGAGCTGGAGCTTTCTTTGAGCTCCTGCCTTGTCAAGTGAAAAGTTTAAGTTCTTAATAGCCCAATAGGCTCTATGCTCTAACTCGACAGGAAGGTGACATGCCTTGCCAAACACTAAACGATAAGGTGACATTCCAATGGGTGTCTTAAACGCAGTACGGTAAGCCCATAAGGCATCAGTAAGCCTCGACGACCAGTCTTTCCTATTGGGATTAACTGTTTTCTCTAGAATACGCTTAATTTCCCTATTGGAGACCTCTACCTGACCACTAGTCTGTGGATGATATGGGGTTGCTACTTTGTGGGTAATACCATATTGTTTCATTAAAAGTGCAAACGGTCTATTACAAAAGTGTGAACCTCCATCACTAATTATAGCTCGCGGCGTACCAAAACGTGTAAGTATGTTCTCTTTCAAAAACTGGACTACGACCCTGTGGTCATTTGTTTTACACGGAACCGCCTCAACCCACTTAGAAACATAGTCTACAACGATAAGTATGTAAAGATAACCTAAAGAATTAGGAAATGGACCCATAAAATCAATGCCCCACACATCAAAGACCTCAATCACTAAAATAGGGTTCAAAGGCATCATATTTCTATGGGAAATGGTTCCTAACTTCTGGCAACGCTCACAAGAAACATAATGACTATGGGAGTCTTTAAACAACGAAGGCCAAAAAACCACACTGCAATATCTTAGCAACAGTCTTTTTTGGCACTAAAATGACCTCCACATGCATGGTCATGACAAAAGGAGATAATCTTTGACTAGTCATTCTCGGGTATACACCTCCTAATAACTGTCGGACAATACTTAAACAGATAAGGATCTTCCCAAAAGAAATGCTTAACCTCGGCTAAAAACCTAGAACGATATTGCTTACCCCAATGTTGAGGCATTCGACCAGTAACAAGATAATTCACTATATTCGCATACCAAGGTGATTGGGAAACAGAGAACAATTGTTCATCAGGAAAGCTATCCCTTATAGGAAGGGAATCACTAGGGGAACTAACAACTAGCCTAGACAAGTGGTCTGCTACTACATTTTTGGCACCCTTTTTGTCTCTAATGTCTGGACAAAATTCTTGTAACAAAAGGATCCACCTAATCAATCTAGGTTTGGTATCCTTCTTAGACAAAAGGTATTTCAAAGCAGCATGATCAGTATAGATTACGATCTTAGAACCTAATAGGTAGGATCTAAACTTATCCAAGGCAAACACGATGGCTAACAGTTCCTTCTCGGTAGTTGTATAGTTCATTTGGGCATCATTCAGAGTTTTGCTAGCATAGTAAATCACATGAAGTAATTTGTTTTCTCGTTGACCTAGCACAACACCTATAGCATAATCTGAAGCATCGCACATAATTTCAAAGGGTAGGTTCCATTAGGTGCACGGACTATCGGGAAGTAGTGAGTAAATTCTTAAGCTTCTCAAAAGCCTCTAAACAAGCATCATCAAAGAAAAACTTAACATCTTTTGCAAGTAAATTGCAAAGAGGTCTAGAAATCAAGCTAAAATCCTTAATGAATCGACGGTAAAAACCTGCATGCCCTAGGAATGACCTAACATCTTTTACGGTTTTTGGGACCTGTAAAGTCTTAATAAGGTCAACTTTGGCTTTATCTACCTCTATACCCTTAGAAGAAACGATGTGCCCTAACACAATTCCTGATTTTACCATAAAATGGCATTTTTCCCAATTAAGCACTAAATTCTTTTCCTTACACCTGGTCAACACTAATGTCAAATGATGCAAGCGCTCATCAAAAGATGAACCAAACACTGAAAAGTCATCCATAAAGACCTCTAGAAACCGTTCTACCATATCGGAAAATATGCTCATCATACAACGTTGAAAAGTCGCAGGGGCATTACATAGCCCGAAAGGCGTGCGTCTATACGCAAAGGTACCAAATGGACAGGTAAAAGTGGTTTTCTCTTGGTCTTCTGGGGCAATAACGATCTGATTATAACCGGAGTAGCCATCTAAGAAGCAATAATGACTATGTCCAGCTAATCTCTCTAGCATTTGGTCGATAAAAGGAAGGGGAAAGTGATCCTTCCTTGTGACCTTGTTCAATTTCCTATAGTCAATACAGACACGCCATCCTGTGGTCACTCGGGTTGGGATTAACTCATTATTATCATTCTGACTACAAGTGATACCGATTTCTTGGGGACAACCTCTGAACAGGGCTGACCCACTTATCGTCGGAAATTGGGTAGATAATACCCGCATCTAACAACTTAAGCACCTCTTTTCGAACTACCTCTTTCATGTTAGGGTTCAATCGACGTTGCATCTCCCTAGAAGGTTTGGAGTCTTCTTCTAAATGAATCTGATGCATACACACGGTAGGACTTATACCCTTTATGTCTCCGCTATAGTCCACCCTAAAGCTTCCTTATTGTCTTGGAGTACTTTTACTAGCCTACTTTCCTGATCACTATCCAAATTGGAAGCTACAATCACAGGTAAAGTCTCAGATGGGCCTAAAAACACATACTTTAGAGTGTCGGGTAGTGGTTTTAGGTCCAACTTAGGAGGCTCTTCTAAAGAAGGAATTAAGGTATTCTCAGAAACTGGTAATGGTTCGAACCTAGCTTTCCATCTATCAGTGTCTAACACAGGGGTAGAATATAATAGAGCATTCACTTGTTCAATAGTGCTATCGTCATCAAAATCTAAACCAAAATGGGATAGACAACTTTCTAATGGGTCCTCAGACAAGATGTTTGGTAATGACTCCTGAACTAAGGCTTCTATCATGTTCACCTCTTCAACACATGTGTCATCTAGCTCATAGGGTAGCTTACTGACATTAAAAATGTTCATCTCCATAGTCATATTACCAAAAGATAAATTCATCACACCATTTCGACAGTTAATGATCGCATTAGACGTAGCTAAAAATGGGCGACCTAAAATCACCGGTATCTAGTTCTCTGGGTCGGGGACAGGTTGGGTATCTAGGACCACGAAATCCACTGGATAAATAAACTTTTCGACCTCAATAAGAACATCCTCAATAACACCTCGAGGAATTTTAACAGACCTATCAGCTAACTGCAATGTCATCTGAGTAGGTTTCATTTCACCAAGTCCTAGCTGTAAGTACACATGGTACGGCAATAAGTTCACACTGGCTCCTAAGTCAAGTAAAGCTTTTTCTACCCGGTGTTTACCTATTGTACAAGCAATGGTGGGGGAACCTGGGTCTTTGTACTTTGGAGTTGTGGTGTTCTGAATGATTGAACTTACATGACTAGCTAAAAAGGCTTTCTTATGGACGTTAAGTTTTTGCTTTCGCGTACACATATCCTTAAGAAACTTGGCATAAGCAGGAATTTTCCTAATTGCATCTAATAAAGGAAGGTTTATGGTAACTTGCTTAAAAACCTCCAATATGTCATTAAAGTTCGATTCCTTCTTTGTTGGTACTAATAGTTGGGGAAACGGGGCTCTAGGCACAGAATCAGACCTTTCAGGAACAGTATTGACATCATCAGAAACTTTATCAGTCCCTTCAGCTAGTGGTGGTCCTGAGGGGTGAGATCCTGAGGGGTGAACTACAGTATGTTCACTATCGGGCATGGTTACCTGATTGTATACTACTCTACCACTCCTAAGGGTTCTAATAGCATTCAACTGATTCGATGTTTTTGCACCTACTTCATGAACTCCTCTAGGATTGGGATTAGTCTGACTAGGGAACCTTCCGTTATCTCTCTCACTTAAGGTCTTAGCTATTTGGCCGACTTGAAGTTCTAACTTAGCAAGGCTCTGTGCATTAGTTTGAAAGTTCTGCTTGGTTTCCTGTTGAAAACTAAGTTGGTTCTGTGCTAACATATCCTGAGTTTTTGCTAACATCTTAATAGAGTCCTCTAAGCTAGTCGTTTTATTTTACGGGCCTGAAGAATTCTTAGTGTAACCAAAACCTGGGAGCATTAGAATTACTAAACTGACCTTGACTCGGCCCTTAGACCACGAAAAGTTCGGATGGTTTCTCCAACCAGGATTATAGGTTTTACGAATATGGGTCAAACTTTTGACGGTTATCAAATCTAGTGTTATTATAGAGAGCATTGGCTTGCTCTTCATTATTCTGGCCTTCCCAAAAAGGCTCCAATCTACCACTAGTGTGACCCACTTCTAAAGCTTCTAACCTTTTCGCTATTGCAGCAATTTTGGCATCTGATTCAAAGCCTCCTTCTACCCTATTAACGTTTCCTCTGCTTAGAAGAATTGTTTTCTGGGGTTCCCTATTATTTTCCCATTGTTGGGTCTTTTCGGCGATTTCATGCAAATATGTCATCGCCTCATCAACTGTTTGGTTTTCAAACCCACATGTACACATAGATTCTACTGTGGTTGTAGTGGAATAATCTAAACCCTCATAAAGGATCTGAACTAACCTAACCTTTTCTAGACCATGATGAGGACATTGGGCTAATAAATCATTGAACCTTTCCAAATACCTATACAAAGATTCTCCCTCCTGTTGAGAAAACGTGCATATTTGTGTCTTAATAGACGATGTTTTGTGCCTAGGGAAAAACTTGTTCAAAAAGGCAGATGTGAGTTGTTCATATGTTTCAATTGAACCGGAAGCCAAACTATATAGCCACGACTTGGCTTTATCTTTCAAGGAAAAATGGAATAACCTGAGTTTCAAAGCATCATCATCAAGGTTTCTAATCTTTAGGGTACTACAAATTTCCTCAAAGTCCCTAACATGGAAATAGGGGTTTTCATTCTCTTTCCCTAAGAAGATTGGGAGCAGCTGTAAGGTCCCAGGTTTAAGTTCATAAGTTGCTTCCGTTTCAGCTAACCTGATACACGAGGGACGAGTAGCCCTAGTCGGGTTCAACAAGGCTTTCAAAGTTGCCATTTCTGGCACTATCGGAATATTAGGGATTGTCTCCCAGACGGACGTTCAAAAACGGACTCTTCAAAAATTGGACTTTCTAAATTGAGGTAATCGAGACGCTTAGAACTACTAGGTTTCTCTTTAACAAATCTACCTAGGGCGTCTCTTTTACGTTCAAGCATACAAAAGAATTAGGAAGGGGATTCTATGCAATCACAAATCAAGGACGACTCAACCAAAACAAACCTAGAGATTTCTAGCAAACAAAAAGCATGATGGCTCCACTTAGATTGTTTCTAGACCAGCTTCAAATCCTTCGAAAGGGAATTCGTTACAATTTAAGCAAACCCCTCTGGAATCAATCCGAGTCAAAATGAGTTGAATAGAGGCAAGGGAAGCTCGGTGGAGCTTTGATACCCAAGGCCTCACCGGAATTACAATGCGGCGCAGTCACGCATTCAACTCACAGAAACCTTTATGAACTTCGAAGTGTGCTTAAAAGAGTAACCAATATTTTTCGAATAACTTTCCTATTAAGCTCGTTACCCTATCGGTCTTGTTCTAGTCAAAATTTTAAGGCTTAGGTTCGCGTAGGTTACGTGTTCCTAAGGCGGGCAAGAAGAGAACGGTGATGAAATCCGAACCCTTATCTTGTCTGGACAGGCCTTGCCCTTTACTAGAAAAATAAATGTCCGTATTCAGTCCTCAACATATAAGCATACGAAGGAGTCCAGTAACTCGCTGACAGGGGATTCGCGAGTGTTTAGAATCTTACCTCCCGTTCCAGACGGGGGATGAATCGGTTGTAGTCGACTCGGGCCACTGACTCCTATGTCAGTGTACGAACCCAAGGTGCAGAGACAATATCGTAATTGTCCTCCTTCTCTGCAAACAGTTTATATTTAAGATTACCCTTCCGTAGGGTAAAAATAAAAATAATGTCCAAAGTCCCAAAAATGTCCAAAAAGTCCAAAAATAAAAAGAAAAATTACAAAAATAATTAATAACCCTAATACAGTTTTCGAAAAAACCTAAAAAATAAATAAAAATAAAATTCTTTGTCTCTTCCTCGTTTCTTTTCGTTTTGTCTTTGACTCCAAGTCTTTGGCTCAGCTTTCCTTTCGGTCCAATATCCAAACCTGTAATCAAAACACAAATACCCAAGAAAACGTAAAATAGAACAAAAGAATAAAAAAAACTAAAAATAAATCTAAAACCCTAAAAACAAGTCCGCGTCGGCGGCGCCAAAAATTGATGTGATTTTAACAAGTTGTAGTAAAGTGGTAATAAAGGTTGTCGTTCTCTCGAACTTGTGAAGGATTTTCAGACTTTAAAATTAAAACAAAAATAGAAAACACACTAAAAATTATAGCAAACACTGACAAAGTTGATATCAATATTAAAGAACACTGAGGCTAAGATTCCACTATTTTCCAAGTTCAAAGTGATTTAATCCAATATTTATATTCATGCAATTTTCTCGTTCAATTTGATTCTAAACTATTGCAATAAGTAGATTTTCAAAAGTAATAATTGTAAATACCAAGTATGAAGCATCAAAAGTATTAAAACTAAGCATACTCCATCAAAATAGATCACAATCACTCAAATCAAAATCATATTCAATATTAGTTCAAGGCAAATAATCATATAATAACTGCAAATAAAAAGATAAAAATAGAATATACCACTTTTTGTTGGAAAAATAGCTTCCTCTATCGCCTCAGCAATGGGGTTTAGCTCCTCATATTAATCATGGTCTCAAAATATGTATTTATGGCTCAAAAGATGATTAAAAGGATGAAAAACAATAAAATGACCGCTTTGCAACGCTGTAATGGCGTTACAAATATGTTATAATGGACTGTTACAAGAGCCGACTTATGCACTGTTGCTATGTCGTTGTATCTAAGACCCGTAAAACGACTGTCCTTGGAAGCCTATTGTTCTTCGTGTTCTTCAGCTTTACACCAGCAGAAACAGTTTCTGCAACTCCTGATTTTTGTTCTCTGTGGTGTTCTAAACCTCCCTAAAGTGTTCGTAACTCCTGCTAGACCTCTCAGCAACCTATTTATAGCCCACAGGTCGATTATAACTCGATTAAATCTCGAGAATATCTCTTTTTTTTCTTCGGCAGCAAGGCCCGGAATTTTCTTCTCTGCGAATCTTCTTACGCGGTTACAGGCTGTAAAATCCTTCCTAAATTACTCCAACTTCTATATTTGATAGATACGAATCATCACAGGACTTATCTTCCAATTTTATCCCAACCGAAACCCGTACTTTTTTTCTTCTCCCTGTTTCGCTCCAACACGATCATGCAGCCCAAGTTAATCGATCCAAACTTGTACCAAGCTCATTGGGCTCTAACAGGTCCATTCCACCAAAAAGCCGCGATTGAATCTCTCTAAATCCTCTGAAAACTCGATCCACAAATCTGTCAGCGTGAAGAAATATTTCCCGTTAATATTCTGAATTCGAACGTGGAAGATGGGTAGCCCCTTAACCAGAGTAGGGGTGTATTTAGCAGGTGTCTTTGGTGATGCCCTGGGGTGCCCTTAGTAATTTGGGTACCCCTTATCCGTAGCGAGGTTCCGAATAGTAGGTGTCCTCCGGGCGCAACTTTTCGAGCCGATTTTTCTAAAAATGTTTATTGGCCAAAAATACCTACACACGCATAAAACACCATAATAAGTACAAAAATGAGCACTATCAATATAAAGAATTGAGATAATTTAGACACAAAAATGTGTCTATCAGCCATCTGTGCACGTCTCACCCCACCAAACCGCGCCTTGTCATAGTCACGCCAGGCCAAGCCATCACTCCACCGCCGCGCCCCACCATGCTTATCCGTCCGTGTCGTCTCATCTTGCCAAGGCCACACTATGCCAAGCCGCTTGCTCCACTGTCGCGACCCTATCATCCACGCGCGTTTGCCTTACCAAGACCACGCCACCTCTTGGCCCCGCGAGCCAAGCCGTCCACTTGCGTCGCCTTCCAAGACCGTGTCCCCTTTTCCCTTGAAAAAGTACCACCATACCAAGCCGGTAACTTTCATCTCATCACTCCACGGTATGCATTCCCAGTACAAATTACGCAGGGCCGCCAACATTGGAAGCCAAAACTCTCTTTACCACTCAAAAAGGTTAGACGGATTCTCCTGACCATCTTTGCAATGATTTATACCTCGATTCTGTCCTTGTCTGTCACCATCATATGCTTACCTCGCAACAAGGCACCTGTTCCGAGCTAAGCAGGGGACTTAATGTTGATGGTGGTTTTTAGCTTAGGGTTAAAATCATAAAGCACTAAACCCTAGCAGACAGTGATGTCACAACATTTAAAGTAACAAGCATTTACTAGGCACATTTACTGAAACCTTTAATGTGTCCCTAAATAATTATCGGGGTATCTTTTTTCAAATTAGGGTTACGACAAGCCAAACCCTAATTCCCACGTGTGCCAATGGCAAATCATGCCATCCACACCGACCGCGCCAAAGCATGTCAACCATGCTAGCCGCACCTCTGTGCCAATGTCAAATCATGCCAGCCACACCGACCGCGCCAAAGCATGCCAACCATGCTAGCCGCACCTTTGTGCCAATGGCAAATCATGCCAGCCACACCGACCGCGCCAAAAGCATGCCAACCATGCTAGCCGCACCTCTGTGCCAATGGCAAATCATGCCAGCCACACCGACCGTTCTAAAAGCATGCCAACCATGCTAGCCGCACCTCTGTGCCAATGGCAAATCATGCCACCCACACCGACCGTGCCCAAGCATGCCAACCATGCTAGCCGCACCTCTGTGCCAATGGAAAATCATGCCAGCCACACCGACCGCGCCAAAAGCATGCCAACCATGCTAGCCGCACCTCTGTGCCAATGGCAAATCATGCCAGCCACACCGACCACGACAAAAGCATGCCAACCATGCTAGCCGCACCTCTGTGCCAATGACAAATCATGTCAGCCACACCGACCGCGCAAAATCATGCCATCCATGCTAGCCGCACCTCCGTGCAAATGGAAAATCATGCAAGCCACACCTACTGCGCCATGCCAAACGTACCTCGCCATGGCCCCATGCCGCGCCACCATACTTGCCTTCACTACGCGGCTATCAAAACGAAGGCGTGCAACAATCAACGGTTGCCCTTCAATCCCAGGAGAAAATCCTGGTCGTCTAAGGTTACCAAACGACCTTTGCCCCAAAACCCTAGCCTGGTCACGCACCTAGCCCAATCTAGTCACGCCATGCGCCTATGGAAAACCCTTGGCCCCACAGGCCAAGACAAAACCGCACCTAGCCCAAGCTAGTCACGCCATGCGCCTATGGAAAACCCTTGGCCCCACATGCCAAGCCAAAACCGCACCTAGCCAAAGCTAGCCACGCCCAAGGCGAACCCTTGGCCCCACATTCCAAGCCAAACCAAACCTATCCAAGCTAGCCGCGCCATGCCAAACGCACTTTGCCTTGGCCCTAGCCATGCTAGTCACATCATGCCAAGCCAAACGCCCTTGCCTTGGCCCAAGCCACGCCATACGCCCATGGCAAACCCTTGGCCCTACATGCCAAGCAAAACCAAACCTAGCCAATCTAGCCGCGCCATGCCAAACGCACTTTGCTGTGACCCTAGCCATGTTAATCACATCATGCCAAGCCAAACGCCCTTGCCTTGGCCCTAGCCACGCCATACTTGATAGGTGTAGAATACACCGTATTTACTATATAGAGTTTATGCTTTCTTTGCTATTTTTCATGTGAATTATGTATCTTATGTGTGAATTTGAGTTATTAGGTGCCTTGGAGTCATTTGGAGAAAAAGAAGAAGAATCCGTGTCTTTTGAGCAAAAAGGACAGGATTGTCACTGCACAGGCTAGCGCTATCGGGAGCATAATAGAGGAAAAGGAGGCTGTCATTATCTGGTGTCCTCTCTACATGCCCTGGGTACCCCTTATCTACCTCACTAGGGTGGATGTATCCAGTTCACGTCCTATTCCTACACAGCCCTAAATTTCAGAGCAAATGATTTCTTTCAATCACTCACTCACTAACTCAGAGAAGCCATTGCGGCTGCTGCAAAAGAGAATTATCTCAATCATTTTTCACCTGAGATTGAAGAACGAGTTGCTGTTTCCCTGGAAGAGATCGATGCTGCTGCCTTCTACAAATTTGAGATCGATGGGAGAACAGAGAAGAGGTTAGGGTTTGTGGTTGGTGGAATTAGAGTTGAGAAGCTCAGGCAAAGAGATGGGTTTCAGATTTATTTGAGTTGTTGTTGCAAATGAGTCAAAGAACACAGAATTCAAAGTGAATCAATTAGGGTTTGTAGTGGTGAATCAGTGGGAGATTGAGATGAGATTCGATATCTCAGAAGATGGGTATGTGGTCTAGTGTGCATTACAGGGGAAGTTGAAATGGTTGTTGTCACAGGAAGTAGTATGGTGGCTCAGGTGATTGAATGAACATACCCTGATGCTGAAGTTTCACAGGGATGGGAGTTGCGGGTAATGTGGCTCTGATGTTTGAACAAAGAAGGAGATGGCAATGCACGATGGAAGGAATGCAATGAGATGGCCTAAGCCTGGTGGAGGTGCATAGGCAATGGAGATGGTGAAATTGAATTTGGGTGTTGCAGGTGTTATATGCTGCAGTGAACTGGTGTTTGTTGTGGATCTGTTGGTGGTGAATTGCTGAATTTGCAGTTGTGTAAGCCAAAGCAGCTTTGCAATGAAGTTGGGATGGCTTGAGAGTCTAATGCTGGTGCTGGTGCATGACTGTTGGAGCTGGTTGCAGTGGTGGCTCAGGGATTGAGCTGGTGGTAACCTGAGTGAACATGGAAGCAGGGAAGTATGAATTGCAAAATAGCCATGAGGCTGCTGCTATGGGGTTGAATTATTGGCTCTGATTGGAGCAATAGTGCTTGCAAGTGCAAGGTGGTGTTAGCTCAAGGTGATGAATGGTGTTGAATTGCAGTGGTAATAAGGTTGCAGGGGATGGAAGTGCAGGTGTTGTTGGTGGTGGTATTGAGATTCAGGGAGCCGATTGAATAAATGAATGCAGGAGATGGTTCTAGTGGCTTGATTCTGAGATGGTTGTGAAATGCCACTGAGTGCTGGATATGCCTGAAATGATGTGTGTGTGTTTGTCTGGCTGAGTCGCAGGCGAAGCTGTGAGAAGTTTGATTTGTGAAGTGTGAAGTCATTGAGATGGTTGTGTGTTATTTACGTAGCCGCAAAAGAAGGCAAGAATTGGAGTGCAGAGTCGGGAGAGAATGGTGCGTAATGCACAGCCATTCTGACTAGAGGAGTAAGGCTAATGCACAAGGATTGTGCATTAAAGAATTTGGCCACTGCAATGGCTCAGGCCAAGACAAGTCAGCCCAGTTAGACACCAGATATCTGAGTCGGTGATGACTCAGACCCTGACTCATTCAACTCAGCTGACTCCCCCTGACTCGGTGCTGACCGAGTTAACCCGTTGACCCGACCCGTTGACCGGTGACCGGGCGGACTTTGCCGGTCACCGGAGCCTTTTTCCGGGCACTTTTCCGGCCGTTTTCCGGCCACAATCCCAGTTTTCCGGCGACGATTTTTGGACATATTTTCTACATGGGTTTCTCTTTCTCGTGGGCTTGGTGGATTTTCATCTAATGGATTTTGAAGACTTGACCTAATTTTGGAAGGAGAGAAAGGCTATAAAAAGAGGAATTCTACAACTTTTGGAAAGCATCTTATCTCATATCTTATTCTTGGAAATTGTGGAGAGCCGTTTTGGTTACGCAACTAGGGTTTGCTTTTGTTCATCTTCTTCTTTATTCCATTGATATTTTGTGATGAACTCCATAGCTATGAGTAGCTAAATTCTCTATTATTGGTTAAGGATGTAGTCCGATTTCTAAAACTTGTGTTTGCTTTATGTATTAGTTTTCTCTCTTGTTTATCGTTCAATTCTCTGCATGGTTTCTATGATCACATGATTGAAGTATTGTGATAGGATTATGGTGTTTGATTAGTTAAGTGGCCAATTAATTGAACTTGCATCTTAGTCCATAGCTATTTTAGGGTTTTTCATCAAGCGATAACCTTGAATACAAGTAGCATGATATGTTTACGGTTTGTAGTGATACACTCTCGTAATCATATGTAGAGTTTGACCATTGTCCGAATTGTTTTGCGCAACGCATGACAATTGCATTGATTAGCCTATTTCTGAAACTTAATGCTCCTAGGAATTGAACTTGATTAGCGCAAGGCGTTAGGTTATTCTTTAGGTAGAATTCACATACGCAGCCCTAATGTGTGTGTTGATGAACTTGAGAAATTAATAGATTATCTTGCTTTCTTGATTCTCTAGGCTTTTGATAACACAAGAGATTAAATCGTAATTCTATTCATATATGCAAGCACATGTCTAAGATTGAAGATGAATTCCTTGACCAATATCTTTCTCCATTGATTATTTCCTACAATCTACTTTGCTTTTAATTTACTTTTATTGCTTACATAGAATTCAGAAATCCCCCCAATCGGTTACTTTAAGAAATTGATTACGAAATAACTACAATTGCCTCTCTGTGGATACGAACTCTTTCTTATCACATACTTTAGGAAAGTGAAATTATTTTTGACGCATACGACAACGATCAAATTTTGTTTCTCACTTGTTTGTGAGAATTGTTTTCAGGTGCCTAATCTCTGGCTTCTAAGGATTGGAATTATCCAAGGTGCGGGATAGCTACTCGAAAAGGCACAATACTCCAACCAAGGCGAAACACAACGGACGAGCACGAGTTGGAAGTGGGAGAAGAAATTTTCCAACAACAAGTTGAATTAGCAATGGGTGATGCAAATTGTACACTCAAGGACTTGGCTTCTCACAAGCTTGATACACAACGGGGTTGTATTCAAACAAACTCTACTTTTGAGATCAAGCCGGGGTTGCTTAGAGAATTACCAAAGTTCCATGGCATGGTGAATGAAGATCCAAACAAACATCTTATGGACTTCCACACCATTGTCACGGCTATGTTTCCAGCGGATGGTGCAATGTTGAAATTGTTCCGTTTCTCTTTAATGGACAGTGCTAAGGATTGGTTGTACTATTTACCCGCCGGAAGTGTCACAACATGGAATGGGCTGAAGAAACTCTTTTTGGAGAGGTATTTTCCTGCATCCAAGGCTACTCAAATTCGCAAGGAGATTTGTGGAATGAAGCAAAATGTGGGAGAATCCTTATATGAATGTTGGGAACGCTACAAGAGATTGGTGGCAAGCTGCCCTCACCACCAATTCAGTGACGCTATGATCATCCAATACTTCTACGAAGGACTCCAATCAAGTGATAGGAATCTTCTCGACGCTGCGGGTGGTGGTGCACTAGTTAACAAGACGGTGGCACAAGCTAGAGAGTTGATTGAAAACATGGCAGCGAACTCACAACAATTCTTGAGTCGTGGTTCGGATGTGATTCTAAGAAGGGTGAGTGAGGTGAGCGAGGTTGAGGAGCTTCGTCAACAAATGGGAAACATGAACGCAATGCTTCAACAAGTTGCAGCCGCGGTGATACCAAGTTCCTCTCAATCTTATGAAGACGAGCAAGCTAATGCGATCTTTCCTAATCAACAAAGACGGTATGATCCTTACTCCAACACTTACAATCCGGGATGGAGAGATCACCCCAATTTTAGCTATGCCAATAAGCAAGGAGCGACTCAACAATCTAGTTTCAACAACCCGAGTGGATTTCAACCTCAACAACAACAATTCCAACCGAGAAAACAATTTCAACAACAACAACAACCTCAAACTATGGGGTCCAATATGGAAGAGTTGCTGAAATATTTTATGCAAAGAACGGAGAGTTCGGTTAAGGAGTTGCAAACTCAAGTTGGTTCTATGGCTATGGAGTTGAATCAATTAAAAGCACAAAATGGTGGGAAACTCCCTTCTCAACCTATCAACCCAAAAGAGGGTGTTAATGCAATTACATTGAGAAGTGGTACACAACTTGTGCAACCCGAAGTTGCTTGATTCGGGCGTGGTGGAAACACCAAAGGAACCTGTTTTGGAGGAGAAAACCGAGGAATCTCCCAAACTTCCGAGGTACCTATTCCTAACTCTAAAACTCTGGTTTCTACTTATGTTCCTCCTCTACCTTTCCCTCGCAGATTTGCAAGTTCTAAGAAGGCGGAACTAGAAAAGGAGATTTTAGACGTTCTAAAGAAGATCCATGTGAACATACCACTCATAGATGCAATCAAGCAAGTTCCAAAGTATGCAAAGGTGTTGAAGGACTTGTGTACCAATAAGCAAAGGCTCAAAGGTAATGAAGTGCTTAGTGTGGGGAGAATGCTTCGGCAATCTTACAACATAAACTCCCACTTAAGTGCAAGGACCGGGTAGCTTTGACATTCCCGTCACAATTGGTAACACTACATTTAATAAAGCTATGTTGGACTTAGGTGCTTCCGTTAATGTCATGCCTGCGTCTATGTATAATTCACTTGATCTTGGTCCTCTTAAAAGGCTGGAATTGTGTTGCAATTAGCCGATCGTTCTAATGTCTACCCAATGGGTATTGTTGAGGATGTTCTTGTGCGGGTTAATCAACTTGTATTTCCAGCGGACTTTTGCGTGTTAGAGATGGATGAAGGTTCACCTGACTCATCTCTCGCCATTGCTACTTGGGCGTCCCTTCATGAAAACGGCGAAAACCATTATTGATGTTGACAAGGGAACGCTAACTATGGAGTTTGATGGAGAAATAATACGTTTCAACATTTTCGAGACGATGAGATATCCTAGCGATGTCCACTCTTGTTTCTCCATTTGATATGATGGACACATTGGCGCAACAAATGTTTGAGTTGAATGGTGTTGATACTTTGGAAACCGTTCTCACTACTCCTATTGACAATGGTTATGCGTATAGTGATGAGATAAAAGAAACCATTGGTTCTCTTAACTCATTACCAGAAAAATCAGCAATTAAGAATGTTTCATATGCGTCTTTACCTTGCAATAATGAAAAACTTGTGCCATCTATTGTTAAACCTCCAAGTTTAGAATTGAAACCTCTTCCAAGTCACTTAAAGTACTTGTACTTGGGTGACAACGAAGATTTACCCGTGATTGTTTCTAACGAGCTTAATGAATTACAGGAGCAAAAACTTCTAAGGGTGCTAAGGACGTACAAGACGGCCATAGGATGGACAATCGCCGATATCAAGGGTATTAGCCCTGCCGTTTGTATGCATAAGATCCGTGTGGAGGATGATTCAAAGCCTACAAGGGAAGCGCAACGACGTTTGAATCCTCCCATGATGGAAGTTGTGAAAAAGGAGATACTCAAGCTTTTGGACGTGGGTGTTATCTACCCCATATCCGATAGCAAGTGGGTAAGCCCGGTACAAGTGGTACCAAAGAAATCGGGTGTGACGGTGGTGGAGAATGATAAGAATGAACTTGTCCCAACTCGAGTGCAAACCGGTTGGAGGGTTTGTATTGATTATAGAAAATTGAATGCCACCACTAGAAAAGATCACTTTCCTTTACCATTTATTGATCAAATGCTTGAACGTTTAGTTTGGACACTCTTACTATTGCTTTCTTGATGGCTATTCAGGTTATAATCAGATTGTGATAGCGCCTTGGAGGACCAAGAGAAAACCACTTTCACTTGTCCTTTCGGTACTTTTGCTTATAGAAGGATGCCTTTTGGCTTATGCAATGCTCCTACTACTTTTCAAAGGTGTATGGTAAGTATCTTTTCGGAATATGTTGAAAACATAATCGAAGTGTTCATGGATGACTTTAGTGTCTTTGGTGATTCATTTGACGTTTGCTTGAACAATTTGTCTTTAATCCTTGAACGATGTGTTGAAACAAATCTTGTGCTAAATTGGGAGAAGTGCCATTTCATGGTAACTCATGGCATAGTTTTAGGCCATATAATATCTTCTAAAGGCTTGGAAGTCGATAAATCTAAGATAGACCTTATTCGTGCTCTAACCCCGCCCACTACGGTGAGGGAGATACGCTCTTTTCTTGGTCATGCAGGTTTTTATCGTAGGTTCATCAAGGATTTTTCCAAGATAGCATCACCACTTTGTACCCTATTGCAAAAAGATGTGGTTTTTAACTTTGATGAGAAGTGTGTGGCGGCATTCAATCGTTTGAAAGAACTTTTGATTTCAGCCCCTATCATTAAACCACCGGATTGGAGTAAGCCGTTTGAACTCATGTGTGATGCAAGTGACTATGCGGTTGGTGCGGTGCTTGGGCAGCGTGTGGGGAAGTTTCCTCATGCCATTTATTATGCTTCTAGAACGTTAAATGAGGCTCAACAAAACTACACAACCACTGAAAAAGAGTTATTAGCCATTGTTTTTGCTTTAGAAAAGTTTCGCTCTTATCTAATTGGTACAAAAGTTGTTGTCTTTTTTTCGATCATGCAACTTAGATACTTGCTTACAAAGAAAGAGGCGAAACCGAGGCTCATACGATGGATTTTACTCTTGCAAGAGTTTGATATTGAAATCAAAGACAAGAAAGGAATTGAGAACACCGTTGCGGATCACTTGAGCCGACTTGCTGTGGACAAGGAGACTATCCCTTTGCGTGAAAGTTTCCCGGATGAGCAACTATTCTCCATTGCCTTTGGAGAACCATGGTACGCTGATATTGTTAATTACTTAGTGTCTAAACAAATCCCAAAGAACTTGTCTCGTGCTGAGAGGGACAAACTTAAGAAGTTAGGAAACCAATACATATGGGATGATCCATACTTATGGAAGCATTGTAGTGACCAAGTAATACGTAGGTGTGTCCCCGAAATTGAATTTAACTCTATCTTGTCTTTTTGCCACTCATATGCTTGTGGAGGACATTTTGGGAGTAATAGAACCGCTCTCAAGGTATTAGAATATGGTTTCTTTTGGCCAACTTTGTTTAAGGATGCACATGCATTTTGTATCACATGTGATAGGTGTCAAAGAACCGGCAATCTAGGTGCTCGAAATCAAATGCCACAAACTATTATTCAATTTGTTGAAGTCTTTGATGTTTGGGGAATTGATTTTATGGGTCCTTTTGTCAATTCTAATGGGAATTATTATATTTTGCTTGCTGTGGATTATGTCTCGAAATGGGTGGAAGCTAAGGCCGCCCCAACTAATGATTCTAAAGTTGTTTCAGATTTTGTGCAAGCTAATATATTTGCAAGGTTTGGAATTCCAAGGGCTATAATTAGCGATGGAGGTTCACACTTCAAAAATGGGTGTTCTTGCAAAGCTTGTTAAAGAAGTACAATGTGTCGCATAGGATTGTAACTCCCTACCATCCGCAAACAAATGGACAAGCCGAAGTTTCCAACCGAGAGGTGAAATCCATTCTAGAAAAGACGGTGAACCCGACAAGGAAGGATTGGAGCATGCGACTCAACGATGCTTTGTGGGCGTATAGAACCGCATATAAAAACCTATTGGGATGTCTCCTTTTAGGCTTGTTTATGGTAAACCTTGTCACTTACCCGTGGAAATTGAGCATAAGGCGTTTTGGGATATTAAGCAATGCAACATGGAGTTGGATGGTGTCAAGCAAAGGAAGTTACAACTTCAAGAGTTAGAGGAGATTCGCAATGATGCATTTGAAAGCTCACGGATTTACAAGGAAAAGACGAAAGCTTTTCATGATAATATGATTTCTAATAAACAATTTTGCATTGGGCGAAAAGTGCTTTTGTTTAATTCTCTCTTGCAATTATTTCCGGGTAAACTAAGGTCACGTTGGATTGGACCTTTTATTGTGACTAATGTGTTTTCTCATGGTGCAGTGGAAATTCGTAGTTTAGCTACAGGTAATGAACTTAAAGTGAATGGGCACCGGTTGAAACCATATTATGAGAACTTCTCTTCGGATGTTGTGGAAGGAGTTAATCTTGTGGACGTACTTCCTCTGGAGGAGTCATAGAAAGCAAGGAGATAGTCGGGCTGACGACTTTAAACCAAGCGCTAAATGGGAGGCAACCCATCGGTTTTGTATCTCTTATCTTTTATTTCCTTTTCTTGTTATGTTTTTACTTTTTCTGATTTTGTGTCACTTTTCCGTTAGGATTTCCCACCTTGACTTCCTTTGGATGATTCAATTACATTGAGGACAATGTAAAGTTTAAGTGTGGGGGAGTGGTTTATGTTGTAAGTTTTTGCAATTTTTCAACTTTTTTGTGAACTAGTGAATAAGGAAACTCCAACTTGTAGTTATTTAGAGTCACATAGTATACATGTCGCTAAGATTACATCGAGAATCTCACAATAGTGACTGAACTTAGAGATGACAGAGAACATGATCGGGTTTCTTAATTGTATGAGAGTTAAAGTTGGATTTAACCATGCCAGTGGCAAATAAGGTGCAGATCGAATTCGGTATTAGAACAAATGATCCCCTATAGTGGAGACTACCCATGTTACATAATGTGAGGCACCGACCTTCAATTCTTTGTACCCGTCTAAATTTGTGCTTTTAGAGTGTGTGTCACCGTACGTAAATTCCGGGCAGAATGGTGAGCTGTCCAATTTCCCACCATAGAAGCACTATTTTGATCTCTTGAGTGCTATTTTTATCAACCATGTTGGTGACATCGGATTGCTAACTTACATACCACTTGTGATCTTGTTCGCAGTTAGCACCATCCACCTTATCTCTCTCTACACCAACAGGTCCATAGAAACACCATCATCATCAACAAGAGGAGCATCACAAATTTGAAGGAAAGTTGAATACGTTCGAGGTTTACAAGCAATGGTATAAAATGGGCAGATTTCAGATTCAAGTAAAGCAACAAAAACAGGGGCAGAATTTTTTATAAGTTGAAGACTATAATACAAGAGCGGAAATTATCAAGGATGAAAGTTCGAGAAGTTTATGATATCACGACATATAAGTTGTGAAGATTCAAGGGTAAAGTACTTACACCATGGCATTGTACTTTCATTTTTATTTTATTTGTATTTTATTTTCTCTTGTAAAATACTTTCATTTTTTATTTTATTTTCAGAGAGGGATTGGTACACAACTTGTCTCCCGTGTGCCAACTAATTTCTTGAAAGAGCCAGAATCAGATTTGTAATTTTTATCGTAAATAATTTGATTAAAAAAAAAAAAAATCGAAAATTAGAAAAAAAAAAAAGAAAAAAAAAAGAAAAAAAAAGAGACAAGAGAAAATGTTTAGGTTTGTTAATAGTTTTTATTTTGTTTTATTTTTTATTTTTGTATTTGTTTTAATTCTTATTCAAAAAAAAAAAAAAAAAAAAAAAAGAAAAAAAAAAAAGGAATTTTGGGTTTGTATAGTTTGTTTTTATTTTTGTATTCTTTCAATAAAGCCTATGGAAAGAAGGAATATCTATAATGAAGTTTCAAGCGACAAGGAATTTGAGGAAAGAATCATATTGTCAAGATTCTACGAAGTTCGAGAGTTATCATCAAGAGTTGAAGACCGAAGACGAAGATGAAGACACCGATAGAAGACCGAAGACGTTTCTATGGATGCTGTGAGAGTGGTGCTAGCTGCACGCCGAACGGATTCACTGTAAGTAAGCATATTCCCATTTTCGTTAAATGGTTTGATTTCCTTTCGAAGAGATCGTCAGAAAAATGGGTTTTCAAAAATATATAAAAGATGTGGGTTTTCAAAATACTTCGGAGGGTTAAGCCTTCCTACCATTCAACGTGTCGCAGGATTCTCTCTTCATTCCAACCTGGACACATGTGTGACCCATAAAAAGCTGTTTATTATTGAGAGCAATATCATAAAACCCTTTCTTGTGAGGCAGAGTCGAGACTTTTGATCACTCCGAACCCGAATTTTAGTCGAGAAGGGATGGTTATCTCTCTCTCAACTTTTAAGAATGAGATTGTGTTCATTTATGTGTCTAACTTCTTATGACTAGTGTGCAGAATCTCTATGTCTTCTTAGCGCGTTGGATACTATCATTACGGAGAACTAGTAAGTTGGAAATATAGGTTTTGTGGGTATATCTCTAGTAAACCCTCACGAGACTATAACTCGTCCACTAGGGACACCTAGGGGTTTAAAGGCTTGTTATTTATGCTAAAAGTGACCGTAGCCTCGACGACACGGAGTTGTTGTATTTTATTGTTTTGTTTGATTTGCTCGAGGACTAGCAAAGTCTAAGTGTGGGGGAATCTGATAGGTGTAGAATACACCGTATTTACTATATAGAGTTTATGCTTTCTTTGCTATTTTTCATGTGAATTATGTATCTTATGTGTGAATTTGAGTTATTAGGTGCCTTGGAGTCGTTTGGAGCAAAAGAAGAAGAATCCGTGTCTTTTGAGCAAAAAGGGCAGGATTGTCACTGCACAGGCTAGCGCTATCGGGAGCATAATAGAGGAAAAGGAGGCTGTCATTATTTGGTGTCCTCTCTACATGCCCTGGATACCCCTTATCTACCTCACTAGGGTGGATGTATCCAGTTCACGTCCTATTCCTACACAGCCCTAAATTTCAGAGCAAATGATTTCTTTCAATCACTCACTCACTAACTCAGAGAAGCCATTGCGGCTGCTGCAAAAGAGAATTATCTCAATCATTTTTCACCTGAGATTGAAGAACGAGCTGCTGTTTCCCTGGCAGAGATCGATGCTGCTGCCTTCTACAAATTTGAGATCGATGGGAGAACAGAGAAGAGGTTAGGGTTTGTGGTTGGTGGAATTAGAGTTGAGAAGCTCAGGCAAAGAGATGGGTTTCAGATTTATTTGAGCTGTTGTTGCAAATGAGTCAAAGAACACAGGAATTCAGTGAATCAATTAGGGTTTGTAGTGGTGAATCAGTGGGAGATTGAGATGAGATTCGATATCTCAGAAGATGGGTATGTGGTCTAGTGTGCATTACAGGGGAAGTTGAAATGGTTGTTGTCACAGGAAGTAGTATGGTGGCTCAGGTGATTGAATGAACATACCCTGATGCTGAAGTTTCACAGGGATGGGAGTTGCAGGTAATGTGGCTCTGATGTTTGAACAGAGAAGGAGATGGCAATGCCGCTGATGGAAGGAATGCAATGAGATGGCCTAAGCCTGGTGGAGGTGCATAGGCAATGGAGATGGTGAAATTGAATTTGGGTGTTGCAGGTGTTATATGCTGCAGTGAACTGGTGTTTGTTGTGGATCTGTTGGTGGTGAATTGCTGAATTTGCAGTTGTGTAAGCCAAAGCAGCTTTCCAATAAAGTTGGGATGGCTTGAGAGTCTAATGCTGGTGCTGGTGCATGACTGTTGGAGCTGGTTGCAGTGGTGGTTTGGGGATTGAGCTGGTGGTAACCTGAGTGAACATGGAAGCAGGGAAGTATGAATTGCAAAATAGCCATGAGGCTGCTGCTATGGGGTTGAATTATTGGCTCTGATTGGAGCAGTAGTGCTTGCAAGTGCAAGGTGGTGTTAGCTCAAGGTGATGAATGGTGTTGAATTGCAGTGGTAATAAGGTTGCAGGATGGAAGTGCAGGTGTTGCTGGTGGTATTGAGATTCAGGGAGCTGATTGAATAAATGAATGCAGGAGATGGTTCTAGTGGCTTGATTCTGAGATGGTTGTGAAATGCCACTGAGTGCTGGATATGCCTGAAATGATGTGTGTGTGTTTGTCTGGCTGAGTCGCAGGCGAAGCTGTGAGAAGTTTGAGTTGTGAAGTGTGAAGCTGTTGAGATGGTTGTGTGTTATTTACAGAGCTGCAAAAGAAGGCAAGAATTGGAGTGCAGAGTCAGAGAGAATGGTGCAGAATGCACAGCCATTACGGCTAGAGGTGTAAGGCTAATGCACAAGGATTGTGCATTAAAGAATTTGGCCACTGCAATGGCTCAGGCCAAGACAAGTCAGCCCAGTTAGACACCAGATATCTGAGTCGGTGATGACTCAGACCCTGACTCATTCAACTCAGCTGACTCATCCTGACTCCCCTGACTCGGTGCTGACCGAGTTAACCCGTTGACCCGCCGATCCGACCCGTTGACCGGTGACCGGGCGGACTTTGCCGGTCACCGGAGCCTTTTTCCGGGCACTTTTCCGGCCACAATCCCAGTTTTCCGGCGACGATTTTTGGACATATTTTCTACATGGGTTTCTGTTTCTCGTGGGCTTGGTGGATTTTCATCTAATGGACTTTGAAGACTTGACCTAATTTTGGAAGGAGAGAAAGGCTATAAAAAGAGGAATTCTACAACTTTTGGAAAGCATCTTATCTCATATCTTATTCTTGGAAATTATGGAGAGCCGTTTTGGTTACGCAACTAGGGTTTTCTTTTGTTCATCTTCTTCTTTATTCCATTGATATTTTGTGATGAACTCCATAGCTATGAGTAGCTAAATTCTCTATTATTGGTTAAGGATGTAGTCCGATTTCTAAAACTTGTGTTTGCTTTATGTATTAGTTTTCTCTCTTGTTTATCGTTCAATTCTCTGCGGTTTCTATGATCACATGATTGAAGTATTGTGATAGGATTATGGTGTTTGATTAGTTAAGTGGCCAATTAATTGAACTTGCATCTTAGTCCATAGCTATTTTAGGGTTTTTCATCAAGCGATAACCTTGAATACAAGTAGCATGATATGTTTACGGTTTGTAGTGATACACTCTCGTAATCATATGTAGAGTTTGACCATTGTCCGAATTGTTATGCGCAACGCATGACAATTGCATTGATTAGCCTATTTCAAAACTTAATGCTCCTAGGAATTGAACTTGATTAGCGCAAGGCGTTAGGTTATTCTTTAGGTAGAATTCACATACGCAGCCCTAATGTGTGTGTTGATGAACTTGAGAAATTAATAGATTATCTTGCTTTCTTGATTCTCTAGGCTTTTGATAACACAAGAGATTAAATCGTAATTCTATTCATATATGCAAGCACATGTCTAAGATTGAAGATGAATTCCTTGACCAAAATCTTTCTCCATTGATTATTTCCTACAATCTACTTTGCTTTTAATTTACTTTTATTGCTTACATAGAATTCAGAAATCCCCCCAATCGGTTACTTTAAGAAATTGATTACGAAATAACTACAATTGCCTCTCTGTGGATACAAACTCTTTCTTATCACATACTTTAGGAAAGTGAAATTATTTTTGACGCATACGACAGCGATCAATACTCCCATGGAAAACCCTTGGCCCCACATGCCAAGCCAAAATCACACCTAGCCAAAGCTAGCCACGCCCAAGGCGAACCCTTGGCCCCACCAGGCCTAGCCTAACCACACCCTAGCCGCGCCACCCTGATGGCCTTCTCTACGCGGCCACCAAAACGAAGGCGTGCAACAATCAACGGTTGCCCTTCAATCCCAGGAGCAAGTCCTAGCCATCCAAGGTTATTAGACGTCACATGGTAACCTTTGGCCCGAAAACCTAAGTTTGGCCACGCCAAACCTTGCCATGACAACGGCATGCCACCCTAGCCGTGCCACCCTGTAAGCCTTCCTACGTGGCCACCAAAACGAAGGTGTGCAATAATCAACGGTTGCCCTTCAATCCCGGGAGAAAATCCTAGCCATCCAAGGTTACCAGACGACACATGGTAACCTTTGTTCCGAAAACCTAAGTTTGGCCACGCCAAACCTTGCCATGCCAACGGCATGCCACCCTATCCGCGCCACCTGTTGGCCCTCACTACGCAGCTACCAAAACGAAGGAGTGCAACAATCAACGGTTGCCTTTCAATCCCAGGAGAAATTCCTAGCCACCCAAGGTTACCAGACGACACATGGTAACCTTTGGACCGAAAACCTAAGTTTGACCACGCCAAACCTTGCCATGCCAACGGCATGTCAACCTAGCTGCGCCACCACGTTGGCCCTCACTACGCGGCTACCAAAACGAAGGCGTGCAACGAGCAACGGTTGCTCCTCCTCTCAAGATACAAAATTACGACCGTCGAAGGTCACCAGGCTGGCAAGTTTCCCGAGCTTGACTTGCCAAGCCACAACAATGTGCTACATGTTTTCCAAAACATTCGAGACATCAACACAAACTGGGGATCCTCTTTGGGTATTGGTTTGGCGGTTTACAGCGTGCGGCGTACACTGCGCCCGTCATAAGGAAGTGTCATAAGGGTGAGGCGGTTAGTAAATACGGGAAGTTATGTGTGAAACGTTCATGAAACATAAAGCACATGCGTTAACAACTTTATGGGACATCAATTCCATAACGTTAGCAGTTTCATGAAAACCAGTTTCATGCGTTAACCACTTTATGGAACATCAATTCCATGCATACGGTTACCACCTCCTCCCATTTACTTCCCCACTCCTTAATGAGACTAGGGTATTTTTTTTAATTACTCCGACTTGTATAAATAGGTCTTACCTATTTCCATTGAACAACAAGTTCATATGGGAGATACAATACTCAGAAATACTTACTTGCTAGCTCACCTTGTTAGCTCTCTCACTTTTCTGATAACAAGTCGTAGTAACCCAACTACTCTTCCAGAATAAACTATTCTAGTCTCACCACTTTCCTTTCTTCCCTCCCCAAAACCAACCTATTCTCTTCCACTTTGTGACAGAAGCAAGTCTGGAACGGCCATTTCTTGGTTTAGGCCGGACTTGTACAGATTGATCTCTCGAATCTAAAGTACTCCCTTGCAGTACATTGTTTAGGGCTTAAATTGTTTCTCACCCGTACACCCGCAATTACCGAAATCAGCAGAAACCATTTTCACCTACAAACAATTAGCGACCACAGTGGGAGGATTGATCTATCGGTTACAATATCAACTCCAACTCCTGATTTCGTTTCCCGAACGTCAATCCCAATATGGTGGAACGCAGGTCTGGAGCGGTTGCCGAGAATACCAGCACAGAGCACGTCCCTGATGTTAACGTCTCTCCCAATAACTTCGTCACATCACCTACTGACTAAAGTAACTCCGAATGCACTCCATCAAGCGTAACACCGCCAATCACCAGGGCCAGAGCCGCCGCCGCCTCTAATGTCTCTGCACAACCCTCTAATCACGGCAACGAAAACACCTCTTCGGACGTTACGCCACCAGTCACTAGAGCCAGAGCCGCCGCTGTGGCTCCTAATGTTTCGTCTAGCATGATACCTCCAAACACAACTAAGTTTCCAACTACCCCACCGACGGGACGAGAGACCGGAGGTACCAGAGGGATCCGTCCTTATGTCACCATCGCTGATTTGATGGAACGACAAGAAATGCTCGCCAGAGGCCAGACGGATATGGTTTCAACACAGAAGGAAGTACACGTCTTTCTCAAGACCCTGACAGAGCGGCTACCACGTGAGTCGCGTCCTCCAGAGCCGTTTAAAAACGTCTCCAACAACCCCGACGCTAGCACCTCGGCGGAGCATGCCTCCGCGGACGCGGAAATTCGTGCTAGAATCCCATTGGAAAGAAATCAGCCGTCCAACTTCATCACGTGAGAAGATCTGTAGCAACTTCTCCGTAACCAAATCAAGAATGATGAACTGGACATGCATCAACACCAACCCCCTTACCCATTCGAAATGCAAAGAATCCCTCTTCCAAGGGGGTACTCCTCTCCTCAATTCACCCTGTAAGATGGTACCGAGAATGCACATGAGCATGTCTCCCGTTTCTTGAATCCCTAGGTGAACATGAATATAATCACGTTCTTCGTCTAAGGGAGTTCTCAAAATCACTTACCTAAGGGCGTATACATGGTACAACAACATCCCACCGAACAGTATTCCCAACTGGAGTAGCATGGTTACCGCGTTTTATAGGAAGTACTTCTTCGTGTCTGAACAAGTTACTTTCTCAGACCTCGGAAGAATGTACCAGTGGGATAACGAACATATGAATGATTTTGTCAAAAGGTTCAGGGTTCAAGCGCTCGACTGTCACGACCCAAACATGACTGAGCAACAGCTGGTAAATGCGTGCATCAATGGTATGGTTCCTATTTACAGTGCCTTGCTACAAAACTTGCGCTTCCAAACATTCTCCGAACTCCATGAAGCCGCTAGACGATCCGCAACGACAAAGACCAAAGACATTCTTGGAAAGAACTAGGACAACTCGAATCAAGACACGCGTGAAACTCGCGGGAATAGTCGCCTCACCAAAGCAAGCAATTTAATGCCGGCTCATCCTCCGTGAACATAGTGAACGAAAGAGGAAAAAGGAAGGCCCCAACTACAGGCCACCAGCCAAAACGTGAAGCACCGGCGTAACGGGAAACCCCGCCACGAAATACCGCCACTAAAGCTCCCATGCATCATCATGAAACCGAAGGGAATACCTTCAATTTCCCATTTCCCATCGAGGAGGTGATTGACCTCCGGAAGCATGGATTCAAGATGATGTTATCGACCGCCACCTCCCGTGCGTCCACCAACCGAGGCCGAGATGGCAAACCCCAAATCACGCCATTACCACAATTCGTTCAATACCCGACCAGTGATTGCAAAAGACTAAAGCATATTTTCAAAGAAAAGATAGAAGCGGGAGAGCTCCAACTGGGAGACGAGGGAGTACATCGAGACCCACTCCCAATAAGAAACTGTGGGTTCTGTGGGGACTCCGTGCACGAGACTGTACAATCCATGATGCAGTATGTATGCGAAATTCTCTATCTTTCCAAGGTGCAGCGCCAATATATTTTCGCAGCTCTCAATCGCGTTGTATCCGGCAAACGACTTTTTCTCTCCCCGGAGACCACACCAGGGGCCCAAGCTTTCCAAACGGGCGGAATCAAAAGGGAGAACTGGGGACTGCTGACCACGTCCTGTTTAAGAGGTATCGAATTTGACAACACGCTCATCGAAGCATCCTCTGACCTCAACATCATTACTTTCAAGATACTAAAGGCTGCGGGATTTACAAAATAAGACGCTACCCATTCCCCGTCTGTGATTAAGAACCCGAAAGAAGGAGCTTTGAACGCGCATGGCTACATCAACCTCGAGATCAAGATGGGAGACGCTATAACGCATAGCAAATTCCACATTGTCAAAGAACTGGGTCACGACATGTTATTGGGGAACTTATGGGTACTCGACAACAAAGCGAAATTAGATGTGCACCCTCTACCGAAGTCCACGACCGAAAGAATTTCTAATAAATCATCCCACTGGTTATCGCATTGACGAGTTATCAATGGAACCCAGACATCTGGAGAAGACCTGTTGGCGCTAGCTCATGGATTTCAAACGCAAGTAAGTCTGGCCGAACGACCTTTTCTACAACCAGTCATTCCTTCCCCTATTTCGTCATGGGGACTCGGCGCGATTACTGGCACGGACGCTGTCAAGAAATTAGAATGGGGTGCTGGGCCATTTGAACACTTTGCAAAAAGCTTGGAAACTTCCATCGAAACCAATGGAGCCAAGACTCAAACGGTTACACGACGCCTGAACCCGTTTTCAATCGGAGATATAGAGGTTAAGGTAAACTCGTTTCAAGTTGGGAAGATGATGGTAAAAATGGCTATTCAAATTGATTAGCCCAATGTAAGAGAAGACGAGCCATATCTGGTGGAGGACATCCTTTTAGGAGGATATTGCAAGCTCATCAACACAGACATACCTGAAGGCGTGATAGTTCACTCACGATGGCTCAAGGCCTCCAATCCCTAAAATATTGTACTTTTCCAGCCACTCTCCCTTTAGTATTTCCTTTAACTATTCCTCTTAGTAGTTGTATTTCCCCAAGATGAATACACCGTTTGTATTCTTCCCTGGAATTTCATTTTTCGTCAAAAAAAAAAAGAGAGTAACAATACATCTCTTTCCAAACGAGTTCTCTAGATAGCAGAGAAATACATCAAACTAACCCAGAAAACCACTGCAAAGCCATCATTCCACAACCAGAAATACCTCATTCAATCATTCAAAAATAAAATAAAATATATAAAGCGAAATGTTGACTGATGAAGAAGAAGGTAAAGATGAGTTTACAAAAATCATCAGGGGAACTAAGCAACTAACAGGAATAACAAAAGGGAGGAACTAGCCCTCGAAGGATGGAGCAAGAGTCCCATTGGTCAAGGCTATCTTCAAGCACTTCCCACAACAATCTCTCGGGCAACAAAGATTACATTCAACGGTGTTAGTAGCAACAATCTCAACATCCCATCCCTAAGCAACCACAGCAGCAACAATGTCCTCTTCGACGACCGGTTCAGCATACTCCACCATGAACCCTCCAATATCGCCAACGACACCTCTGGCGTCAACTCCAAAGGCTACTTCGGTCCCGTCAGACGCTCCCTCGGAGGTTTTCTCATTGACCCTTCGAAGAAGATTTTTTGATTCATCCGCATCAAAATCGAGAACCATGGCGCTTGCCTCCAAAAGCTTCACAAGCTCGATTTTCCGTTGCTCCGCCCTAGAAGCAGTTCGATCTGCCCTATAACTGGACCGAGGAAAGGTTTTGCCTCACTGGAACTTCTCAACATGCCATGGTTCTTCCTCATTTTCTCGTCCCTCCTCCATGTTCACCGAACCCAAGAAAGTCCGAACACGCGCCTGCACTTCATGGAGATAGATGGAAGGGAGAACCTTGATGATGTCACCAGCTTCATGGAACAGAGATTCGATTCTAGCTAATGCCTCCTCATGAGAAGAGGAACGGTTTCCGCCAATTCTGAAGTCCTTCTCCGAAGAATTAAAGACATGGCTATCCCTGGAGGGTCCCATCATACACTACGAAGAACAAGGAAAATGGTCAAGTTCCATCCTATCTATACACACATAAGAAAGAGGATAAAATAAAAATAAGAAGAAAACGCGAGGCGATACCTATAAAGAGGATAGACGAAGACGAATTACGCGAATGTAGAGTTCAAGATAATCTTTTATGTACAGCAAGATGACGCAACCTCAAAAGGGAAAGATTTTATACCGGCCGTGAGTTAAGGCATAAAATCTGATCCTAATTGAACCTCATGCCTGGCTGTGAGAAATAATTATGGTTGGTGAGAAAGCGTGGAAGAACGTGCTCGAGTCACACTAGATCGTGTTTTCCTTTCCCACCGCCAACGCTAAGCTTCGGAAGCAAAACCGGCAACATAACCAAAGCAGAAAGAGTAACACTTTTCCTCTTTTCGTGGGCGTAACGTTTTGGGTTGAAGAGAAGAAAAACTTCCTGGTCGAGTCAAATAAGGAAAGAGGCAACCAAGCCCTTGAAGAAAAATCACCAAGCAATCCGTGCCATTTCTCATCCTCACCGCTACTGGCCATCTGTGCACGTCTCACCCCACCAAACCGCGCCTTGTCATAGTCACGCCAGGCCAAGACATCACTCCATTGCCGCGGCCCCACCATGCTTATCCGTCCGTGTACGTCTCATCTTGCCAAGGCCACACTATGCCAAGCCGCTTGCTCCACTGTCGCGACCCTATCATCCACGCGCGTTTGCCTTACCAAGACCACGCCACCTTTTGGCCCCTCGAGCCAAGCCGTCCACTTGCGTCGCCTTCCAAGACCGTGTCCCCTTTTCTCTTGGAAAAGTACGACCATACCAAGCCGGTAACTTTCATCTCATCACTCCACGGTCTGCATTCCCAGTACAAATTACGCAGGGCCGCCAACACGGGAAGCCAAAACTCTCTTTACCACTCAAAAAGGTTAGACGGATACTCCTGACCATCTTCGCAATGATTTATACCTCGATTCTGTCTTTGTCTGTCACATCATATGCTTACCTCGCAACAAGGCACATGTTCCGAGCTAAGCAGGGGACTTAATGTTGATGGTGGTTTTTAGCTTAGGGTTAAAATCATAAAGCACTAAACCCTAGCAGACAGTGATGTCACAACATTTAAAGTAACAAGCATTTACTAGGCACATTTACTGAAACCTTTAATGTGTCCCTAAATAATTACCGGGGTATCTTTTTTCAAATTAGGGTTAAGCCAAGCCAAACCCTAATTCCCACTTGTGCCAATGACAAATCATACCAACCACACCGACCGCGCCAAAGCATGTCAATCATGCTAGCCGCACCTCTGTGCCAATGGCAAATCATGCCAGCCACACCGACCGCGCCAAAGCATGCCAACCATGCTAGCCGCACCTTTGTGCCAATGGCAAATCATGCCCGACCACACCGACCAAGCCAAAAGCATGCCAACCATGCTAGCCGCACCTCTGTGCCAATGGCAAATCATGCCACCCACACCGACCGTGCCAAAGCATGCCAACCATGCTGGCCGCACCTCTGTGCTAATTGAAAATCATGCCAGCCACACCGACCGCGCCAAAAGCATGCCAACCATGCTAGCCGCACCTCTGTGCCAATGGCAAATCATGCCAGCCACACCGACCGCGACAAAAGCATGCCAACCATGCTAGCCGCACCTCTGTGACAATGACAAATCATGTCAGCCACACCGACCGCGCAAAATCATGCCATCCATGCTAGCCGCACCTCCGTGCCAATGGAAAATCATGCAAGCCACACCTACTGCGCCATGCCAAACGTACCTCGCCATGGCCCCATGCCGCGCCACCATACTTGCCTTCACTACGCGGCTATCAAAACGATGGCGTGCAATAATCAACGGTTGCCCTTCAATCCCAGGAGAAAATCCTGGTCGTCTAAGGTTACCAAACGACCTTTGCCCCAAAACCCTAGCTTGGTCACGCACCTAGCCCAATCTAGTCACGCCATGCGCCTATGGAAAACCCTTGGCCCCACAGGCCAAGACAAAACCGCACCTTGCCCAAGCTAGTCACGTCATGCGCCTATGGAAAACCCTTGGCCCCACATGCCAAGCCAAAACCGCACCTAGCCAAAGCTAGCCACTCCCAAGGCGAACCATTGGCCCCACATTCCAAGCCAAACCAAACCTAGCCAAGCTAGCCGCGCCATGCCAAACGCACTTTGCCTTGGCCCTAGCCATGCTAGTCACATCATGCCAAGCCAAACGCCCTTGCCTTGGCCCAAGCCACGCCGTACGCCCATGGCAAACCCTTGGCCCTACATGCCAACCAAAACCAAACCTAGCCAATCTAGCCGCGCCATGCCAAACGCACTTTGCCGTGGCCCTAGCCATGTTAATCACATCATGCCAAGCCAAACGCCCTTGCCTTGGCCCTAGCCACGCCATACTCCCATGGAAAACCCTTGGCCCCACATGCCAAGCCAAAATCACACTTAGCCAAAGCTAGCCACGCCCAAGGCGAACCCTTGGCCCCACATGCCTAGCCTAACCACACCCTAGACGCGCCACCCTGATGGCCTTCTCTACGCGGCCACCAAAACGAAGGCGTGCAACAATCAACGGTTGCCCTTCAATCCCAGGAGCAAATCCTAGCCATCCAAGGTTATCAGACGTCACATGGTAACCTTTGGCTCGAAAACCTAAGTTTGGCCACGCCAAACCTTGCCAAGCCAACGGCATGCCACCGTAGCCGCGCCACCCTATTGGCTTTCCCTAAGCGGCCACCAAAACGAAGGCTGCAACAATCAACAGTTGCCATTCAATCCCAGGAGCAAATCCTAGCAATCCAAGGTTACCAGACGACATATGGTAACCTTTGGCCCGAAAACCTAAGTTTGGCCACGCCAAACCTTGCCATGCCAACGGAATGCCACCCTAGACGCGCCACCCTGTTGGCCCTCACTACGCGACTACCAAAACGAAGGCGTGCAACAATCAACGGTTGCCCTTTAATCCCAGGAGCAAATCCTATCCATCCAAGGTTACCGAGAAGACACATGGTAACCTTTGGCTCGAAAACCTAAGTTTGACCACGCCAAACCTTGCCATGCCAACGGCATGCCAACCTAGCCGCGCCACCACGTTGGCCCTCACTACGCGGCTACCAAACGATGGCGTGCAACGATCAACGGTTTCCCCTCCTCTCAAGATACAAAATCTCGACTGTCGAAGGTCACCAGGCTGGCAAGTTTCCTGAGCTTGACTTGCCAAGCCACAACAACGTGCTACATGTTTTCCAAAATATTCGAGACATCAACACCAACTGGGGGATCCTCTTTGGGTATTGGTTTGGCGGTTTACAGCGTGCGGCGTACACTACGCATGTCATAAGGAAGTGTCATAAGGGTGAGGCGGTTAGTAAATACGGGAAGTTATGTGTGAAACGTTCATGGAACATTAAGCACATGCGTTAACAACTTTATGGGACATCAATTCCATAACGTTAGCAGTTTCATGAAAACCAGTTTCATGCGTTAACCACTTTATGGAACATCAATTCCATGCATACGGTTACCACCTCCTCCCATTTACTTCCCCACTCCTTAATGAGACCAGGGTACGGTTTTTACTCCGACTTGTATAAATAGGTCTTACCTATTTCCATTGAACAACAAGTTCATACGGGAGATACAACATTCAGAAATACTTACTTGCTAGCTCACCTTGTTAGCTCTCTCATTTTTATGATAACAAGTCGTAGTAACCCAACTACTCTTCCAAAATCAACTATTCTGGTCTCACCACTTTCCTTGCTTCCCTCCCCAAAACCAACCCATTCTCCTCCACTTTGTGACCGAAACAAGTCTGGAACGGCCATTTCTTGGTTTAGGCCAGACTTGTACAGATTGATCTCTCGAATCTAAAGTACTCCCTTGTAGTACATTGTTTAGGGTTTAAATTGTTTCTCACCTGCACACCCACAATTACCGAAATCAGCAGAAACCATTTTCACCTACAAACAGATACATACTCATATTCTGTTGTACCATTACAATGCAATAACCAATATTATCTGTAACTTCATCACTAATAGAAATTCCAGATAAACAAACAATTCATTCATCCAAAATAATTATATGATTCACTCAAAAATACTAGTACAACTTACCTTTACTCAGCCGTTGCGAGTCTCCACAGTCACCATCATCAACAATCATATAACTAATATTACAATATGAATTTCGTGTCATTTTCTTTACCTGAAATATCTACAATCATCTTTGGAAACTCTGCATCTTCGATTTGAACCTCCAAAAAATTCAACTAGACTCAACCTCACCCATTACCATGAATATACATCACATCTTAGCTCACTCTTCACTTCACCATAATCAGTACACCATCCACTTACCATTCTCTCAATCACCACCATTGTAATCTCACTAAAGAAGCATCACTACCAACTGCAATATCATCTTACTATCTCAAGTAATCTCAGTCCATGCATCACTCAGCTACGTCTACTCTTCCCTCTCAGTTCATAATTCACTACACCATTACCACTTGCAATACCATAATCAAGTCCATCCAATCCAAGTTTAGCTTCATTACCACCTTCATTGTTTTTTTGCAGAATAACTATAGCTAAGACCACCACCATCACTTCCATATGTTTATTGCTTCCATAACTTTCAACATCAAAAACTTCATCATACTCTTCTCATGTAACTCAAATCGCCAGCCAATCCTACTTACGGAAAATAATTACATAAACCCATGTACTATATCAAGACCAATTATAATGTCACAGCTTCAATTCAATTTTAAATGCATCTCAACATAACACCCCCAACCAAATCCATTACTCAACCCGTTCATCCTCTACAGTTCTCATCATCTTAGACAGCTTTTGCTCAAACAACGAAACTTATATTAATCAAACCCATCCTCTAATTTCCCATGATCTATCATCAATTGAACTACTAGATTAATTTACACAAACTTAGTTTCTAATTTGGAAAAGAACTTGAAAACCCTATCTGTATTTCCCAAATTCCAGAACTGAATTGAAGCCGAAACTCCATATAAGTGATTCAACTTCAATCTCACAAACCCATATAATCATTCATCAATTCACACCCAATTTTACTTAAACAAACCCCAAAAAAAAAAAAAAACACTAAATGAGGTGTTCTGGTCAATATGTACGGGCCTTGTGATATCACATGGCCAAGGAAAGTTATTGTGGTCTGGGAAAACTCACAATTTTTCTTCTTGACATACAAACTTGCTTCCTTAAGCGTTGCAAACACTTTGCGAAGATGCATCGCATGCTCGTCCAAAGTCTCACTGTAAATAACTATGTCGTTCAAGTATACTACTACAAAGAGGTAAATATACTTAGAGAACACATCATTCACCAGGTTGAAAAAAGTTGCAGGAGCATTCGCCAAGCAGAATGGCATTACAGGATACTTACACGAGCCGTACCTGGTTCCAATTGCATTATTTGGTTCATCTCCGTATAAGCGATTCAACTTCAATCTCACAAACCCATCTGATCATTCATTTATTCATACCCAATATTACTAGACAAATCCAAACAGAAGGAACCCTAAATTACCTCTTTAGTTGCTTCTCTAGATCAACACCACCTCATAAAACTTGTCTCATGTTCATGGTCATCCACAACTCCTCATTTGGTGTTTCAATTCAACTACTCGCGGTTCATCAAAAATTTCTAGCAAAACCCCAGTTTTCTGATTCTATCTGTTTCATATTTTCTCGATTAACACTAACCTAACCAATTCAACTCTAGAATCTTCTCAACACCACTATTGATTCGATTATGTTGCTAATTTTTATCATGATTAACATCCATGATTCACAGATCATGCATCTGAGAAGAAAAATGAAGGAACAGAAGAAAGAAGATAATATAAGAGAAAACGGAATTCCTCTTCGACTTTGGATCATCATACCAAAAAAGATTTACTGAAGTACTCACACATTTGGATATGGGCAGCCGACAGTATAACTTTATTGTCTGAGATGAAAGGTTCCCCGAGACAAAATCTCAGCTCCCATAATAACATTTGTCTGAGAAATCACTATTTTTACCCTTGTCACAAATTGATGATTTATTGCTCATCCGGTATCCGAATGATGTATTCAAGTAGTTCATTTAGCATAAATGTTCGAGAACTATCCAATGTTACTAGTTTGGTGACCAAGATCTTGGAGTCCAAATTTGTGCACCCCTCTAAAACCGGGGTGCACGTTACGGCTCTTATTATTGGATAAAATTGCCACCAGTGGTTTTGGTTTTTGTTACACTTGCCGAAGCATTTTTCTTCTTCTTTTAAAGTTTCTTCTCTTTTTCTTAACAAAATCACTGATGCTCTTGACAAAAATCCCGTCGAAGCAATTTCAATCAACAATCTTAGATTTTTTCATTATCAATTAATATCATCAATACAAGAACTGATTATCCAATTTTGTTTAAAACAAAAGTTTAAGAATTAAATTTACTGATGTTGATGGTGGTTTTAAACAAAGGTTAAACTCGTAAAACCCTAAAAATAACCTAATGTCACCAGTGACACATTTATTAGGACATTTAAGGCAGGTAGTCAGTATTTAATAGGGGGTATTTTTTTTCAAATTAGGGTTACAACGAACAAAACCCTAATTCACCTCCATGCCAATGGCAAATCATGCCAAGCCACATTTAGCCCGAGCTAGCTGCGCCATGCCAAACACACTCTACCTTGGTCCTAGCTACGCTAGTCACGTCAGGCCAAGCCAAGCACTCTTGCTTGGCCCTAACGGCAACGCATGCCATTGGCACATGCCAACATGCTCGCTGGTAGCTTTTCTTACCAAGGCCACGGCCCAAACGGCCACGCATGCCATTGGCACATGCCAACATGCTCGCTGGTAGCTTTTCTTACCAAGGCCACGGCCCTAACGGCCACGCACGCCATTGGCACATGCCAACATGCTCGCTGGTAGCTTTTCTTACCAAGGCCACGGCCCTAACGGCCACGCATGCCATTGGCACATGCCAACATGCTCGCTGGTAGCTTTTCTTACCAAGGACACGGCCCTAACGGCCACGCATGCCATTGGCACATGCCAACATGCTCGCTGGTAGCTTTTCTTACCAAGGCCATGGCCCTAACGGCCACGCATGCCATTGGCACATGCCAACATGCTCGCTGGTAGCTTTTCTTACCAAGGCCACGGCCCTAACGGCCACGCATGCCATTGGCACATGCCAACATGCTCATTGGTAGCTTTTTCTTACCAAGGCCACGGCCCTAACGGCCGCGCATGCCATTGGCACATGCCAACATGCTCGCTTGGTAGCTTTTTCTTACCAAGGCCACGACCCTAACGGTCGCGCATGCCATTGGCACATGCCGACATGCTCGTTGGTAGCTTTTCTTACCAAGGCCACGGCCCTAACGGCCACGCATGCCATTGGCACATGCCAACATGCTCACTGGTAGCTTTTCTTACCAAGGCCACGGCCCTAACGGCCACGCATGCCATTGGCACATGCCAACATGCTCGCTGGTAGCCTTTCCTACCAAGGCCACGGCCCTAATGGCCACGCATGCCATTGTCACATGCCAACACGCTCGCTGGTAGCCTTCATCACCTAGCCTTGGCACTAATGCGCGCTGGTAGCCTAACTTGCAAGCCGTGCAACCTAGGACAATTCGACCGTACGCGCCACTAGCACACGCCAAAAACCCACGCTGGTAGACTAATTTGCAAACCATGCAACCTACCACCAAGGCATTCCGCACATGCCATTGGCACACGCCACACATGCCACTAGCAGCTCTGGCATTGCCACTTACACTCAACGTACAACCTACCACCAAGGCATTCCGCACATGCCATTGGCACACGCCACACACGCCACTAGCAGCTCTGGCATTGCCACTTACACTCAACGTACAACCTACCACCAAGGCATTCCGCACATGCCATTGGCACATGCCACGCACGCCACTAGCAGCTCTGGGCATTGCCACTTACACTCAACGTACAACCTACCACCAAGGCATTCCGCACATGCCATTGGCACATGCCACGCACGCCACTAGCAGCTCTGGCATTGCCACTTAAGCTCGAGGTACAACCCGCAACAAGGGCATTTCGCACATGCCAATGGCACATGCCACACGCGCACTAGCAGCGCCACTTGCACTCAAGGTGCAACCAACACTCGATATATCAACACAAACTGGGGGATGCTTTCCAGGGTTTTGGTTTGGCGGTCACAGACTTGCGTAGACACTACGCTCACATTAAGATAGCGTGAAAAGGAATAAAGCGGTCAAATAAATGAGGAAATAATGGTGAAAACGTTTTCACCCATAAACACCTTGCGGTTACCACCTCCTCCCATTATTTCACCCTTTACTCTCTTCCTTCATGAGGCCATGGTACGTTTCAATCTCGACTTGTATAAATAGGTCTTACCTATTTCCACCACACAACAAGTCTCGGTCGGAGAAAAATACTACACTCTCGAAAAAGGCAACTTTGCAAGCTCTCCAAAAAGCTTTCATCTCTTGCAATCTTACGAAGCTTCCACTTTCTCGATACAAGTCGAGACACTACTCTCCCAGAACTATTCTGGTCTCAACACCTTTCTTTGCTTCCCTCCCCAAATCAACCATTCTCCTCCACTTTGTGACCGAAGCAAGTCTGGAACGACCATTTCTTGGTTTAGGCCGGACTTGTACAGATTGATCTCTCGAATCTATAAAGTGCTCACGTGCAGCTGTTGATGGTGGTTTTTAGGCAAGGGGTAAAATTGTAAAACCCCATGACCTAGTGTTACCCGCAACACATTGAATATGAGCATTTAACTCAGGCGTAAATAATTAATAGGGGTATTTTTTCAAAATACTGCATTAGGTTCTCAACACGTAACCCTAATTCCAAAACCAAGCCGCATCTTGCGCACCATGGCAACAATACCAAACCAAGCCGCATATCTGCGCACCATGGCAACAATGCCAAACCAAGCCGCATATCAGCACCATGGCAACAATGCCAAGCCGCATCTCACGCACCTTGGCAACAATGCCGAACCAAGCCGCATATCACGCACCATGGCAACAATGCCAAACCAAGCCGCATATTCAGCACCATGGCAAAAATGCCAAGCCGCATATCGCGCACCATGGCAACAATGCCAAACCAAGCCGCATATCACGCACCATGGCAACAATGCCAAACCAAACCGCATATCACGCACCATGGCAACAATGCCAAACCAAGCCGCATATCGCGCACCATGGCAACAATGCCAAGCCGCATATCATGCGCACCATGGCAACAATGCCAAACCAAGCCGCATATCGCGCACCATGGCAACAATGCCAAACCAAGCCGCATCTTTGCGCACCATGGCAACAATGCCAAGCCGCATCACGCGCACCATGGCAACAATGCCAAGCCAAGTCGCATATCAAACCATGGCAACCATGCCAAACCAAGCCGCACTCTGCACCATGGCAACCATGCCAAAACAAGCCGCATCATGCACCATGGCAACCATGCCAAGCCAAGCCGCACTCTGAGCACCATGGCAACCATGCCAAACCAAGCCGCACCCTGCGCACCATGACAACAACGCCAAGTTCCAAGCCGCTATGCCTTTGGCCCAAGCCCAACATAGCGCCCTAGGTTTGCAAGACTTGCAACTAGGTCAACATGGCTGCACGTGCCATTGGCACATGCCAAAACGTGTCGCAAGCCATATTTCCAAGTCGCTATGACTTTGGCCCACGCCAACATAGCGCCCTAGGTTTGCAAGACTTGCAACTAGGTCAACATGGCTGCACGTGCCATTGGCACATGCCAAAACGTGTCGCAAGCCATATTTCCAAGTCGCTATGACTTTGGCCCAAGCCCAACATAGCGCCCTAGGTTTGCAAAACTTGCAACTAGGTCAACATGGCTGCACGTGCCATTGGCACATACTAAAACGTGTCGCAAGCCATATTTCCAAGTCGCTATGACTTTGGCCCACGCCAACATAGCGCCCTAGGTTTGCAAGACTTGCAACTAGGTCAACATGGCTGCACGTGCCATTGGCACATGCCAAAACGTGTCGCAAGCCATATTTCCAAGTCGCTATGACTTTGGCCCACGCCCAACATAGCGCCCTAGGTTTGCAAGACTTGCAACTAGGTCAACATGGCTGCACGTGCCATTGGCACATGCCAAAACGTGTCGCAAGCCATATTTCCAAGTCGCTATGACTTTGGCCCACGCCCAACATAGCGCCCTAGGTTTGCAAGACTTGCACCTAGGTCAACATGGCTGCACGTGCCATTGGCACATGCCAAAACGTGTCGCAAGCCATATTTCCAAGTCGCTATGACTTTGGCCCACGCCCAACATAGCGCCCTAGGTTTGCAAGACTTGCAACTAGGTCAACATGGCTGCACGTGCCATTGGCACATGCCAAAACGTGTCGCAAGCCATATTTCCAAGTCGCTATGACTTTGGCCCGCGCCAAACATAGCGCCCTAGGCTTGCGAAACATGCAACTAGGTCAACGGCCATGCATGCCATTGGCACATGCCAACATGCTCGCTAGCTAGTTTCCTAGCGAAATCACGGCCCTAACGGCCACGCATGCCATTGGCACATGCCAACATGCTCGCTAGCTAGTTTCCCTATCAAGGTCACGGCCCTAACGGCCACGCATGCCATTGGAACATGCCAACATGCTCGCTAGCTAGTTTCCCTATCAAGTTCACGGCCCTAATGGCCACGCATGCCATTGGCACGTGCCAAACACACACGCTGGTAGCCTAACTTGCAAACCGTGCAACCTACCACCAAGGCATTCCGCACATGCCATTGGCACCTACCAAACACACACGCTGGTATCCTAACTTGCAAACCGTGCAACCTACCACCAAGGCATTCCGCACATGCCATTGGCACATGCCAAACACACACGCTGGTATCCTAACTTGCAAACCGTGCAACCTACCACCAAGGCATTCCGCACATGCCATTGGCACATGCCAAACACACACGCTGGTATCCTAACTTGCAAACCGTGCAACCTACCACCAAGGCATTCCGCACATGCCATCGGCACATGCCAAGCACACACGCTGGTAGCCCAACTTGCAAACCGTGCAAACTACCACCAAGGCATTCCGCACATGCCATTGGCACATGCCACACGCGCCACTAGCAGCGCCACTTGCACTCAAGATGCAACCAACACTCGAGACATCAACACAAACTAGGGGATACTTCTTTAGGGTTTTGGTTTGGCGGTCACAGCATGCAGCGTACACTACGCTCACATTAAGAAAGCGTGAAAAGGAATAAAGCGGCCAAATAAAAGAGCAAATAATGGTGAAAAACGTTTTCGCCCATTAAACCATGCGGTTACCACCTCCTCCCATTATTTCACCCTTTACTCTCTTCCTTCATGAGGCCAGGGTACGTTCAAACTCGACTTGTATAAATAGGTCTTACCTATTTCCACCCCAGACAACAAGTCTCGGTCAGGAGAAATATACTACACTTACACTCTCAGAAAGGCAACTTTGCAAGCTCTCCCAAAAAGCTTTCATCTCTTGCAAGCTTCCTAAGCTTTCACTTTCTGATACAAGTCGAGATACTACTCTCCTCAACACCTTTCTTTGCTTCCCTCCCCAAATCAACCCTTCTCCTCCACTTTGTGACCGAAGCAAGTCCGAACGCCATTTCTTGGTTTAGGCCGGACTTGTGCAGTTGATCTCTCGAATCTATAAAGTGCTCACGTGCAGCACATTTGTTTAGGGTTTGAATCGGTTTCTCACTCACCTACCGAATTTACCGAAATCGGCGAAACGATTTTTACCCATAAACAATTGGCGACCACGACGGAAGGATTGATCTATCGGCTACAATATCAACTCCAACTCCGATTTCGTTTCCCCGAACGTCAAATCCCAACATGGTGGAACTCGAGATCTGGAACAAATGCAGAGAACATCAACGCAGAACGCATTCCTGATGTTGGCGTCTCCCCCATAACATTGTTACTTCACCAGCTGACAACAGCAACGTCGAATGCACTCCTTCAAGTGTAACACCGCCTATCACCAGGGCCAGAGCCGCTGCCTCCTCTAGTGTCTCTGCACAACCCTCTAATCACGGCAACGAGAATATCACTTTAGGTGTCATGCCCAAATCACCAGGGCTAGGGCCGCCACCGCGACCCCGAATGCTTCTTCCAAAGATGGCGCCTCCGACAACTAAGGCTCCAATTACCCCGCCGACGGGACGAGAGACCGGAGGGACTAGAGGAAGTCGCCCTTACGTCACCATCGCCGATTTGATGGAACGACAGGAGACGCTCGCCAGAGCCCAGAGGACATGGTTTCAACACAAAAGGAGGTGCTCACCTTTCTCAAAACCCTGACAGAGCGACTACCCCGTGAGTCGCATCCTCCAGAGACGCCTAGAAACATCTCCAACAACCCTGACGCTGGCACCTCGGCAGGGCACGCCTCCACGGATGAAGAAACTCGCACTAGAGTCCCGTTGGAGAGAAATCAACCACCAAATTTCGTCACGAGAGAGGATTTGGAACAACTCCTACGTGACCGAATCAAGCATGATGATTTCGATGTACATCATCACCAACCCCCTTACCCGTCCGAAATACAGAGAATCCCTCTCCCAAGGGGGTACTCTTCCCCTCAATTTACCCTGTATGATGGTACCGGGAATGCACGCGAACATGTTTCTCGTTTCCTGGAATCCTTGGGTGAACATGAATATAATCACGTTCTTCGTTTAAGGAATTTTCAAAATCACTTACCAGGAAGGGCGTATACATGGTACAACAAACATCCCACCGAATAGCATTCCCAACCCGGAGTAGCATGGTCACCGCGTTTTACAGAAGTATTTCTTCGTGTCTGAACAAGTTACCTTTTCGGACCTCGGGAGAATGTACCCGGTGGGATAACGAACATCCGAATGATTTCGTCAAAAGGTTCGAGGTTCAAGCACTCGATTGCCATGACCCAAACGTGACCCGAGCAACAATTGGTAAACGCGTGCATCAATGGTATGGTCCCGATCTACCGCGCCCTGCTAGAAAAATCTTGCGTTTCCAAACATTCTCCGAACTCCATGAGGCCGCCAGACGATCTGCAACAACAGCACCAGCATTACTGGAAAGGACTAGGCCAACTCGAACTGAAGACGCACGCGAAACTCGCGGGAGTAGGCGCCTCATCAGCAAACAATTTAATGCCGGCTCATCCTCCGTGAACATAGTGAACGAAAGAGGAAAAAGGAAAGCCGCAACTACGAGCCACCCGTACGAAACGTGAAGCGCCGGCGCAACGGGAGCCCTCGCAACGGAAGATCGCCACTAAAACTCTTGTGCAGCATCGTGGGACCGAAGGAAATGTCCTTGATTTCCCATTCCCCATCGAGGAGGTGATTGACCTCCTAGAAGCCTGGGTTCAAGATGATGTCATCAGACTGCCACCGCCTAGACGTCCACCAACTGAGGCCGAGATGGCAAATCCCAAATACTGCCATTACCACAGGTTCGTTCACCACCCGACTAGCGATTGCAACAGATTAAAGCATATTTTCAAGGAAAGGATAGAAGCGGGAGAACTCCGGCTAGGAGATGAAAGAGTGCATCGAGACCCACTCCCAATAAGAAACTGCGGTTCCTCACGGGGACTCCGTGCACGAGACCCATGCAATCCATGATGCGACATATATGCGAAATTCTCTATCTCTCCAAGGTTCGGCGCCAAGATATTTTCGCAGCTCTCAATCGTGTTATATCCGGCAAACGTCTTTTTCTCCCCTCGGAATCCACGCCAAGGGCCCAAGATTCCCAAACAAGCGAAGTAGAGAACTGGGGACTGCTGACCACGTCCCGTTTAAGAGGTACTGAACTTGACGACACGCTCATCGACACGACCTCTGACCACAACATCATCACTTTCAAGACACTAAAGGCAGCCGGATTTACAAAGCAAGACGCTACCTATTTCCGTCTGTGATTAAGAGCTTGAGAGGAGAGGCTTTGAACGCGCATGGCTACATCAACCTAGAGATCGAGATAGGAGACGCTATAACGCACAGCAAGTTCCACATCGTCAAAGAACTAGATCATGACATGATTTTGGGACGCTTAGGGGCACTCGACAACAAGGCAAAACTGGGCGTACACCCTCTGCCGACATCCCCGCCAGGAAGGGATTCCCAAGAAATCGTCCCACGGGTTATCACATCAACGAGCTATTGAAGAAACCCAAGCGTCCGAAGAGGACCCGTTGGCGCTAGCCCATGATTTTCAAATGCAAGTAAGTCTGACCGAGCAACCTTTTCTGCAACCGACCTTTTCTTTCCCCATTCTGTCATGGGGACTCGGCGCCACAACCGGCACGAACGCTATCAAAAAATGTGAATGGGGAGCTGGACCATTCGAACACTTTGCAAGAAGCTTGGAAGCTTCTGGAGAAACCAACGAAGCCAAGGCTCAAATGGTTACACGATGTCTGAACCCGTTTTCAATCGGAGATATAGTGCACTAGTCCAGAAGGGACTATAAATGACGAATGAAATCTGTTATAAAACATGATTTATCACGGTTTTCATCTGTTATTCGAACCGTTATTTATTCGGTGTGACTCTTTATAAATGACAAACAAAAATCGCTATTTAAAATCACAGATCTTGTTTGTTGTTAAAAATGACAAACAAAGTTTGTAACTTAGAATAACAATAATGGTTTGTTATTAAGAGTGACGGTGTGTTTATGTCATGTCTATAAAATATTAATATTTAATATAAAATTATATTTATTGCATTTTAATTTTTATTTTTTTTGCTAAATTCATATTTAGAATTGAATCGGGTAAAGCTTAATTTGATACTAATCAAATTTGAATCGAAAAATCGGATATACATAATTGAATTCATCCCGCATTTAAAAATCGGGTTTACATTACAACCTAAAAGGATAAATTCATCCTGCATTTACAACTCAAAATCACACTGGAAAATCAATTGATTCAATCTACTAAAAATGCCACTTAATCTGCATTTTTAGTTAGACTCTCCTATAAGATTACAGAAGTTTAATGCCGCCTAATCATAATATGACCTAGTGACACATCTCCAAAGTATTCCATACACATTGTATAACATCCACTTGGATCCATTATGTCATTAACGAGGCAGTTATATTCGGCATTGCAGGGTGGCGTGGTAAAATTAACGAAGCACTTGCAATAGGTACCTTGAGTTCCTCGAAAAACAGTACATAAGGGAAGGCCGAGTAATCCCAAAGATCTGTGTAAGAAAATGCCATCTTAGTTTAAAAACACTCTCAACAAACATCAAAGATATAACCAAAACATGAAGAAACATTTATTCGGAGAGAAAATAAAGATTTGGAAACAATCAAGGTGTAAGGAAGACAAACTTATACTTTCCTCCTCGTGTGTCATAGACTCGTTGGAGAAATCGGTTGTCCCGTTAAGAAAAGTATTTACAACTTTTGTGTAGTTTGCCTAGTAGAATTATGACAACTAGAGCCGCTACTTTACATAAACACTATCTAGTTCATATAATAATTCAAACTAACTATAGTCGAACTAAATCGAGCCAAGCATAGTCAATTGCAAAGCCTCGGATGAATATTCAAACATTTCCAAATAATACCAAAGAAGAGAAAAAACAAAATTTTGAACTGCAGCTTCAAATTCAAGTGGATTGGCTCTCCAAAATGACATTGGTAACTAATTTATGTATGTACACCAGAGAAGGAAAAAAAAATTGAACAATGAACTCACAAAGAACCGAACAAAGCAACAAATAAGTCGTACCATATCTCGTTACTTCCAGGTAGGTGGATTGGTAGCTGATCGACTATGTTTACATGAACAAGTTCTCCTTCAAAAATAAAAAGACGCCACTGTGAATTTCATCCAATTTGGAGATCTCTAAGTACCCCTTGTCCACAGCCTTTACGGTGCTCAAGCATAAAGCATAGACACGGTCAACAACTTAATAAAATTTTCCGAACACAACAACAAGCGGTTTATATTCGGATATGTTCTAGTAAGACAACTCACATTCCCTTCACCAAGTACAAGGCATCCAAGAACAAGAGGATGTGAGGAGCATAAGGCGATTAAGGATGGGTCTTTGAAGAACTCTTAAAGCCTTTCCCGAAAATGTCTCCAGGATCCATTCCATTTCTTAGGAGCAGTAGCAAACCTCTTTTGTAGGTCATTTTTAAAGTAATTTCCATCAATGCACCTGGAAAGTTATTAACAAATTAAAGTAATCTCCATTTCAAATCCGTCTACAATTAAACATGTGAACAAACTTTAGAATTTTACAAGACTTAAAATGACTTACCACGGAATTAAGAATTGAAACTAGAATAGAAACTATCCCGAAATTAGTCACCAAATAAAAACCAATGGACATGGTACACACCATTACTAAAAGATTTCAAAAGTGAGATGTAAGGAAACAAAGCATTGAATGGCTCAAAGACCAGCTCAAGCACACAACTTTGGAAAAAAATTCAGAGATTAAAAACATCTGCGTAACTAGTAGTGGTAAATATGTTAGTATCCCTCTTTATCTTCCATTGACAAGTTCTTCTTTGATGTGATACACAATCGGCTCTTCTATAATACACAGTATTGAAAACTAGAACCTTGATGCATATATGATCCATATAATACTAATACACTTGCACATGCAACAAATTTCAAATTAAATCAAGGATTCCAACAGAATTTATCAGCAATTAGAAAAGCTCGTTCTTGTGAGACAATTGATTCTATTTGAATCGTTAAGGCATTGCAAAACAGGTTTCACCATGACTTATTAGGAAATTGTCACCGTAACTTCTGCAAACATAGATAACCAGCCCAATAACTTAAAATTTTTTTAGAAAATAAATTGACCCAGATTTTCAAAATCAAATATAATTCGGATAACAAGTTATAGAACCTTAAAATCAAAATTCAATGTTCAGAGTTCAAACCTAAATGGAAGTCTATTAGTTGTTTCTACCATGCCGTTATTTTGTTCCTAAATAGAAGTCTAATAACTTCGAAGATCTCCATACATGTAGTCATCGTCTCTCTCATTGCTTTGAAAACCCTAAAAACGAAGTAAAAAGGGATGTTTCAGAATTCCTCAAGGATTGCAAGAAAAATTGAAAGAAGAAACTAACCTAAGCGAGAAGAATGAAAAACGAGACCTTCACGATTTCTCCGTTTTCACCAACATCGTCTACTTCTTCTTCCGCTGCTATTTCTTTGGCGTTATTTTTGTTGTTAGAGCGGAGAGGATTGGGAGAGAGATTGAGAGCGGATGGAGGGTGATTGATTTGGTTTATGGGGATTTAGTAGATCACTAAGGGTTTGTCTATGCTCTTCTCAAATCGAATGATGTCAAGAAATTTCTGGGTGAAGGATGAAAAGAAATTGGGAAAATTTGGGGTTTTTTGAGATTGTAGTAAGCACTGATGAGGATGAGAAGATTCCCCGATTCTTCATTTGAATTCAATATTTTTACGAGGGCTCAAATCATGGTTGTGAACGGATTTTTCTGCAGTTTGTATTTTGGTTTTCATAGAGAAACGTCTAGGGTTTTTTTAATGTTTTTGAATCTGATAAAAGAAAAGGGAAAGCCAAATGAAGGAGATTATCGGATCGGGTGATATGGACGAGGTGGAATGGGATTCATCCCCAGCCGTGCAAAAAGAAAAACCACGAGGTTGTGAGAATAGGACCATTACGGCATTATGTCAAAGACTTATGGCAAGTTAGCCAGTGGCCAACCATTTTGAGGCTTATATAAATGTGGCTAGCCACTATTGGGCACAAAAGAAACCTAATGGTGGGCATATAAAAAGCCTAAAATATTTATTTGTCGGACTTATTCCGTTATTTAATAATTCATCGTTAAATCACGCACCTAGTAAATTATCGTGTTTGAAAACAACATTTTTTTTGCGTTAAATGGTGGGCCCAATTATTTTCGTGTTATACGACAGAATTTATTTGTGAAATAATAATCACACAATTAATATGCCATTTAAAAACGTGATTAATAGCCCATTCTGGACTAGTGGTGATTAAGGAAAGCTCCTTTCAAGTTGGGAGGATGACAGTAAAGATGGATTTGCCCGAGGAAGGTGAAGGCGAGCTATACCTGGTTGCGGATACCCTTTTGGGAGGATATTGCAAGCTCATCAATACCGACACACCTGAAGGCGTGATAGTTCACTCGCGATGGCTCAAGGAATCCAATCCCTAAAATGTTGTATTTCCCAATCACTCCCTTTTTCAGTACTTCCTTTGAATCATTCCTCTTAATAGCCATACTTCCCCAGGATGAATACAACGTTTGTATTTTTTCCCTGGAGATCTACCCTTTTGTCAAAAAAAATAAAAAAAAAATAAATATATCTCTTTCCGAGCGAATCCTTCAGATATCAGAGAAATACATCAGGAGAACCCAGAAAACCATTGCAGAGCCATCATACCACAACCCCTTTCAAAAAAATATATATATGAAGCAAAAGGTTTACTGACGAAGAAGAGGGGAAAGATGTGTTTACAAAAAAAAAATAGAAGGGAAAAACATCAGGGAACTAAACAGCTAACAGAAAAACAAAAGGAGGAACTAGCCCTCAAAGGACGGAGCGCAAGTCTCTTCGGGCAAAGCTATCTTCAAGCATTTCCCCCGTAATCCTTCGGGCAACAAAGGTTCCACTCAGCGGCTTTAGCAAAATGGCAACCTTAACATCCCATCCCGAAGCAGCCACAAGCGGCAGCGGTGTCCTCCCCGACAACTATTCCAAAGATACGCCACCATGACGCCTCCGGTATCGTCAATAACACCTTTGGCATCAACTTCAAATGTTGTCTTGCTCCTATCATACGCTCTTTCGAAAGTTTACTCATTGACGCTTCGAAGAAAGTCTGTTGATTCATCCACATCAAAATCGAGAACCATGGCATTCTCCTCCGCGTCCACTGAACCCAAGGGGGTCCGAACATGCACCTGTTCTTCGTGGGGGTAGATGGGAGGGAGGTCCTTAATAATTTCATTAGCTTCATGGAACAAAGATTCAACCCCGACCGATACCTCCTCAAGAGAAGAAGATCGATCTCCGCCGATTCTGAAGTCCTTTCCCAAAAGGTTAAAGGCACGGCCGTCTCTGGAAGATCCCATCATACACTGCAAGAAATGGAAAGATGATCAAATTCCATCCTGTCTACACGCATACAAAAAAAAAAAAAAAAAGGGGGGGGGAGAAGAAGAAAACGCACCGGCAAAGCAAAGGAAAAGGGGAATCAACAAGAAGAACCCTTTTCTCAAACGAGGAGACGATGCTATTATTTTTTTTGGATATGAATGCGGAACCTTAAAAAGGGAAAGGAAGCAATGAGAGACATAACGCTTCCAGATTTTAGCATGAATAATGCCCTAATTGAGGCCGCACGAGAAGGAAAGCAAGATAAGGAAACTTTGCTATCGGAAGAAACTCCCTCCTTGTTTACATCGGTCTCACCACTAGCACACTCGGTTAGCCAAAGACACGCCATTTCCCAAGTCACGCCCGCAAGCATGGTTTCCAAGATTGGACCGGCCCCACCAATTGCGCCGACCTCCCAATGCCGCACAAGTCACGCCTGCAAGCACGAACGGCTTCTACACTTCGCGCCGGTCCCATCAGCTAGCACACTCAGTTTCCCAACTCACGCTAACTTCCCAACGTCGCCCAAGCTGCGCCGGGCCCACCAATTGTGCCAGCCTCCCGATTTGTGCAAAACTACCAGAGGCAAGGATTCCAAATCCTATTTATAAAAGGTCGACAAGCCTCTTTCAATTTTCTTTACGGGTTGTTGTTAATAGTTTGTCACCATCTTATGCTTACCTCGCAACAAAGCCCCTGTTCCGAGCTAAGCAGGGGACTTAATGTTGATGGTGGTTTTTAGGCAAGGGGTAAAATTGTAAAACCCCATGACCTAGTGTTACCCGCAACACATTGAATAAGAGCATTTAACTCAAAGCGTAAATAATTAATAGGGGTATTTTTTCAAAATACCAGATTAGGGTTCTCAACACAGAACCCTAATTCCAAAACCAAGCCGCATACTGCGCACCATGGCGACAATGCCAAACCAAGCCGCATACTGCGCACCATGGCAACAATGCCAAGCCGCATACTGCGCACCATGGCAACAATGCCAAACCAAGCCGCATACCATGCGCACCATGGCAACAATGCCAAACCAAGTGCATCTTCGCGACCATGGCAACAATGCCAAGCCGCATCATCGCGCACCATGGCAACAATGCCAAACCAAGCCGCATCTCGCACCATGGCAACAATACCAAACCAAGCCGCATACTCACGCACCATGGCAACAATGCCAAGCCGCATATCGCGCACCATGGCAACAATGCCAAACCAAGCCGCATATCACGCACCATGGCAACAATGCCAAACATATCACGCACCATGGCAACAATGCCAAACCAAGCCGCATATCAAGCACCATGGCAACATGCCAAACCAAGCCGCATCTTCGCGCACCATGGCAACAATGCCAAGCCGCATACTGCGCACCATGGCAACAATGCCAAGCCAAGTCGTGAGCATCATCAAGCGCACCATGGCAACCATGCCAAACCAAGCCGCACTCTGCGTACCATGGCAACCATGCCAAAACAAGCCGCATCTCGCGCACCATGGCAACCATGCCAAGCCAAGCCGCACTCTGCGCACCATGGAAACCATGCCAAACCAAGCCGCACCACTGCGCACCATGACAACAACGCTAAGTTCCAAGCCGCTATGCCTTTGGCCCAAGCCCAACATAGCGCCCTAGGTTTGCAAGACTTGCAACTAGGTCAACATGGCTGCACGTGCCATTGGCACATGCCAAAACGTGTCGCAAGCCATATTTCCAAGTCGCTATGACTTTGGCCCATGCCCAACATAGCGCCCTAGGTTTGCAAGACTTGCAACTAGGTCAACATGGCTGCACGTGCCATTGGCACATGCCAAAACGTGTCGCAAGCCATATTTCCAAGTCGCTATGACTTTGGCCCACGCCCAACATAGCGCCCTAGGTTTGCAAGACTTGCAACTAGGTCAACATGGCTGCACGTGCCATTGGCACATGCCAAAACGTGTCGCAAGCCATATTTCCAAGTCGCTATGACTTTGGCCCACGCCAACATAGCGCCCTAGGTTTGCAAGACTTGCAACTAGGTCAACATGGCTGCACGTGCCATTGGCACATGCCAAAATGTATCGCAAGCCATATTTCCAAGTCGCTATGACTTTGGCCCACGCCCAACATAGCGCCCTAGGTTTGCAAGACTTGCAACTAGGTCAACATGGCTGCACGTGCCATTGGCACATGCCAAAACGTGTCGCAAGCCATATTTCCAAGTCGCTATGACTTTGGCCCACACCAACATAGCGCCCTAGGTTTGCAAGACTTGCAACTAGGTCAACATGGCTGCACGTGCCATTGGCACATGCCAAAACGTGTCGCAAGCCATATTTCCAAGTCGCTATGACTTTGGCCCACGCCAACATAGCGCCCTAGGTTTGCAAGACTTGCAACTAGGTCAACATGGCTGCACGTGCCATTGGCACATGCCAAAATGTATCGCAAGCCATATTTCCAAGTCGCTATGACTTTGGCCCACGCCCAACATAGCACCCTAGGTTTGCAAGACTTGCAACTAGGTCAACATGGCTGCACGTGCCATTGGCACATGCCAAAACGTGTCGCAAGCCATATTTCCAAGTCGCTATGACTTTGGCCCACGCCCAACATAGCGCCCTAGGTTTGCAAGACTTGCAACTAGGTCAACATGGCTGCACGTGCCATTGGCACATGCCAAAACTTGTCGCAAGCCATATTTCCAAGTCGCTATGACTTTGGCCCACGCCAACATAGCGCCCCTAGGTTTGCAAGACTTGCAACTAGGTCAACATGGCTGCACGTGCCATTGGCACATGCCAAAACATGTCGCAAGCCATATTTCCAAGTAGCTATGACTTTGGCCCGCGCCAAACATAGCGCCCTAGGCTTGCGAAACATGCAACTAGGTCAACGGCCATGCATGCCATTGGCACATGCCAACATGCTCGCTAGCTAGTTTCCTAGCGAAATCACGGCCCTAACGGCCACGCATGCCATTGGCACATGCCAACATGCTCGCTAGCTAGTTTCCCTATCAAGGTCACGGCCCTAACGGCCACGCATGCCATTGGCACATGCCAACATGCTCGCTAGCTAGTTTCCCTATCAAGGTCACGGCCCTAATGGCCACGCATGCCATTGACACATGCCAAACACACACGCTGGTAGCCTAACTTGCAAACCGTGCAACCTACCACCAAGGCATTCCGCACATGCCATTGGCACATGCCAAACACACACGCTGGTATCCTAACTTGCAAACCGTGCAACCTACCACCAAGGCATTCCGCACATGCCATTGGCACATGCCAAACACACACGCGTTAGTATCCTAACTTGCAAACCGTGCAACCTACCACCAAGGCATTCCGCACATGCCATTGGCACATGCCAAACACACACGCTGGTATCCTAACTTGCAAACCGTGCAACCTACCACCAAGGCATTCCGCACATGCCATCGGCACATGCCAAGCACACACGCTGGTAGTCCAACTTGCAAACCGTGCAAACTACCACCAAGGAATTCCGCACATGCCATTGGCACATGCCACACGGTCCACTAGCAGCGCCACTTGCACTCAAGATGCAACCAACACTCGAGACATCAACACAAACTGGGGATGCTTCTTTGGGGTTTTGGTTTGGCGGTCATGACATGCGGCGTATACTACGCTCACATTAAGAAAGCGTGAAAAGGAATAAAGCGGTCAAATAAAAGAGGAAATAATGGTGAAAAACGTTTTCACCCATTAAACCATGCGGTTACCACCTCCTCCCATTATTTCACCCTTTACTCTCTTCCTTCATGAGGCCAGGTACGTTTCAAACTCGACTTGTATAAATAGGTCTTACCTATTTCCACCCGGACAACAAGTCTCGGTCGGGAGAAATATACTACACTTACACTCTCAGAAAGGCAACTTTGCAAGCTCTCCCAAAAAGCTTTCATCTCTTGCAAGCTTCCTAAGCTTTCACTTTCTGATACAAGTCGAGATACTACTCTCCTCAACAACTTTCTTTGCTTCCCTCCCCAAATCAACCCTTCTCCTCCACTTTGTGACCGAAGCAAGTCTGGAACGGCCATTTCTTGGTTTAGGCCGGACTTGTACAGATTGATCTCTCGAATCTATAAAGTGCTCACGTGCAGCATATTTGTTTAGGGTTTGAACCAGTTTCTCACTCACCTACCGAATTTACCGAAATCGGCAGAAACGATTTTTACCCATAAACAGCAGCACATTTGTTTAGGGTTTGAACCAGTTTCTCACTCACCTACCGAATTTACCGAAATCGGCAGAAACGATTTTTACCCATAAACAATGGCGACCACAGCGAGAGGTTCGATCTTTTGGTTACAATGTCAATTTTCAACCAGCGATCTCATTCTTCGACCCAGACGTCAAGATGGTAGAGGAAGACAATCCACTCCGACTCAGTTACTCGATGGCTCGATTATCACCATGACATGACAAGGGACGACTGGGGACTTCTCACAAAGCTAGAAGAAAAACGATCCGCCTGGGGATTAACGGCACTTTATCCGACAACTCAAAGAAACGATTCTAAGACTGGGACTTCCCATGACCATGTTTCTCAAAAAAAAACTTGGTCTTGCACCCGAAAGTTAATTCTCATCAAGACCCGAGAAACCGAGTAAGTCTTATCTTGACAAAAATACGTGGTTTGCTTTTTCAAGTTCTGATAAAACCGATAGCCATGTTATGTTTCATCCCATGTCATCTACCAACACACGGTTCCATGGTTTTCCTGGGATGTTTGCGTCACTTTCAATCATAACTAAAACAATCAACTCCTAAACAATTCATTCCAAAAAGAATAACCCAAACTGTCAAGGTAACATTTATCTATCAACCCAAGAATTCCAGGAAGACAAAAACCATAAACCAGGCGCTTTGTTTGCCTTTCAAAAAAAAAAAAAAACCACCTACCCGTACGTGCCTACTTTGCACAATAATAATTACCTGTCACTATTAGAAGATGTTACTACAGTGACATTCGAATAATTATTTATGATGAAGTATTTCCACAAGTTTATGAAAGGCATACCTATGGCTATGGTTTGCACCAGCACAAGAAAACAATAAAACAAATTGAAAGAGAAACGCTGGAGTACATAGTGAATATGCTCGCGCCCACTTTATCACTACCGCTACCGCTAACACCATGACGTGATAACAAACATATGAGGTAAAAAGGGAGCCAACCCATTTCATGAGCATAACACTTTTTGGAATTTGAATAAGGAAAGGATTTCCTGTTTGAGCTACGTATGGGAAGATGCAACTGGGCCCGCAAGAAAAAGTCCGAGCCACTCCAAGCCAGCACCGTGACAAGCCAACGGTCCACGCCATGCCGAAATCCAAGCCAACGTCCATGCCTAACCAGCGTCCACACCAAGCCAGCGCCCATTCTAAGACGATCCAGCGCTTACCAGACGCGCATGCCAGAAGCTCCTACCAGACGCGCATGCCAGAAGCGCTTGCCAGACGCGCTTACTGGTAGGCCTCGAAAGTGTATGTAAATTATGGCCTACGGTAATACCGCAAGTGCACGGCGTCTATCGGAGACGCGGCAAGTACGGGTCGATCCCACAAGGACTTGTGGTGCTCTGATATTGATCTAAGGCTGCTCTACTGAGTTTCAAGTGGTAACAAGTGACAACAGGGGTTTTGCCGATACTGGTGAAGTAGTGAAAAGTGATATGAACCTAAGCTAAGGTATAAATAAGTGACAAAGTGGTAAAAGTATGCTAAGTCTTCAAATCCACCACTAAATTCCTAGTGTGTGCTCAACTGAGTTGAGGTTTCTTGTTCCTATGGTAGACAAGTGAGGTGTGTCAATTCCATCACCTAGCTAAGGAGTTTCTCCTTGTGATACTTCAATGTTCAGCTAGGGTACTAACCCAGGAGCATTAGTTATCTAATCAAGTATAACTAATCAAAGGAATTAGCCTATAATTCTAAAGCTTGAGCTGCAAAGATACCTAACCCAAGTATAACCTAACTACAATGCATCCATGGCATTGGCATGCATTGTGAGAGAAGAGAGTTAGATGCTAGGGTTGAAATTATCTATATGATTTAAGACCTCAAGAACATTCAACAGAGTTTAAACACATTTGGGAATTAGGGTTTCATTGAAACCCCAACAATTAAATTAAAACATCAAAATAAAATAACAAAGAACAGAAATTTAAACCTAATTGACTGCACTGGCTAATCCAGGCGTGCCCAAAAACAACTTCTCTCCCTTCTATTTATACATGCAACCCAAAATACCTAACCCTAATTCTCAAAATCGAAATTAAAGATAAAATAAACAAAATAATCTCACCCACGTCGCTCAACCCACTCTCTCTTTCTCACAATCGCTCCATGCTTCCACAACAGTGAAACCCCTAGCTCTTATTTTCTCTAAGTTAGCTTCTAGGGATGCAGAAGCTAAGAAAGAGAAAACAAGAGTTAAAGAGGTGTTGCGGCTGTTGCAGGGATGGTGTTGCTGCGTCAGGAGGTGATGGAGGTGGTGGTTTTGCAGAAGGTAAGGCTGTTGGTCGGGTGAAGGAAGAGAAGAGCAGAGCTCTGCTCTGGTTATGTCGGGTGAGGGAGAGGAAGAAGAAAGAGAAGATGAAGATAGGAATGGGTCTGTCGATGGGGGTATAGGTATAGGGTGTTGTGGTGTGAGGCATGGACAACGAGAGTTGATGGGACTGGCCTAGCGAGCGTAGGATGGAGCTGATGGAGATTTGAACGGCCAAGGGTGGTATGCGGTTTTGGCGTGATCTAGTGTTGAGCGGAGCAGCAATCTTCGATGCACGTGGAGGCAGCGACCGTTGGATGAGGGAGAAAAATCTCAACGTCTCAGAAGAGACGGGCTCGGATCCGGTTCGTGGGTAGCTTTAGCCCATGTCTTCCTTGTTGGGTTGCAACTGATTCGCGCACGGGCTTTGGCTATCTGCTCCATAGATGCTTGACTCCAATTCTTCTGCTCTTTTGCTCCTTAGTTTCTCCGAGCTTTATTTAGTACCTAAAAACACAAAATTAATTAATACAAATATTTATTCTTGAAAACAAAGAAAACACAGAATCTGGGATAATATCTGATTTCTAAGCGCAAAAGATGAGTAAAATGCCAATAAAAAGGTGTATAAATATGAACTATTTGGCACTCATCAAATACCCCCAAACCTGAATTTTACTTGTCCTCAAGTGAAACAGAAAAATAAGAAATCCTAACTATACCCCGCATCGCAGTCTCTCGAATGCATTTAGCGTATGCACTAAGCCTTTAAACCCCTAGGTGTCCCTAGTGGACGAGTTGTAGTCTCGTGAGGGTTTACCGAGGTGTACCCACAAAACCTTCTCCAACTTCGTAGAGTGTAAAAGAGTCTCAAGCATCCTAAGAGCTATGAGGACATAGAGTTTCGCATGCTAGTAATGTGGTTGGAACTATCAAAGAACGCCTTCTCATCCTTAAGTGCTTTGAGTGAGAAGTAACCATACCATATGAAAGAATTCGGATTCGATTGTGATCATAAGCCTCGACTTCGCCTCACCATTAGGATTTTATGATAATTGCACTCAAAAAGATCGCTTTTTTAGTCTCTCATGTGTGCAAAAAGGAATAAAGAGAGAAATCCCGCACACGTTGTAGGTAAGAAGGATAACCTTCCGAAATAAAATCTGGAGACTCCACAAAAGTGTGGATAAAAAGAATCTTTTTCTGATGATCTCTAAGGAAGGAAATCAATCATTAGCAAGGGGTGGGAGTACTCACTCACTTCTCACCCGATCGGCAATTAATATCACTCTCTCATAAGAACCATAGAAACGTCTTCATTCTTCGGTCTTCGGTCTTCACTTGTTGATGACGAACTTCTAAACTTCTCAAAACTTGACAATTTTTAACTTTTCTACTCAAATTCCTTGTTGTTTGGATTTTTCTTTTTGAACTCTTCTTTACCATGGTGGTAGCAAAAATAAACTACAATTTTTTTATTTTTTTTTATTTTTTTATTTTTTTTTATTTTTTTTTACAAAAGTGAAAATAAAAATACAAATAATGAAACAACTAACTCCATGGACAAAGGACTTTATCACTCAATTTTTCCACAACTTGTATTGTCTTGATTTTTTAAATTTTATTAATTCTCATCCTATTTTCTTTTCTTTGTTGCTCATAAACCTTGGACTATCTCAACTTTTCTTTCAATATTCTGATTCTGCTTCGGTTGCTGACGATGATGTGTTTCTATGGGTCTTGCTGATTGAGAGAGAGAATGATGCTAACTACAAATCGGTATTTAGAAGGAGTTTTCATCTTTAGACGTCACCCTCATGATTGACAAAAACTAGCACTCAAGAGATCAAAAGTAGTGCTGAAATTGGTGCGAAGTTGGGTAGCTCACCATTCCTACCCGGAATTTACGTAAGGTGACACACACTCTAACAGCTTTTCTAGAAAGTTGCAAAAAATTGAAGGTTGGTGCCTCACTTGATGTAAATTGGGTAGTCTCCACTATGGGTGATCACAATTCTACTACCGAATATCTAAACAGAGACACCTAATTCGCCCTCCGGTATGGTTAAATCCAACTTTAACGCTCTAATCAACTAAGAAACCCGATTGTGTTCTCCGGTACTTCCAAGTTCTGTTATTTCGGTCAGAATCTCTATGTAAACATAGCTAAAAGCATGCTAGTGACTCTAAAATCTCTAAAAGTTTGAGGTTTTACAAAAAGAGTTTTTTTTTTTTTTTTTTTTTTTTTTTGAAAATAAAAGGTAAATAAAAGACTAAAAACTCTAAATGCAAAATAAAAACTAAAAACTCTAAATGCAAGTGCACCCCAAAACTAAATCAAACATTGTCCTCAATGTGTCACGAGATAGGAAAATTTAAACAAATACGTACCACGAGAACTATGTTGATAAGATAAAAAGGGAAGAGATTACCGGATGTCGGCAAGAGCAAGGTTGAGCTTCATTCGTCAAGGCTAGAATCCAATATTCTCAACGGAGATCATATCGGATTAGCATAATATATGTGCAAGAAGACTCAACCGAATCAAGAAAAGAAAAATTTAACAAGTCCTACTGGATATATACAATGAAAATGCACCATAAACCAACAATCTAAAGAGTTGAGGATCAACCCAAAAGATAATGTACAGAAACATAGAACATGAAAATGGGCTTTGGTTTATGTGGGAATTTGGTTTATTGGGCTTTGGATTTGGTTTATTGGGATTTGGTTTCAATGGGATTCATTTGGTTTTGTTGGGAAAGTTTGGTTTATGTGGGTTTTGGTTTGTTTGGGATTTGTTGTTTGAATCCCAGGATTTGTGAAACTGCACAGCCCAGTTTAGGTTGAGTTGGGCTCGGTTTGGTATAAGCCCAAGTGGTTGTTTTAGACACCCCAGCAGTTGTGTGCACATCCCAACAGATGTGGGCTTAGTTTAGCTTAAGCCCAGCAGCAGAGCCCAGCTTAGGTAGTTTGGCCCAGTTTGGCTGCACAGCCCAAATTAGGCTGAAAAATGTATAGCCCAGTAGTTGGGCTTAGTTATTAAGCTTAGTTTGTTGCAGCCCAGGGTTGGATTGTGAGCAGCCCAGCAGCTCAGAGGATGTGGGCTTAAGTTATGTGCAAAGCCCAGCAGTGTGGGTTTAGTTTGGCCAGCAAGCTTGTGCAGAGCCCTGGTTAGGGTTCAGTTGTGTGGGTATAGTCCACTGCACAGCTTTCAAATGAGCACTACACAGGTTAGCAACTCTCTAAGTGCAGCTCTAAGTGCAGGCCAAGAACTTACAACACGGGCCGACAATTAACACGACCTCACGGCTTCGGGGCTGGGAGGGTTGCACCTCATCACTAGCTCTCACGAGATATATGCTCACACACTACGGGCGGATGGAGTTAGGCTCGAGTTGTTGGAGTCAACCGGGATAGTTGATATCAACCAACCCGATTGATTCAGCCCGACCAGTATCCAGTAGCTCAAACTCACAAAATTTCGGAGGCCGGAGTTGAGCTCGGGGCCTTGTCAAAGCTCGGGCCTCTCGGTGAAGAGATGGCTAATTCAGCCAATAACTAATGCACTAACTCACAAGACATATAGCTTATAAGCTCAACAAGGTAGCTAGCAAACACAGATTCACAATGCTATGTGGATCAGCACAGAGCACTGAATTGGTGGCTCAGGTGAGGTTTGCAGCCAACTTGGCTGTCTGAGTTACAAATCACCCTCAACAGCTTCAGGGCTGGGGGTTTGGCACAACTTGGCTCACCCGTGGCAGATTGGTTTGTGCTCAAACTCGTAGCTCGGGATTGCACTCAAAGCCAAGGCGGACAGTGGCTCAACACACGAGATTCAGGGTAGTTCAGTGCACACAAAAATGCTCAGGCCACACAATAACTCGGTTTTCACAGGGTAAAAACTTGGTTCAACACAGTGGTGGCTCACAGGTATGCTCTGAGTTGCAGCTCTAATGGCTCATGCTCAGGGTTATGCCAGGGTATGCAAGGGAGCTCAAGCTTGCAGCTTCAGGGGGGCTAGCAAGGGAGCTCAAGGCAATGTACGGTCGGGCTTAACGAAGACACAACACAAGGTCTCACACAAATTCACCGGCTTATCGGACAATGTAAGCACGGACTAGCGAGAATAGTGTATAGTACTTTCGGCTAGCATATGTGTGTTTCGGAGGTCAAGGCACCACTTACCTTACAAGTCGCGGGGCTTGCTCGGTTGCACCTTATGCGCCTTCCTCTTGGGTTGGCTCAGCCTTGCCACTTGCACTGTTAGCTTAACAAGCAAAGTTCGAGTCCTCGATGTTATGCAATAAGCAACAGAGCTAGTGTGCTACGATGACAGAGCTAAGCTCTGAGCAAAGCACTGAATGAGGTAAAGTTATGAGCAAGTTTCAAAAGCAAGGGTGCTCAAACAGGGTAGTGATGCAGGATATACAATGACTAAGCTAAGTTACAGATGCAAGTTACAAAACTAAGTTATACTAAAACAAAATTAATACAATATGAATATGTACAGGGTAGAATTACAATGCAGACAAATAAACTTACAATGCTAAGTTACTCTACAACAGGGCTACAAGTAACATTAAAAATGAGTTATGTACAAGGTGAGAAGCAGTAAAGTAAAGCCGAAGAACAACAGGGCACACGCCAAGTCCCCGGCAGCGGCGCCAAAAACTTGGTAGGCCTCGAAAGTGTATGTAAATTATGGCCTACGGTAATACCGCAAGTGCATGGCGTCTATCGGAGACGCGGCAAGTACGGGTCGATCCCACAAGGACTTGTGGTGCTCTGATATTGATCTAAGGATGCTCTACTGAGTTTCAAGTGGTAACAAGTGACAACAGGGGGTTTTGCCGATACGGCTGAAGTAGTGAAAAGTGATATGAACCTAAGCTAAGGTATAAATAAGTGACAGTGGTAAAAGTATGCTAAGTCTTCAAATCCACCACTAAATTCCTAGTGTGTGCTCAACTGAGTTGAGGTTTCTTGTTCCTATGGTAGACAAGTGAGGTGTGTCAATTCCATCACCTAGCTAAGGAGTTTCTCCTTGTGATACTTCAATGTTCAGCTAGGGTACTAACCCAGAGCATTAGTTATCTAATCAAGTATAACTAATCAAAGGAATTAGCCTATAATTCTAAAGCTTGAGCTGCAAAGATACCTAACCCAAGTATAACCTAACTACAATGCATCCATGGCATTGGCATGCATTGTGAGAGAAGAGAGTTAGATGCTAGGATTGAAATTATCTATATGATTTAAGCCCTCAAGAACATTCAACAGAGTTTAAACACATTTGGGAATTAGGGTTTCATTGAAACCCCAACAATTAAATTAAAACATCAAAATAAAATAACAAAGAACAGAAATTTAAACCTAATTGACTGCACTGGCTAATCCAAGCGTGCCCAAAAACAACTTCTCTCCCTTCTATTTATACATGCAACCCAAAATACCTAACCCTAATTCTCAAAATCGAAATTAAAGATAAAATAAACAAAATAATCTCACCCACGTCGCTCAACCCACTCTCTCTTCTGTCAATCGCTCCATGCTTCCACAGTTGGTGAAACCCTAGCTCTTATTTTCTCTAAGTTAGCTTCTAGGGATGCAGAAGCTAAGAAAGAGAAAATAAGAGTTAAAGAGGTGTTGCGGCTGTTGTAGGGATGGTGTTGCTGCGTCAGGAGGTGATGGAGGTGGTGGTTTTGCAGAAGGTAAGGCTGTTGGTCGGGTGAAGGAAGAGAATAGCAGAGCTCTGCTCTGGTTATGTCGGGTGAGGGAGAGGAAGAAGAAAGAGAAGATGAAGATAGGAATGGGTCTGTCGATGGGGGGTATAGGTATAGGGTGTTGTGGTGTGAGGCAGGGACAACGAGAGTTGATGGGACTGGCCTAGCGAGCGTAGGATGGAGCTGATGGAGATCTGAACGACCAAGGGTGGTATGCGGTTTTGGCGTGATCTAGTGTTGAGCGGGAGCAGCAATCTTCGATGCACGTGGAGGCAGCGACCGTTGGATGAGGGAGAAAGAAATCTCAACGTCTCAGAAGAGACGGGCTCGGATCCGGGTCGTGGGTAGCTTTAGCCCATGTCTTCCTTGTTGGGTTGCAACTGATTCGCGCGCGGGCTTTGGCTATCTGCTCCATAGATGCTTGACTCCAATTCTTCTGCTCTTTTGCTCCTTAGTTTCTCCGAGCTTTATTTAGTACCTAAAAACACAAAATTAATTAATACAAATATTTATTCTTGAAAACAAAGAAAACACAGAATCTGGGATAATATCTGATTTCTAAACGCAAAAGATGAGTAAAATGCCAATAAAAAGGTGTATAAATATGCACTATTTGGCACTCATCACTTACTGCACGCGCTTACCAGACACGCTTACCAGACGCACATGCCAGGCACACATGCCGCACGCGCATGCTAGCCGCAGATGACCACACTCTGTGCTAACAGTTTGCATCCTTCCAAAGACTAACATCTTGCGCCCTTCCAAAGACCATCCTCTCCCTTTCGAACAACAGCACCATGACTCGAACTTCGTGATCAAAACCGTGTCATCAGTGCACGATACACTTACGATCACTAGAACTGCAGCCGCTTCCGCCACCCCAACGGTTCTTCAAGCATGGAAGCTCGAACCGTCACCAGAGACGCTACTCCACCATCAGGGCAAGATACTGGAAGATCCGGAAGAAGCCGACCTCCTTTAGGCACTGTTGATTTGATGAAAAGACAAAAGATACTTCAGCAGGACGTGCGTTTATAGATGGAGGCTCGCGTTGCTCTTAAACGCCCAGTAGAAGGGGATAAGCAATCCAATTTCGTCACACGTAAAGATCAGGAAAGACTTCTCCAAAATCGAAAGCAAAGGAAATCAACAACTCTCCCGAGTTCACGGAGACCCTTCTTCCGTCAGGACCCGCACGACGACGGAACTTCTCCCACAAAGTCGTACGAATATGATGAAATAGTTATGTGAGATTCTATGTTTCTCCAAGGCGTAGCGTCAAGACATATTTGCACCCCTCAACCGCACTGCATCAGGAAAGCAGGCGTTTCCAGCCAGGGAAGACGTTCCCAAACCCAAACCTCTCCTAGAAAGCACGATTGATAGATGGAACTGGGGGACTCCTAACCTCTGTTCTCTTGAGGGATGTCGAGTTTGACATAACGTGACGCGGCCTCCGACTTCAAAATGGTAACCGTCAAGGCTCTGAGAGTTGCAAGACGTCGTTTCAACGTTCTCTCCAGAAGTAGCTCCGCATCAACATTCTCTCCATAAATAGCTACGCATCAACGTTCTACAGCAGCGGCTTCGCTTCAACGACACTCCTTCCTGCAAAGGGTCGTGCCGCCACACTCCCCATATCAAGGAACATAGTCACAGCCAGCCAATCTTCGTAGTCATGGACACCTTTAATCCATCTCACTAAAACTCGTGATCATGGACAGTTTGCTCGCTTACGCATCCAGCCAATCCTTTTACTTCCACGGAAGCCCATAGAATGTCATCCAACCTACTTTGTTACCACGACAATGTAGTCTCTCCTGATTACATCTCCTACCAAGAACCGTTGTCACTCATTCGTTGATACCACCAGAGCTTCACCGCAGCAAAGAATTACTACAAAGATGGAAACACGTAAACCATACTTGAGGACGGGAGATATACACGGGATCCCTTCACTGTTAAAGCTCCGAAGACACAGTCTACTAAAAAGCCGTACCCACAACAAGGTCCTCTACTCTTCAAGGGTGCAACGCAAGAATATCATCACCTCTCTGTCTAGAAGACGCCTTCAACACTTTACGAGGCCGTGGGGATCCCGAGCCCGCACTATCCGAATACGTCATCATGTAATTTCGAGCATCCCAAAGTGTCACATCCGAGAGAAGAGTACGATAGGCTTATATCAAATCCCGTGGAGGGGGATTCAAGGCGATGTAATGAAAGTAGGTTATGCATGGGGACTACCAGCGTGAGATGCTTTCCTCCCCTCAACCAGGTTATTACTGATTTCAACATCATCACTATCGAGGTTTTACGAGCCGCGGAATTTCTCAACATGAAGCCGCACATGTGCACCAAAAACTCCAAAAGCACGCCAGAAGGTTACATTCACGTATTCATCCATGCCATCATGTCAAACCGAAGTATGACCGGGGACTTCTTAACGCATCCCATTCCGTACGATAGTCCAAGATTCAAGATGGTTTGAAGGATTAACTTGGAACAAAGTCCTGGAAGACTTGATAGCAAAGACATCGGCAATGGAACGTCTCCCTATTTCATCCCGGGGTGCCAAAGTTTTCGGCCATGCACAAGACATACGAAACAGGATTTCATGCGTACAACAGCCATGTAAAATCCGGGTTTTTAAGGAAGGATATTTGGTGCTAAAAATCGCCAATCACACCAAAGATGAATACCAGCTCTGTCGACTTTCACAATATTGAGACGATGCCGCAACCAAATGATATTAAACTCCAAGGATTCACAGTGGACACCATGTTCTCCCACCTTTGAATGGCCGACTCAGAGCAAAGACGGATGGACATATACTCCATCTCAAAGAATCATTGGCAAAAGACAGTTCACTACGGAAACCAAGGCGGACGAACAACACTTCACTACGCTCTTGGTAGCGATATGGCCGTATGTCTTCCATATCCTCGTATAAAGGACCACGAATTCTTTCCGCACCAGGAAACCGCCAACATTCCGGTAATTGGAGGAGAGACACCTCATACGAGTCCCAAACGACAAACCTGCATAGGGGTATTCATGACAAGAGAGCCCTAAATCAGCGTTCTCCAAGTATGCAACAGTCAACAAGGTTGGATTTGAAGGGAGTGGAACGACTAGGTCATCCTCGTCGATAACAGTAACGCATGCTCCAACGGGATATCTCTGCACAAAAGGGAAATTTTCCATTCATCAAACAAGCGGTAAAGCGTACGTCAGTCCACCAAAGAAGAAGAAAACATACCGTTATGATTTTCTTAACCCGAATAACCCTTGTTGGGATGCTCCTGCAAGAATCAGACCTCGCGCCTTCACCTGGAGAATCTGGCTGGTTAGAAGATGATTCGTCTCTCTGCGACATGACAAACAGAGAAACTCAACCAAGAACCCTTTCTCAAACGAGGTAGATGATGCAATTGCGTTGGGTATGAATACGGAACCTTAAAAAAGGAAAGGAGGCAATGAGGGACATAATGCTTCCAGATTTTAGCATGGACAATGCCCCGATTGAAGCCGCGCGTGAAGGAAGGCAAAATAAGGAAACTTTGTTATCTGTAGAAACACCTACTCTCTCCTTGTTTACATCGGTCCTTCCAGCAAGCACGCACAGCTTCCCCACATTGCGTCAGTCCCACCAGCTAGCACGCTCAGTTTCCCAACTCACGCCAACTTCCCAACGTCGCCCAAGCTGCACCGCCCCCACCAATTGTGCCAGCCTCCCGATTTGTGCAAAATCGCGAGGCAAGGATTCCAAATCCTATTTATAAAAGGTCGACGAGCCTCCTCAATTCTCTTTACGGTTTGCTGTTGATAGTTTGTCACCATCTTATGCTTACCTCGCAACAAAGCCCCTGTTCCGAGCTAAGCAGGGGACTTAATGTTGATGGTGGTTTTAAACGAAGGGTAAACTCGTAAAACCCTAAAAATAACCTAATGTCACCAAAGACACATTTATTAGGACATTTAAGGCGGTAGTCGTATTTAATAGGGGGTATTTTTTTTCAAATTAGGGTTACAACGAACAAAACCCTAATTCGCCTCCATGCCAATGGCAAATCATGCCAAGCCACATTTAGCCCGAGCTAGCTGCGCCATGCCAAACGCACTCTGCCTTGGTCCTAGCTATGCTAGTCACGTCACGTCAAGCCAAGCACTCTTGCTTGGCCCTAACGGCCACGCATGCCATTGGCACATGCCAACATGCTCGCTGGTAGCTTTTCTTACCAAGGCCACGGCCCTAACGGCCACGCATGCCATTGGCACATGCCAACACGCTCGCTGGTAGCTTTTCTTACCAAGGCCACGGCCCTAATGGCCACGCATGCCATTGGCACATACCAACACGCTCGCTGGTAGCTTTTCTTACCAAGGCCACGGACCTAACGGCCACGCATGCCATTGGCACATGCCAACATGCTCGGCCGGTAGCTTTTTCTTACCAAGGCCACGGCCCTAACTGGCCACGCATGCCATTGGCACATGCCAACATGCTCGCCGGTAGCTTTTCTTACCAAGGCCACGGCCCTAACGGCCACGCATGCCATTGGCACATGCCAACATGCTCACTGGTAGCTTTTCTTACCAAGGCCACGGCCCTAACGGCCACGCATGCCATTGGCACATGCCAACATGCTCGCTGGTAGCTTTTCTTACCAAGGCCACGGCCCTAACGGCCACGCATGCCATTGGCACATGCCAACATGCTCGATGATAGCTTTTCTTACCAAGGCCACGGCCATAACGGCCACGCATGCCATTGGCACATGCCAACATGCTCGCTGGTAGCTTTTCTTAGCAAGGCCACGGCCCTAACGGACACGCATGCCATTGGCACATGCCAACATGCTCGCTGGTAGCTTTTCTTACCAAGGCCACGGCCCTAACGGCCACGCATGCCATTGGCATATGCCAACATGCTCGCTGGTAGCTTTTCTTACCAAGGCCACGGCCCTAACAGCCACGTATGCCATTGGCACATGCCAACATGCTCGCTGGTAGCCTTTCCTACCAAGGCCACGGCCCTAACGGCCACGCATGCCATTGGCACATGCCAACACGCTCGCTGGTAGCCTTCATCACCTAGCCGTGGCCCTAATGCGCGCTGGTAGACTAACTTGCAAGCCGTGCAACCTAGGCCAATTCGACCGTCTGGCGCCACCGGCACACGCCAAAAACCTATCTTTGGTAGCCTAATTTGCAAACCATGCAACCTACCACCAAGGCATTCAAAGACATGCCATTGGCACACGCCACACACGCCACTAGCAGCTCGGGCATTGCCACTTACACTCAACGTACAACCTACCACCAAGGCATTCCGCACATGCCATTGGCACACGCCACACACGCCACTAGCAGCTCTGGCATTGCCACTTACACTCAACGTACAACCTACCACCAAGGCATTCCGCACATGCCATTGGCACATGCCACGCACGCCACTAGCAGCTACTCGCATTGCCACTTACACTCAACGTACAACCTACCACCAAGGCATTCCGCACATGCCATTGGCACATGCCACGCACGCCACTAGCAGCTCTGGCATTGCCACTTACATTCGAGGTACAACCCGCAACAAGGGCATTCCGCACATGCCAATGGCACATGCCACACGCGCCACTAGCAGCGCCACTTGCACTCAAGGTGCAACCAACACTCGAGATATCAACACAAACTGGGGGATGCTTTCCAGGGTTTTGGTTTGGCGGTCATAGCTTGAAGCGTACACTACGCTCACATTAAGAAAGCGTGAAAAGGAATAAAGCGGTCAAATAAATGAGGAAATAATGGTGAAAACGTTTTCACCCATAAACACCTTGCGGTTACCACCTCCTCCCATTATTTCACCCTTTACTCTCTTCCTTCATGAGGCCAGTGGTACGTTTCAATCTAGACTTGTATAAATAGGTCTTACCTATTTCCACCCAGGACAACAAGTCTCGGTCGAGAAAAAAATACTACACTCTCGTAAAAGGCAACTTTGCAAGCTCTCCAAAAAGCTTTCATCTTTTGTAAGCTTACTGAAGCTTTCACTTTCTCTCGATACAAGTCGAGACACTACTCTCCTGCACTATTCTTGTCTCAACACCTTTCTTTGCTTCCCTCCCCAAATCAACCCTTCTCCTCCACTTTGTGACCGAAGCAAGTCCGGAACGGCCATTTCTTGGTTTAGGCCGGACTTGTACAGATTGATCTCTCGAATCTATAAAGTGCTCACGTGCAGCACATTTGTTTAGGGTTTGAACCAGTTTCTCACTCACCTACCGAATTTACCGAAATCGCCAGAAACGATTTTTACCCATAAACAACTGATTATATCGAAGATGAAAGGAATCACTAATAGAGTGAACAACATTTGATAATCGATAAAAAAATGGAGAAGAATTTCATCAAATGGTGCTACGATCAATGAATGTTATATAGATTATGGGTGTTTGTTTTATTTTCGATGCTAATGATTTCTTTCATCCGTCTTATCAAACTACCAGTGGATGTAAAGTACTTCGATGGTCATGAGATAACCAACTGATTGAATCTCATACCCAATTGAAAAATCCTAATCCAAATAGGCCTTGGAATAAAATCTTTGTTTCTTCCGATAATCTTTTCTCCCTTAGTCAAACCGTAGTAGCTAGATCCAAAAGTAAATTGAAAAACCAAAGACATCTCCAAATTAACTAAAAGAAGATTTATGTTTTTTTTTTTTTTTTGTTGTTGAAAGAACGATGATTATCACAACATGATTAGTGATTACTATTTTGAAAACAAAATGAGAAGAACAGAGGAAGAGAGAGAGCAGTTTTGTATTACATAGCTCAAAAGGGAAGGTATGTGAGAGAGAGCAGTCAAAGTGGTTTTGACCAAATAATTCCTCCAATAATATGAGCAGGAATGTGCACCCCGGTTTTAGAGGGGTGCACAAATTTGGACTCAAGATCTTGTTGGGTTAATTTCTAATAATTAATGTTCATTTTATTAGTAATTAAATCGTCTCTAGACCGGTCTAATAACGTTGACGAGCTCGTGGTTCATTACACTTGCAATGGGCTGGCTCCGCCCCTGGTTTGGCCTAGAAGTGGGGCCAGTCCAATTGGCTGGGTTTGGGTACGGGCCTGGGTCCGAGGCCTAAAAAAAGAAGAAGAAAAGGATAAGAAATAACCTCATGCCGAAGCACTCTCCTCTAGGGATGAGCGGGCATGGGCCGGTTTTCACCTCATCCACATCCAATCCTACTCATTATGGATTTCAAATTTGGTATACGCATCCAATCCAACATCCAACGGATATCCAACGGATGAACGAATTAAATGCGGATAATCTAATGGATTTGGTTTTGTTAAAGTTTATATTGAAGAAATAAAACAAACAGTAGATAACTTCTTATAAAACCTACATATTTTATATATGTATATATACAAATATAACAGTGCCATGGACAACACTTCCTTTAAGAATTTCTAAACTATTTATGTATTTTCTAAAAACTATATAAATGCCCATAATCTCATGGGTATGGATATCTAAAGGATTTTCAAAGTCCCATCCGGACCCAACCTGTAATTCGTTGGACTTTAACAATCCATCCGCATCCAACCCATTAGCGAATGGATCGGTCATCCATCCGCGAAAAATATGGTTGGTCACGGCTAAATCCGCTTACTGGCCAAATTCTCACCTCTACTCGCCTCCACAAGAATACTAATTTTCCTTCCGCCGCAAGCAGAAGTATCTGTTAATAGCAGCGTATAAAGGTCCACCAAAACGAAGCATGGCCCAAAAGCACTTGCCAGAGCTACATAAACCCTATCCCTGATATACGACTCGAAAACCCTATCCCTGAGATGTATAAGACTCGAAAACGATCTCTACAAGTCCACCATCTAACAGTCCTCAGCCGCCTCTCCTTGTTTCTCCAATACCATCTCTACACCTACGATTTGCATTTACATTTGTTTATTGAGGAAAAAAATGTGAAGTTTTGGTTCAAATCAAGAAGAAAGTAACCGGAGCTCAACTTCAGGTTAGTTTCAATCCCAGCTACAAATTCAGTCCTTTAATTTTATTGATTAGGTCACTAGTCACTTTCATCTTCATGCAGGCTATCACCTGTTTGGTTAAATGCGTATTACAGTTTTCTTCTCCTTGTTGTCTAGAATAGGTTAGTGATCATATTCTTTTATACTGATTCCGTTTAATTACTTACTAAGGAGAAATATCATCTGGAATCATGGTGTTAGAAAACAAGAAGAGACACAAAACTTTGCACAACAGTAATGTGGGTGTGGAAGAGGATAAGATAAGTAATTTACCTGATGCACTTATTCATCGCATTCTTTCTTTTCTTCCAATCAAATGTGCTATGTCTACCTGCATTTTATCCAGAAGATGGAAGTATGTATCCAACTCTATCCCCATACTTGATTTTCGTGAGTGGCGGGGTACCGATATTACTGCAGAAGAAAAACGCCTGGAAACCCAACGATTCATGAATTTTCTGGACACGGTGTTATATCTTCATGAGAAGCCTAATATTCAGAAATTCTGTCTGAAATGGGATCGCCTTTTTGATGAATCTCGAGTAACTAAATGGATTAGTGTTGTTATAAAGCGTAAAGTCGAAGAACTTTTTCTTTCTGTGAGAACACAAATATCCTTCGTATTTCCTCTGTCATTGTTTACCTATAATTCGTTGACGGTATTGAACTTGGCCTGTTTAACAATCAAAGTTTCAAATACAGTTTCGTTCCCAAGGCTCAAGTTACTTCGTCTAAGCTTTATTGAATTTGAGAATGGGATCTCGCCGAACCATTTACTTTCTAACTGCCCCATCCTTGAAGAGTTGAGTTTGATGCACTGCAGTGGTTTCCAATCCGATGGTTTATGCATTACAAATCCCGCACTGAAGCACTTGTACATTAGTAATTGTTATCTAGCAGAGTCTACTGTGAAGATTTGTACAACTAATCTGACGACCATCAGTTGCAGTCTAGTGAAGCCACCAGACTTCGTAGTCGACAACTTTCCGTCACTAGTTGAGGCATGTATTATTTTCTGTGATGGTGACAAAATCCCAATCAATGTTTTTGAAAAGCTTTCTAATGTAAAGCTTCTTAAGCTACCTGCTGCCTGCTTTCTGGTATGCCTAATATATACTTCAAATTTTCTTGCTGTAAGTTTAACTAATATGGCATTTATGAAGTACCGCATTATTGTGCCTATTATAGTATTCCTGACTCTTATGCACTGGTATGCTTTGTGTTTGTTTAATTATTAGGGTCAACATGAGGCGGATAACCTCTTAACCATTTTGCCTGCATTTGGCAATTTGGTCCGGATAGAAGTTACTTCAACTTTCAATTGCAAGAGTTTGGGTTCAGATTCTGTTTCAATTCTGAGAAGATTCTTCAGCCTTCTCCAGCTCCCACCTAATCTAGAATCGATTGTCTTTTCTCAGGCAAGTTACTCACCTCTCACCACCCTACATAATAAAAGGACTTCTTTTTTGTTAGCTTTGGTATTCACTTCTCTCGTTGGAAACTGGTGTCCCTTATCTTCCTTAGCTATTGATTTGGATTGCAATACATACCAAAATCACTCGTATTCTCCTTTGGAAGTCAAAACTTTCATTAATTTGTTTCCATCACCCCGTTTGCGCCAATATTTATAAATATATTAGTATCATTTGATGTGTTAGCATGGCTACTTATTTCTTTTGTGGTATTATATTTTGCTGAAATTTTGCTTTGGTTGTTGTAGAGCATATACATCCCTGACGAAGAGGATGATGATTGTTGGTCACTTGACCCTAAATGTTCGCTACCACACCTAAAGTACATCAAATTCAAGTACTTTGATGGGGGGCGAATGGAGTTAAATGGGATTAAAGTCTTCCTCAAGTGTGCTGGATTTCTTGAAACTGTAACCGTTGTAGCTTCTCCGGTGCTCTCCAAAAACCATCAACATCAACTGCGTGTAACTAAGCAGTTACTAATGTTTCCGAAACCCGCAAATTGTTTGGTTAAGTTCTTGATGAGCTCTGAAGACACTTAACAATACTTTCAGTATCTCAGTGTTGTTATTCTAGTCTTTATGATCAGGATTCAGGAGGATTCTAGAAGTTCTGTTCCGACTATTTACAAGTATTGATAGTTTTTCCTTTTCTGGACCATGTGGAGATCGGTGTAATTCCCTATTTTCAGTTTTCTTATATTATCCTTGCTTCAGATAATTAATTAGTGGGGCTAAGCTAAGCTCAGCTTTATTTAATGAATTCGATTAATGATGGCGCACTCAAGTGCTTGGTTTGTGATTAATGTACATATAATCTGTTTCTAATTTCTACCCCATGGCTTCGATATGGTCCGGCCACACACTTAACTATTATTTTTCATATCAAAACATCACCGGAAAAGAGAACATGTGTGGGAGAAGTAGACCAGCTGATGGTATGGCGAAATAAGCTTATTTTAATGAACATGGAGTTCTGTATCATCTTGCTAGAAGATTTGCATTGGATGATATTTATGCATGTGAATGATCTTTTTCTTTTTTTTTCCCCTTTTTTTGCTAAAGTGTTTTCACTTTTTTATTCATCTGCCAGGGACCTAATTGTCAGAATGTTTTGTGTACTCCATTGTAGCTAGCTGTGACTAAAAAGAAAGAAAAACAATTGTAGCTAGCAGTGACTGAAAAGAAAAGAAAAAAAAGTGGTTCCATGACATTCTTGCTCCGAAATGACAATACATAACATTATATATCATGAAAAAAATTTACAAGCGCCGGAAAGTAGTGGGATAATGTAAACCGCATTTAAGGACGAAAATAGTGACTAGTTGATACCCAATTTTCTTGTAAGGGAAGTATGAAGAGCCGATGGTGGGAGCTGACAAGAGTAGGCCGTCTTCTCCGAGAACGAACCATTTGCAGAGAGTTGCCTTAACCTATGTGGCTGTTTGTACCCAAAATTACTTTTGGGCACGAAACACGATGAATGGATAGTTTTGGTGCGTCTTTTGGGTTAGGGGTCGATTTGAAGAACAAAATGAAAGACAGAGGTTTAACGTGGTTCGGCATAGGTTGCCTACGTCCACGGGCGAATTCCCTTGGGGAGTGATTTTGTATTGATAATAAAATTACATTGTATATTTTATCCCCTATTGGCTCCTCCCTTTCCTGATTTCTGCTCTCCCCTATTTATACAGTTCCATATATAAATATAAACATAAATTACATTAACTGCTCATTCATGCCTCCATCATCAATTCTGTATGGCTGAAACTGCTGCAATTAGTACTGCATGGCTGAAACTGCTGGAATTCAATTCGCATGGTCGAAATCAATGAAATGAATATTGCATGGTCGAATCTATGGAATTCAATTCGCATGAAACTGCACATTTATGCTTCCATGATAAATTTTGCATAAATGATGGCTGGCAGTATTGGTGGACATTTGCTGGCGGAACAACTGACTGCATGGGTAGGGACTGGCTTGATGGTTGATAGGCATGATGGCCGGTAGTGTGGATGGAGGCTGGCTGGCAGCATGGTTGGAGACTGGTTGGCAGCGTGAAAGAGTTTTTCGTTGGGAATTGGTTAGCAGCATTGCTGGCTACAAGACTGAAAATTGGCTAGGGGTGCGACTGACTTCGATAGTTGACCGATGGTTGACTTTGACTGTTGACCGATGGTTGACTTTGACCATTGACCTTGACCGGAAGTTGACTTTGATAGTTGACCGACTTTGACCATTGACCGGTCTGTGCAGACTGGTGGGCTGCCTTGGTTGACTGGTTAGTGGGATTGGATGAGGACCAAAAGATGATTCAAGTATCAATTTGGCCCATTAAGTGGTATTTTTACTTATGGTACAAACACCGCCCCCTTTTAACCTCCAACTTGTTGGGGGTTAAGAAGAATTTCGTGTTCCTTAGTCAACGATAAAACTCGCCCCCAAGTGTGGACTATTGATATTGAGGTGATTGGCGAACTTCCCTTGTTGTTCGCGGAAATCAAGACGCCCACAAGAGTAAATTTATGTTGTTGAAGCGTAAATAGAACCGCCTTCGTTGATTGTGGAGATCGTAATCAAGTTGCCCCCAAGTGCCGCAAAAACAAGACTGAAGTGATGCAACGGAAGCTTGATAATGGAGCAGAGTGATGTTGGAAATGAGCGGTAAGTGAAGCTGGTCTGCAGCAGCTATGATCAATCGGGATCGCAGAGCGAGGAGCAAAATCACCGCATCGCAGAACCGCGATCTGGCCGGACTACTAGGAGTGACGCGCAAAATCGCACCGCAAAGCCTGCGATCACTGGATCACAGGAGTTGCGAACAAAGATGGATCGCAGCAGCTTCGATCACCGGTTCGGCAGCACCATCGATCATTGCGCAGCACCGCGATCAATCGATTGTGCAGGAGCGACGAGCAAAGTTGAATCGCATACCGCGGATCACCGGATTGCAAAGAACGACTAGCAACACCGCAGCGCAACAAGGAAGCTATACTGCAGGAACGACGAGCCACACCGCAAAGAATGCGGACAATCGACCGGCAGGAATTACTTAACGGAGCTGATTTGCAAAGCAGCCTTGATCACCGGTCTGCAGTAGCGACGGTCAGAGCCGGGATCGCAGCAGCCGATCACCGGTTCAGAGCGAGGCAGACAACACGATTACAGGCCAGCTGCGATCAATGGGACTGCAGAATACAAACAGAGGCTTGATGAAGTAGCTTCGATCACCGATCAGCAGCAATTTCTTTGAGGGACCGGATTTAAACATTCGATAAACCTAGGTGTAACCGTTACAAATAAAACTAGAAAACATCAATTGGCCCAATCGAGCACGTAATTCATAGGCAAAACTAGATCGCACGGTCGCGTCCAACCGAAAGTGCGGCGGTTTTTTTAATCGAGTACAATAATTCAATCAACATAACTATAGCGGTTTAACATTATTCGATGATTGTACAAATTGTGTAAAAATATTAGGGTGTACATTCTCCCCTCTTAATCCGGCAACTCGTTGGAGGATTAAGAAGTTTGGAGTTACTGGTTTCGATTTTCGAAGCTTATTTCCGCATTGCAATTAGGTGTTATGTAACTCGCCCCCAAGCGTATGAAGTGTTACGCAGCTCGCCCCAAAAGAGTTATTTCATATCATGAGGTGTTACATATCTCGCCCCCAAGTGCTACTTAGTCACATTGAAGTGATATGCAACTCGCCCTCAGAAGATAGTGATTGTCATGATGCTCAATGCTCGCACAAGGGTGCACTGCCTTGCTGCATTTTGCTCGCGCATGGGATTTTGAAGATGTCTGCTATATGGAATTCGCGCGGGGGGAAATCCCACTATTGTAGGTGCGCGCAAAATTGAAATATGTGCATCCCCTCGTGATAAGATGCTCGCCACATTAAAGGTGTCTTATCAACAAAATTATGCATGAATAAATGAAAAGATGCGAAAACATATAAATTGTATACTTACCATATTGAAAATGTTATTGCGACTTCGTTTATGAAATGATTAGGATGCCCACCGGCTATCTTTTTGGTGTTTTCCGGCAACGATGACTAGTATAGTTGCCTTAGCATGTCGTCTCGACTTAGTAAATTAATTTTTCTGTGGGGCTGGAATGCACCAGTTAAGTCCAAACTGGATTGAAGATAGTTGCCACTTTAATCGTATTTCAACAAATTGCGATCACTCTATCGTAGTAGTTATGCATAGAATCGGATCAAGTAATTGTGAGGATAATCAGATTGAGACAGCTTTTGGGGAAAATCGGACTCTGACAGTTCGACCAACTGATCAGAATTACAAAGGACTCGCAGCAGCTTCGATCAACAAAGCTAGTAGTTTTTGGCCGTGAAATCGATTACAAAGGCGGCTTCGATCAATCAATCAGAAAGGCTTCGATGGTGATTGAATATGTTCGTATTGAGGTTTATGAATCGAACCAACACTCACGAACTTTGCACCCGGGTAGGTTGTGGGTAAAACTTGACGCAACAACGTTCGCGAACTTTGAATATGATATGTGGTTTTCACTTGCTAGTGGTTGATGTGCAGTTCGGAATGTCAAAAAATAAACTTTTTTCAAACTCTCGATTTTTCACCTCCATATTGTAGGAAATTGAAAGGCGATTCCAACGAGCCTAAAATCACCTAATTCGGACTTAAAATGAAGGAGTTATCGACAAAATAAGATTTTCTTTGATCGCGCGTGCTGCCGCTAACGTGGCAAGCTGACTGGACTACAACGCTGATGTGGCCTGCTGACGTGGCATTGAATGACGACGTGATCTGCTGACATGGCATATGAATGATGATGTGGCACGGTACTTTCGACTAGAATGCTGACGTGGCACTAATAACGCTGTTAAGTATTATTGACGTGGCGTGCTTTTGCTGACGTGGCACAACCTTGCCGGCGTGGTAGGATGACGTGGTTGTCTTTTGCTGAAATTTGATGTAGTCTAGACCATCGAAGTTTGATGTACTACTGAACATCAATGGTTGACATACGCAGAGCATCGAAATTTGATGTAACATGAAGCATCGAACTTTTTCTGAGAATTGAATTTGATGTAGCGCAGAACATCGAAGTTTGATATACCAAAGAGCATCAATGGTTCATATTCGTGGCTCACCGGAGTTTGATGTTGCAAGAAGCCTCGAAGTTTTCCTGATTGATGGAAGTGGGTGTACAAAACCTCTAAAAGTGGGTGAGGGTTTTTAACGTGGGTGAGAGATACCCCAGAAATGGGTGAGGAGGCATCTGGCTCTGGCCGCCGTTCGCCGCCGCTCGTAATGGCCGCCTGGTCTGACCGCCGGCATTTTTTTTTTTGTATTTTTTTTTTGTATTTTTTTTTTTTTTATTTTGATGTTTTGCAGAGCATCGAAAATGGATGTACCAGGGAGCATCAACGGTCTGTGTGTCCAGCACATCGAAGGTTGATGTACCACGTTGCATCGAACTGTTGCTGAGAATGGAATTTTGATGTATCGCGGAGCATCGAAGTTTGATATACCTAAGAAAATCAACGGTGGTCATTTGCTGCGCATCGAACTTTGATGTAACTTGAAGCATCGAAGAATTCTAACGTGGGTGATGGACACCCTTGACGTGGGTGAGTGAAAACAAATGTAGGTGAACGAAACCCCTGAAGAGGGTGTAAAGATCTTGAAACCTTTCGCGACACATTTCTGGAACTGTGATCTTTGCCTTCGGACTTTTGGTGACAGGTTTTATTGACTTGTTGTGTTTTCCTTGAAAGCTTCTCGTAACATCCCTATGGATTTTTAGCAACGGTTGTGTGGACTGTTGCTGTTTCTCCTGGGATTTTCACCATGATTTTGCTGCTGGTGGCCTTTTCTGGAATTTTCCGAGATGCTTTTCTGGAGGTTTTCCCTTGAGTATTCAAGCACCTTGAGATGTAGACAACTTGACAACTTTGCGATCATGACAGTATTGATTTTGTCATACAACAAACTTGAACAGGTGGACAATGCGTTATTTGAGAAGCAATTTTTTCGGACTTTGGACTTGAACATGCTGCGGATCGAACATCCTGACAACAACCTTGGTGATATACGCAGTGAGTCAGCTTTGGTGGCTTCCGATCGCAATGTTTGGGCTATAGTAAGTGTGATTAATCAATCTGCAGCGGCGCGATCACCGACGGAAGTGATAGAAATCAAATCGATCCAAGCCATGTTGTGGATCGAATATCCTACAACAGTTTTGATGGTATTTCACTACATCTTTTGCCGCAGACCGAGCGTCCCAGCAACACTATCATCATATTTTGTAGTGATGCGATTTTCAGAGGCATCCGCAGGTAATAGCTTCAGCAAATCTGAAACGACGAATCTTGATTGCAGCAGTTGCGATCAACTGGACTATAGTATGTGCGATTATACGGTCAGCCAAACCGGCCGCGATCACCGGATCAAGCGACATTGTGATCAAAATGGATCGCAGCGAAGGCGATCAATCAATCGCAGCAGTTGATTTTTCAAGACGCTCGATCGCTTTTCACGGACATGATTTTGAAGCATTTTCTACAACTTTTCTCAATGGGAAAACACGATTTCTTTTCTCGTATATCCCCTTAGTTTGGCGCTTAATGTTTGTACCCAAAATTACTTTTGGGCACGAAACACGATGAATGGATAGTTTTGGTGAGTCTTTTGGGTTAGGGGTCGATTTGAAGAACAAAATGAAAGACAGAGGTTTAACGTGGTTCGGCATAGGTTGCCTACGTCCACGGGCGAATCACCTTGGGGAGTGATTTTGTATCGATAATAAAATTACATTGTATATTTTTCCCCCTATTGGCTCCTCCCTTTCCTGATTTCTGCTCTCCCCTATTTATACAGTTCCATATATAAATATAAACATAAATTACATTAACTGCTCATTCATGCGTCCATCATCAATTCTGTATGAAACAGCTGGAGTTAATTTTGCATGGATGAAACTGCTGCAATTAGTACTGCATGGCTGAAACTGCTGGAATTCAATTCGCATGGTCGAAATCAATAAATGAATATTGCATGGCTAAATCATTGGAATTCAATTCGCATGAAATCGCACATTTATGCTTCCATGATAAATTTTGCATAAATGATGGTCAGCGATATTGGTGGACATTTGTCATGGAACAACCGATCGCATGGGTAGGGACCGCTTGATGGTTGATAGGCATGATGGCCTTGTGTGGATGGATGGAGGCCGGGCGACATGGTTGGAGACATCGGTTGCAGCGCGGAAGAGTTTTTCGTTGGGAATTGGTTAGCATCATTGCTGGCTACAAGACTGAAAATTGGCTAGGGGTGCGACTGACTTTGATAGTTGACTGACGGTTGACTTTGACTGTTGACCGAACGTTGACTTTGACCATTGATCTTGACCGGACATTGACTTTGATAGTTGACCGACTTTGACCATTGACCTTCACTGGAAGTTGACTTTGATAGTTGACCGACTTTGACCATTGACCTGGCCTCAGTGCAGACAAATGGGTGGGCTGCCTTGGTTGACTGGTTAGTGGGCTTGGATGAGGACCAAAAGATGATTCAAGTATCAATTTAGCCCACTAAGTGGTATTTTTACTTAACAAACAGTGACTATGTCGTCACCGACTGCCATTGGGCCAGTAGAAGAAGAGGGTAGTGTTCAGATACTACTCTTCTTGGCGAGATCGCTAGCATACATATATCTGTCTGCTTAAAGAACTAGTAGCCTAGTGTGGATTGCTAAACCCGTAAACTGGGGTCATTGCCCCCTGGGTTCAGCTTTGAGCAAAGGTTGAACCTGACGCTAAAAGTATTTTGTTCAACGACTATATTCTGTGAGGAAAATGACTACTTTAGTCAACTCACAACAGTTGAAGATGGAAAACAAAATCTACTAGATGATCTTTACTGGAAGAGCAATATACCTTGAGCCCTATTACCAAAGCTAAACCGTATCGAATTTAATATCTAGTCAATAATCACCACTGCTAGAGCAGATGAAAAGCAAAGTTCTACAAATGCTGCAACCTTCTGTTCAACGACTAAATTATGGATGAAAATGACTACTTTAGTTGCAATATCCTTTTAGACGCAAGCACAATAGGATTAGAAACTTGCAATTTAAGCACAATTGAATAAAAAAAATTAAAACAAATAAATACGTTCATCTTCAACTAATTAATACGTACATCCAATATTTTATCAAAAATTAAAACAAATCCCCTAATCGAAACGATAATTCTCTAAACCAGAGAAAAGTTCTTCATCAGATACTACCCACGACTCGTTTTGTGGCTGCGCAGCTTCTGAAGAAATTGTTCCTAATATGTTATTAGTACCCTCTTGATTATGATCTAGAGCAGCAGTTTTATCCCCGCCAATAGCTCCGAAACTACCAGCTCCCACTGGTCCAACAGCTGACAAGAGTGAGTCTGAGTCAAAGAAAAAATCCAAGTTGGGGACACCGCAGTCGACAGGATCACCAAACGACTGTAATTGCTGTGTCTGATCAGTTGGAAGCACGGTATCCTGGAGTACTGGTAATGGTCCTTCATCTTCAAACAAAATACATGTATTATTCATGAACCAATCTTGGAATTGCGCATCATTCATTTCCGGTTCTGCTTGACCATCAACTGGCAGTTGATTATCTTCAAGGGCTGGTACTTCTGGTACCGCATCATGAACTTCAAAATCATCGTTACCTACTACTTCACTGTTGTTGACCTCATAATTACTGCATGATGATGCTGTCTGTGATGCTGATGATTTTGAGAATTTGTTGTTGCTTTTTTTCCTTGTAATCTTAACAATCGCATAATCTGAAATTTTATCATCTTTCTCGACTGAATACTCTTCCATGTTCCAAGTAACATATCCATCGCTTGTTAATGTTGAATATTTCCTTTTCTGAGTACCCTTAACAGCATTGTCAGTAAGTGACAATTTCCTGTACTCTACTTTATATGGTGGGTATCTGTAGATTTCTTTACCTCCATTATCCCCAGTCCACGTTCCGCCTCCGGCTGTTCTACTAATTCGAGAACCATTCTCCCATCTTTTCTTCAACTTAGTAAAGAAATACAAAGAACTATCACAGTTTTCATCATAATATGCATATCTGCTATAATATTTCTTACCCTCTTGGAACGTTTTCTCCAAGTCCTGTGGCGCTTCTCCATAAATTTCTGTAGTCTCATAAATATGATCACTTGGAAGAGGTCTGCCTTCGATCTTCGGAATCAAATAGTGTTTTATGATCACTTCATCGCTTGGCTTGAAGCGATAACCAGGTGGTGCAAATTTACAACTCATTCTTTCTTTCTCTCTCGCTAATTAATTAAACAAACTAAACGAAACAAGAATAAGAAGAGTTAATCACAATGTTGTATGGTGCCGCTGACCATCTTTATATAGGACCTGGCAATATATCTATTCCTTCTGGGATATTAGTTTTGTGTAGACCTTCCTAAATTGTTATACAGCGCCTGAGTACTTTGGGTTCGTCGGTGGAGGGAGGTGCTAACCATGAGTAAGGCAAATCCAGATCGGAAAACCATTATCACGGGCCTAATCCATAGTCCAGTCCAGTCCAACCAAAACTGGGTTAGCTCCATAAAACCTAAGGGAAAATTAGGCTAAGGCCCAACCCATGGATAACCCATAATATGAGGCCCTTAATTAAAAGAAATTTAAATCTAGGCCCCGGGTTATTAAAGGACATCCATGCCTTTTTATATATTGTCAAGCCCTAAATTAAATAAAATTTAAATTTAAGCCCAAAATTATTAAATGTAAGCCCAAAATTATTAAAGTATAGTGTGAATGTGTAAACAGAAGTTACACATGCATATGTCATGTGTATCCAGAAGTTACACATCCTTATGACATGTGTAATGCAAAGTTACATATAAAAAAATAGACATCAAAAAGAACGCATAAAAAAAGTACATGTATTACTTTAATATTCATTTATAATAATTTCTTAGCATGTGTAACTAGAAGTTACACACGCATCTGTCTAGTGTAATTTCGAGTTACATATGCATCTAGTGTAATTGAGAGTTACACATGCGTCTGACTTGTGTGTTCAGCGTCAACTCTAGTTCCAGCGAGACCTAAAATATAACGACAAGCAATTAGTTTTTATAAGATTAAATGAAAAACAATGTATATTCAATGTATATTAATAGCTATGTTCTCGAGTTCCGGCGAGACCTAAAATAATTTCTTAGCATGTGTAATTGGTAATACACATGTATTTTCCTAGTTTACTAAGAGTTCACATACATTTTCCTCATGTAACCAAGAGTTACAGATGTTCATAGAATCTAAACTAATGTGCAGATGCACAAATGCTTTTATAATGCAAAGAAATGTCTAAGACTCTAATGTCTTACACTGAACTAACATACAATATGCATGTGTAATCAGCAGTTACACATCCATATAGATGTGTATGCTGCAGTTACACATGCATATTAGCATGTGTAGCTAGAAGTTACACATGCATATTAGCATGTGTAGCTAGAAGTTACACATCCAATTAGCATGTGTAACTAGCATCCAATAATTCACATTAAAACTGCAAAAGCTAGAATTCAGTTGAAAAATAATATAACCCAGAATAACAAAATTAGGGACTACTGAAGAGGAAGAATACAAGTCGCAGATTCAGGTTGGACGCATTACAGGGAAACTAAGTAATCAAGCTTCCTGCAGATATAACAACTACTAGCAACCAATGATTCAAAAAACTGGACCTCCTGCACTTATAATAATTACAGGGAAATCAAATCATAAAACTAGATAAAGACACTCATGCATGTGTAATTAGAAGATGTGTAATTCAGAGTTACACATGCATCCTACTTGTGTAATTAGGAGTTACACAAGCATATAACATGTGTAACTAGAAGTTACACATGCATCCGACTTGTGTAATGTGAATACATGAGCAGTCTGGACATAGAATTCGAAACTAAAAACAACAAGAGAGGGATCTAAAAAGGTGTACCAGCAAGCGAAGAAACGCCGTCTTCCCTGTCCCGTTTTCACCGACCATAACTACAATCTGAGGATCAACAAACTCCCATCCATGATACGAAGATCAAATTTTCCTATCTGCAATATAATATTATGATATCAAATCTATACAAGATACCATAGCAAGAAGATATCTTGGAGTTAGCCAATTATGGTTTTATTGATTTTTAGATGAGAAATAAAGTAGTCATATTTATTATTCATTCAGACGTCATTCGGTTTCTTTGATAACTGAGAAATGAAGCAGTCATATTTCACGCACTTTCCATAAGCAAGAACCTAGAATTAAGAAAAGATCCTTGAAGGACAATAAATAAATAAATAAGTGTTGCACATAACTCACTTTAAATATTCCAGTAGGTTTTCTCGCAGTTAGATCTTCCAGTAAGGGACCATAATTTGTGAATGACATAAGAAAAAGCAGATAAATAGAAAGAATGCTTTATCAGCTTACCATCTGTTTCTCAAATACAAAGCCAAGATTGAGACCATGTGATCTAGAAATGAGCTCATAGGCATTCATTGTAACTGGCCTTTCTTCTCGCCTCTCGACAACAAGGTTTTCCCCGATTCCTGTTTTACAAAATGAAATACTTAATAAAAAAAAATTTAACTACTTACATTGTCACTATAAATTGTCACATGTTTTCTTCACATGTTTTAAAAGAAGTACAACAATTAAAAAAGCATGGAAAAAGTTCATACCCAAGCAAACTCCACAACATGTAATCGGCAGTTACACATGCATATATCATGCGTAAGTCGTAGTTACATATGTCATAGGCATGTGTAATAGGCAGTTACACATGCATATGGCATGTGTAAGCCGCAGTTAAACATCAGTATTATGGCTTGTATACTGCCATGCACAAATATTCATCTCTCATTCAAAACAACTGAGGTCATAAACAATTCATTTAAAAATGAAAAGACTAGATTTTATACCTAAATTGGAGCTCATACTCAGCTGGAGCACCATCCTTATCTCCTCCAAACGCTCCATACGACTCCCACTACAGCTCTGCTTTCCCAGCATATCCTCATCAGCAATCAAGTTTTTCCCCTCAATACGACAGGTTTCTTGCACCATCAACTTCTCACAGCACCGTTGCCACCCCAATCACTCCAATACCGATATTTTTGTTTTTGTCTCTTCACTGAACAGAAGATATTAGTTACAAAAAACAATGTTGAAGAGCTCAAAATCCAATAATCCAATAAAACAGTATATAACCGACCACAAGATAAAAGTTTTGCGAAGGCCCTTAAAAGCTTCTCAATAGCATGTACAATAGCTCCAGAAAGTACATCAGCAAAAACATTTTGATCTTTCCCACTACTAAAAACTGGAAAACAAATCAAACTCTTCATAGAAACCAGAGTGGACCCAGTTCCATCAAGAATGAGACTAGAGCCAGCACAACCATGTCTTCGGATACTATTCATGTTTTCGTTAATGACAGAAACAACATGCCGGAGCAATCTTACTAAAAGCTCGCACATTTTGGTGACGAAGGATGAATTCACATCTATTAACCTGCGAAAAATAAAATGCGACAAGTACAATGAAGCGCGAAAGCCATGCATATAGGATAGAACAACGGAATTGGAAAAAGATCATCACAATTAAATAAATACAAACTATTTAATGAACATTAAGGATAAACAATGTTAGCACTTTTCACCTATCCCACAACAAATTGGATTACACCAATTGCTTCCCTTCCATTATTTAGTTCACGTAATGTGAGCCATAAAAGTAAAGACTCGATCTCTTCTATAACGCGTCACATGGAGAATTTTTGTAGAAAATGGTCAACAACAGCCAACTCAAAAGTCCCAAATTATAAAACGGAGGACTATGTATGTGACAACATTCTGTGAGACTAACAAGGAGCATACACATCTCCAAGAACACTCCCCCAGTATTATGCTATTTATTCATATACACAATCTCCTAAGACCGTCAAGTGGAATGTTAACAACCATGTGTCTGGCATAAATATGACTTTTGAAGGATGCATAACAATTGCATAGAAGAGTGTATGGGTCTAAGAGGGCTAGACAAACCACTTCTTTCATCCCTATGTTGGACAGTTAAACCTCAAATCTTAGCTTATTCATCCTCAGTGCTATGCTGTTTATTCATCCCTATAGATTTTTAGCTTCAATACCATGCCAACAACCACAGAAATTTTGGAAAAAAAAAATTTATTTCAAAAAACAAAATTCAGATGTAACTTTCTATAGTAAACATGCATGGAAAACATTTATGGTTCAGAAATTTAATAATGAATCCGGCCTAGGTGAAGAACTAACTAGAAACTAAAGACGCTCTCTCTTGTGATCTACCACACATAAATTCCAGAAATGACAGTTCGATGCATTTGAGTACCTTAAAATTTTAATCGCTTCTTGTTTAAATTACAAATTAAAACGCAAAAGAAAAAATGAAATGCCAAACCTTCCAGTTAAGCAATCCCAAAACTGATCTTAAAAGATTTTGCCTGAGATGTAAAATGTCTCGTATGTCACCTGCACAAGTAAAAACAAAACACAAGAATAGCATTATATCAAATCAGCATGTAAGATTTTTGTAATGTGTTTCACATGTGATATCCAAACGCAATTGAATGTCAAACCATGTCAAACAAAAAAAAACACTAAAACTTGCACCTGCGCTGCCACCACCACCTCCTCCTACTCAGCTCCTCCTACTCAGCATGTCTAGCAGCCAACAAATATCATTTCCAGTAAAGGTTTCTTCCAACATAATCAAACTATGGTAGAAAATTGAACTGCCAATAAAATTGAAAGCATAATTTTCAACTAGATATATAGTTTGTGTCATGAAATTGCATCTGTTGTTATTGTTTAAACAATTGAAAATAAATTGTGTAAAATCATTTATCAAGAACAAAATGAAATCAAAAATTAAGAGTGGTTGAAATTAAAATTAAATCTATGGGTAATAGAGACGATGATTAGCTGATATCAAATCTCAAATCGGTTTATAGATCGGAGCTACAAATTAAGATTTACGTCAATTTTGATGAAGAACGAATCTGAAATATTTGTTCAATATTCTTCATAAAATTACATCAAAACAACCAGAGTGAGTAGATGTTTTAGATCTATGACCTGATTTCGATTAGGATAAGTTCATTGAAAAGAATACGAAGATTTATGTTTCAAAAACCCCTAAAATCCTTTACTGAAATCAATCAACTAAAATCTCTCAATAACAATAGATGATACTTATATGCATAATCATGCTCATCCTTCTCACTACTAAAGATCCAAGCTCTGATCAAGGATCAAACAACGAAATCGAGATTAATTTTTATTTTTATTTTCAAACCTTTTAAAATCAAACCTCTGAGATTTTGATTTCAACCCGAGATTGATAAATTAAAGCTCTCAATTAATTAAAAAGGATATGGAAAGATTAAACTTACTTAGGTTCATTTTGTAGATGCTTCTCTGAATTGAATCGAGTTTCTTTATGCTCATATTTAGGTTCGTATCACGATTCAGATCTGCTCATCACTGTTTTATTTGACTGGAGATGATAAAAAGAAACCAAATCTTACTCAATTTCGAGTGGAGATCCATAAACATCATCATTAGATATTGAACCAGAGATCGTCGGAGCTCTGAAAATCCTAGAATTCTTTAGCCGAGAGAGAGAATGAGAAAAAGAAAATGAATCTGGAAATGAAACATATAGCCTATTTCATTAGGTATATATAGTAAAGGGCATTTTTGGTATTACGAATTTTCCACAAACCCTAAACTTTATTACCAAGCCCTAAAATCTAAAGTTCTGGGCCTAAAAATATTAAAAAGTAAAAGTTTAGAGTTGATAGGGGAGGATCCATTTAGTGGGGCTTCTATATATTGAACCCATATAGTAGGGGGTTCTAGTATTTTTCACAAAACCTAATTGCTCGTTGGCATCTCAAGAAGAAAAAATCCAGAGTAGTTAATCTAAATTTCTCGATGAACCACCGTCACTCAATATTTTACTAAATGGTGAAAAGTGAACGTGATTAAGATATATTTCTTTAGTTTTCCTAAATGGGATAATATTAATCAACTACACAGTCGATTTTCTTCTTCTTTCAAGAGGAGAAAGAAGAAGAACCTGTGTTTTCCTTTCATCCGCCGCTCTAGGTTGTGGGGCTTACTTCCTTGCCTCGGTGTTAGTTGTCGTATGGTAAGGCGTAAAAAAAATATAATAAGTGTAAATGATAATATGGGTCGAATTCAAAATTGAACTTTCCAAGTTTTCTCCAACCATTGCCACTGCCTAGAGTGTATAAATGAACTTCTACAAACTCTGGCTTTAACGAATATATTTCTACAACTTTGTACTCATTTTTTGAACAAACGTAACCAAACCCAGTCGAGCGACCAATATGTGCTTACATTTCAGAATCTGTCGTAATTCTACACTTCAAGAAAACCTGGCTTAAGCGACCAAAATCTTAGCAAGAGCCCAGAACTTTAGTCGCTCTAAGTGTTTGAGCAACCAAAGTTGCAACTGCCAGATAGTTTGGCGGCTAGAAACATCTGTCCACTAATATGTAGGACCATATGTGTTTGCTTGCTACATCACTTTTTCAAGTAATTTATAGCAGCTTGAAAAGTACTCATGTAGCTATTCACTTTGAGGCACTTCCTCTTAGCAACTCAAAAATGAATAGGTTGGTACAACCTCTCTGAGCAACCAAGTTTAAGCAGCCACCACCAGTTCAAGAGAGAAGTCAGTGTTTGAAGTAGGCATTTGAGATCTTAGTATTAATCCAGTCTTAATAGGATTTATTCAATTCAAACATGAAAAATCATTCAAATCACTGTATTGATTCACTATGATCAAATGCTTGGATGCACAAATTGTAAAAAATATAACATGAGTCGACTAAATTGACTGTAATTTAAACCAAATTCGTTTACAAATCCAACAACCCATATTATTCCAATCAAAACCTGAAACTTTTAACATTTAGATTCAACAATTTCAAAAGGAAAACCCAATTTCTGTCGTAACCTTGCCTTCTCCAATGTTGGCAACTGACCCTTCCAACAGTTAAAAAGCTAATTGTTCAGCTAAGTATTTCAAGAATTACAACAATTTTGCATAAAGATTCTTGTACAAAAACATTACCCAAAAAAGGGGTGATCACAAGTAGTTCAAGAACAGTTCTTTTTTTACTTTTAAACTCCGATGCTGGATTCTACAGATGTATGTATGTTGAGGTAGTTAAAAGTTCTATGTTTTTGGTCATAAGAAGAACACTTTAAGCAAATCCTGTGTGAAGATTGGATCCTTCTTCTGAAAGGGGGGAATTACAGAATTTCAACTTGGTTGGGACTCTTAGACAGGCCTTCACATTATATTTGTCGGTAATGGTTAATAAATTAGAAATGCAGAGTTTCGTCGAGACCAGTCTGCGAGCATCAACTACTGCAGCTTTTGTGAGCTCCAAGCCCTCTCCCTTTTATTTTGTTGCTCACAGAGAATATCATTGGCATAACTTCCTGCGAACACAATCGACCAACTGAATAAGTTAATAAATTTTGTAGAGTGTAATATACTCTCAAAAGTAGAAGTTAGTAAATCAGTAACTGATGCAAACTAATGAAACAGTCTCTAAATCCAAGTTGCACAACCAGTGCGTGCTCTTTCAAAGCTTCCCCTATTTCGTGTTGTACAACATTTAGGTTAGGACTACTGGTCTTGCATTCATGCATAAAAATCAAAGGATAAAAGAGAACACCAGACGGAGATATACTAAAACAGGAAGATTAAAAAAATCATTTGCAGGGCTTTCTCCAATTGTGTCCCATTTGTCAAAAAGTAATTTTAGTTTTGAATTAAATTTACTGGGGCCTATTACAGGAACTTGCAAATATCAGGTATTAATCTATATACGGCCTGGAGTGATACATTAAAAATGAGTAATAGAGAACAATTGCCAAAAGGAAAAAATGATTTCAGTAATCTAAAATGAAATAGCAAGAACCACACTACATATTCTAATAGAGAAAATGAATAAGTGAAGAATTTTCATGGATACCTCTGAAATGCCGGCCATAAAATAACTCCCAAAACTTTACGGTGTCTGGCTCATCTCCTCTGTCCGACTTTGTTAGGCCTGCCATCGGAGATTTGACGTGCAATCCTTCCAAAGGCTTCTTAAATTCAGCTTCTGCGTCGGTGGAACTACCTTTCTGTTCCACCCCAAACAGAAACCAAGATGATTTTTCATATTTGTGTTTAATTAAAAAAAGTATATATATAACTATTAGAACAAACGTGCATACGAGTTAAGACCAGACAATGTCTGAAGCAGAGCCTCTGAATTTGCAGGTCTCTTTCTAGATTGTTATGTTACCGAATTTTATGTGTTATCAAACATATTGTTATCGGTTCAACAGTTTTAACTTAAAAAATGTTTCAACAAGGAAATTGTCATTGAAAATATCAGAAGAGATTTCCTAACATTTTTACCAGCCAGTCGAGAACCAATGAAAAAAACAAGTAGTAAACATATGTATATCGAAAGACAGCAAGAACCACTTAAGAGAGGCAAAAATAAGGGTTGACACACCACCTTAAGAAGTCATTGAGGACTTTCTGCACATGACTCCATTGCAAGAGCCAACATTGGAGCAGGAATTGCAGATACCCAGAAACACACGCCACCTGGGAACAACATGAATCAGAGAAAAGCATATCTCAGTCACATATAGAGAAGCAACAGATGGACAACACACCACCTGGGAACTTACCAGTCTTTACTGAACCTGTTCCACATAGCCCATGCTTATTCCAGCCAAAGGCGAAGAACTTTCCATCGTTAGTCAGACCACTGTATGAGCTCTAGCAACGCCTGCTTTGATTATTTTGTGTCTGCAACCAAAGATAACGTTACATCCATTTCGTTGATAAAAGAACAGATGCAAGAGGATTAGTCGCCATCAGTAGTAATTTCAACAAGGCAAAAGTCCCAATGGAAATGTTACTTCCATTTTAGAGGCGGAGGTTAGTAATGACCAAAAAATCTATGGATCAAAAGAGTTCAGATAGTCACATAACTCCACAGACAACAGGGAAACATCAAGGATGCCTCGGTGATGCAGGGGAACAACTATACCAAATAAGTAGAAGCAATATCACAATTACAAACAGACATAAACTTACTCTATAAGTCCATATACAATTGTAGGCATATCACGCTGACTACCGCCATGTCCCAATTGTCCCCTCTGCAGAACAACTAAATCCAATAAGCAGCATATAATCCAAACCAAACCAAAAGAAAACTTTCAAAAATCGATAATAATTTCTCATCAATACCTTATCTTTCCCATGTATAAACACGACCTTCGACATCCAATGCAACACAATGCCAAGATACTACAGAACACACACCTCAATTTAATCACTAAACATGGCATTAAAGGAAAAAACCCAGAAATCAATCATTAAACTAAAAAGAAGACAAAATTGAAATCTGAGAGAAGAAATAACACCAACCAGCAGCAACATAACGAATAATAACACCAACCAGCAGCCACATAACGAATAATAACACCAATTAGAGGTCTTAATCGAGTAGGAGAAATCAAATTTCAATCTAAGAGATTTACACATAATAAGTCAAGTAATTCACACATCACTATATCAAGTGCAATTCTTTGCTTAGACTCTAAGAGATTCTGGTATTCTGCAGTTTTGTTCTTATGCAATTTTGTTCATCTCACACGAACACACAACAATTGAAATCAGCAGCAATGATAACTGATACTAATTTGGTAACATTAAAACTTGATTGATTTGGTACCTGCTGAATCAAAGTTTCTTTTAGATATGACAGGAACACCTCAAGATTTCCCCAATTTCGCATCAATTTTCTCAATTGGGGACTCTCAATCTGGGAACTTTAGAGTTGAGTACATAAATTTAATGCGTAAAATTAAAAGAAACAACACAGAAATTCTCAAATTTAATCATTTTCTTAATCGAAAAAAATTGGGTTTGGAGCAGTGATGATGGAAAACAAATCCATACCCTTTTCATCACCAATCCCTATTTTCAAAAGAAAAATAACAAAATGAACACCCAAACGTTTACTATCAAATCAAAGATAACCCATTACAACAAATCCTCAAGATTTCCCCAGTTTCGACCTCTAGGAAACATCAATTTCCCCTTCTAAATCAAAATCCACATCGAAATCAAAAAAATCCCTAATTAAAACATATTGAAAACCAAACCAGAGAGAAATTTATGAACCCTCTCTTTTGGATTTTCGATTTCAAAAAGAAAGAAATCGAAGATGAAAGACTTTTCACGAACAAATCAGAAGCGAAAGAGAAGGATCAAAGCTTCAATTTTTCTTTTTGTTTTTATTTCTGAGAGATAGGAGAAAGGGATCAGAGTTTTATTTGGAGAATTGAAACTGAGAAAGAAAGAGAAAGAGGTGAGATAAGGTAGGCGAGTGTTTGTTTATGCCTCAGGGTTTCAATTCTAAAGATTTACCCAACAAAAAGAAGCGCCAACATTCCCGCCAATTCGCTGCCTCAATATGTTTTCGCGCCACAGAAAAATTGTGTTGGAAATTTTTGCCACCGTTGGATAAGGTAGTAATCCGCGTGTTTTTGTGTTTTGTGTGTGCAGCCATACGATTGAAGATTATGGCTTCCAATTGGCTAGATACAAAATTGTGCCGATCATGGTTTTGTTGGCTTTGATGTGGTTAATGTTTGTGTGACCCGAAAACACAAGAATTACATGGTTTACCACTCCATCCAACAACCACAAATGTGTTCCAGAGAGGAATTCCATTGATGCAGAAATTTCAGTTGTCGAGAACTACAGTAGTTGACAATTTGACAGATAAAAAGCGAAATCAAGTGAAGTCGATGGAAATTCGGTTTGAATCGTTGAATAACAATATAAACCCATGGAATCCATGAAAATTTTAGTGAGGTCCAACGATATCGGATAAGATTGATAGATAACATATGAAATTGCCTAAGGTCGATGGACAATTGGTTGAATGATGGGCAACCGAAGAAATCGATGTGATTCAGGAAAAATTGAATAAGGTCTACCGGCGTTAGTACCTATAAACTACTTCTAGGAAAAACAAATGCACCGCTGTGGTACTTTCTTTTTAGTTTCGAAAATAAAAATCGAATAGGACAAGCCTAAACTACGATAGTAGTCGTTACGTCCTGCTTCGGTCACGAGGAGAGGAATATGGGTTGATCTTAGGGGAGGTAAGCAGAAAAGTTTGAGAAATTGCAGTGGTACTGAATGGTGTATTTGGGTATTGAAAGCTATGAAGAATTACAGAGCTCTTGGGTTTGAAGCTTGTTCTGTTTTCTGAATAGGCTAAGTGGACTATTTATAGTAGTTTGGAATACACACTGCCTTTCTCGTAACTTGTCGAGGTCGTGAGTTATGAAGATATGGAGATGATGGGATGGGGTGAGATAAATATAAATTAGGGAGGTTTTCATAAAACCCTTTTTTTATCGTATCCATTATCTGTCCAACTGCTATAACATTACTCAAACTTTTTGTGAGGGTAAATCACTCGATGGCCACGTGTCAACATCTCCAGAGATGGTATCATGCAGGGGCGGAGCCAGCCCATTGCAAGGGTTGGCAGTTGCACCCCCTTGATTTTTGAAATCTATACTAGGTCTTCCGAGATTCAAGACAAAAATAAAAATGAAACAAAGTCTGCACCCCCTAAATTCTCAATGTTTGCACCCCCTTCCAAATGAAAACACCTTGCTTGTTTCTCTCATCACAGAAGGAAAAAAAATCAACAAACGTATTCGTCTCCCAATTTTTTTCTTTTCCCAATTACATCACGAGATTTAGCGCTTCGGTGGTACGTTTGCTGGTGTTTTGATAATTAAAATTGCGTAGATTACATCATAAGGACCAGATACCTTCTCAATTTAGTTTTGGAGTTTAAATTTAGGGTTCAAGCTAAATTTTGGTAATTTTAGAATAACTCTTTTGCATGCAAAATTAAAAGATTGTTTGATCAATTTATTCGGTTTGATAATTAGGATTGTATTCTTAATTAATATATTTGAGATCTAATTTGTCTTCATCTTTGTTTAGGTACGGATAAGCTTGTAGTCATGAGAAAGGGAACACCAAGATCGCCTTCATCTTCTATTACTACTTGTCGGCAACAAGTACCTTCATTTTCCAGTACCCAATGACCATTTTGTTTGTAACATAGATGCAGAGGATGATAGAGTGTAGAGCTTAATTTATCTTCAACTGCTCCGCAATTCGTTATCAACTTGTCTGGCGACTTGGATTAAGGTAACGTTTAGTATCCATAAGAATGATAAAGTAGCTGAGCTATAATCAGATGAATCACAATTAGCCACTTGGAAAATAACTTTGAAGTTGGTTGCAGTAAAGATTATTACAAGTCTTTGTTTAGGTATGGATAGGCTTGTATCTATTAATAATACAACATTTGAATGTTATCTGTAATAGATAATTATCGATCAACGGTATTTATCCTCACGTAAAGTCTTCAACATTTGTATCAGTAGATTATAGATCAAAATGAAGCATATTTTCCCATCCAAGACCTCTTAGTGGTGGAGGTTGCACCTTGTGTATTATGAAATTGTTGATATTTACTATTACTAGGTGACTGTAACATAATCTTGGTTGTGCAATAAAAAAAATTCTTCTAGATTTTCGTTTTGCCGTGTATTTTTTCTTGCACCCCCTCTCCCAAAATCCTGGATCCGCCCTTGGTATCATGATGAGATGATAGGATAGAAGCACCCAATCATCTGGTGAAAAGGTGATTTCGTCTGAATCGAGACACCTGCTACAAATGTCACATGAATGACACGTGTAAGGAGCAGATCTAATCTGCTCAGACCTGGCCAAGTCTAAAAAGGAGGACTGCATTTAATGAAGAGATAAGAGCGGATCTACATTGTGATGGAAGGCTCAGACGATCTATACTACAACCCAGAGGTGATGCAGCACGAGGTTCTCCAAGGAATAGCTACACGATATGGCGAGCAGAGCGAGACAATTCGGGAGGAGAACCCAGCAAGCCGTCACAAGGGACAGTATAGAACTCGCCCGAAGCAACGAAGACGATGTATGATGACTCCACCATCTCGACGAGGCCAGACCCTCACGAGCTTAGTTTCCCTATAAATACCAGTCCATGTAGAAGGGGATGGACAACTTATGTATTATTAGATGGTCTTTTTACAGAGAATTCCTGGGAGAGATATACATAGAGAGATATTAAGAAATCTAAGTGATATTTGTAGCTCTTTAAAGGGGTAAGACCTTATAATAAATAAAGAATACATTTTCTTCCCGTGGACGTAGGTATTCATGGCCGAACCACGTTATATGCTTGTGTTGATCTTTACTTTTCATGTTCTTTACATCTTGTTTGTCTTGAATCTTGGATGTTTAGTTAGTTTATAGCCTTTAAATTTACTTGGGTGTAGCCATCAGAAAAGATGTAACTACACTTTTCACATGGAGTGTTGCCACGCCACATGGGATATATGCTAAAGGATTGATTATGCCTAGAAGATGTGTCTCAATCCTTATGTCATCAATCATGATATGGCTATAATATGTTATTTTAATTAGTAATAATTTGAATACGATAGTGCCGCTATAGTATGTTCTAGGAACTTGGCCGTGGGAGTTTGCGACTTGAGACGGTACTGATATGACTACTATAAGTCAGAAAGTGGCTCCGAATTCGAAACCTGGCCAGGAGTGGACTACTATAAGTCAGAAACTTCATAAGAACGATGAATCCACACATTTACAAGTAAGATTCCATCAAAATATTCTCTCAAACCTTAAACAAATCCTTTTGCGGCGACTTCGAGAACAAAAGTGGCTCCGAGTTCGAAACCTGGCCGGGAGTGGACTACTATAAGTCAAAGACTTCGTAAGAACGATGATCCACCCATTTACAAGTAAGATTCCATCTAAATATTCTCTGAAACCTTAGACAAACCCTTTTCTGGAGACTTCGAGAAAACAAGTGGCTCCGAGTTCGAAACCTGGCCGGAGTCGACTACTATAAGTCAGAAACTTCGTAAGAACGATGAATCCAACCATTTACAAGTAAGATTCCATCAAAATATTCTCTAAAACCTTAAACAAATCCTTTTTCGGCGACTTCGAGAACGAAAGTGGCTCCGAGTTCGAAACCTGGACGGGAGTGGACTACTATAAGTTTGAAACTTCGTAAGAACGATGAATCCACCCATTTACAAGTAAGATTCCATCGAAATATTCTTTGAAACCTTAGACAAACCCTTTTTTTGGCGACTTCGAGAAAGATAGTGGCTCCGAGTTCGAAACCTGGCCAGGAGTGGACTACTATAAGTCAAAAACTTCGTAAGAACGATGAATCCACCAATTTACAAGTAAGATTCCATCAAAATATTCTATGAAACCTTAAATAAATCCTTTTCCGGCGACTTCGAGAACGAAAGTGGCGCCGAGTTCGAAACCTGGCTGGGAGTGGACTACTATAAGTAAGAGACTTCGTAAGAACGATGAATCAAGTCACGTATTTAATAGAATTTATTTTTGAAATTTTTTTCTTTAAGGAATTAATTCTAAAAATATTTTCTTAAGAGTTTTATTTAAGGCAAAATTCTTTTTACGTGTTTAACTTGTTTTTGAAGAAAACAAATACCTAACTTGAGTTGCAAGTATCTTCTCCTTTAAATATAACTCGAAAATTTATTTTCAAACCTACCGAAAATTCTTTTTTCACTCTAGGGTTTCTCCATACGTTTTACTTCCATCCCCGTTGCTGAGTTCGAAGATAGGGTAACTTGCGTTGTGCTAACTCTAGTTATATCGGGCAGTCTTATGTTGGACACATCTTCGTTGTGAGGGGTATAGCATTACTCAACTCGAGTATAACCACGAACTAATGTGTTATGGACAACTTGTTGAACCTGTGATTCTGTCCTCGTCAAGTTGATTCGATAGAGTTGTTTCGGATTATTTCTTTACATATTAGTTTTTGATACATCTAACGTGTTGTTTATTGTTACAAGATCCCAACACATGACAAATAACATTTTGTTTAAATTTTAATAATTTAGCTGAGCGGCAAATTTTCCAACATGTACCAAACAAAATTTGGTTCAAATTTTGGTAATTTGGCGAGCCCAAATTTCCCCCCAAGGCCCCAATTTCTCACTCACAGGCCAAAAAAAAATTGGTACAAATTTTGTTAATTCCCTTGAGCGGGAACTCTCCACGCCAACATCCACCCAGTGCAAAAGTATCTTAATAAAATAAAGAAATCTCCCGAGTAAATTTGTTTCCTCCCCATGTGAAATGGGAACGAAAGTTATAAACTATATTCTCACCCGTATGAGTCGTATAAGTTAGAAGCTAGGGTTTCTTCTTCACATTTTCAAGTCCGTTATCTCTCTCTTTTAGGTTTAGTAGCAGCAGCTTCAGGATAATCGAGGGTTTCTCTTCATCGCACACTAAATTCTTGGGTAAATTTTTGTTCTTTACTTCGATTTTAAGTTCATGTTTTCTTTTTGAGCATGCATGCCTTTGATTTTAAGCTTTTAGATTCACTGTCTAGGGTTTAATTTCGGGAATTATCAAAAGTACTGATTTTTATTGTTAGTCTTTAAAGTTGTCTTTTTTGCTAATTTAAGCTTTGATTTTAAGATTAGGATCTTATTTTGAGCAGGCATATATTTTATTTTAAGGTTCCACCGCCTAGGGTTCAGTTTGGGGATTATTTTACACCAAGACAATTTTTTTTTTTTTTTGGTCTTTTGATGTTTGTTTAATTATTTTGAGCTGCGCATATTCCACCATTTTTGTAATTGCCTAACTAAAGCAAAAAAACGGCCGAGGTTTATCAAGCGCAGGGAAAGGATATCAACAGTCTTGTGAGTTAAGTCAGATAGATACCAAAATATTTATAAAATAAAATGCTCATAAGACTCATGGTTATAGAGATCCCTTGAAATATACTTGCACGACCAAATATGCCTTGAAATATTTATAAAACGAAATGCTCATAAAATGAAATGAAAAATCACTCGATGAAATCAATACCTGGAGTGTCAAGTCACCGCGCTGCTACATCTGTATATAGAAGAATACCACTTGAAATATCTTTAAAAGATGCCAATACATGCTCCCTTGCAACCTATAAAAGGATAACAGAACACTAACTCTCAACATAATAACGATTCATAGGATTCTATCAAAAATATCACTTCGAAAAATCACTAAGAACTTGCAGTATACACACAGAAGAAACATATATGATTCTCATACCAAGATACACAATAAAGATCAAATTTAGACGATTACCGTTATTCGCTCAACTGACAATTCGTTGCATATGCTTAACCAAGCTTTGGCTTGGGTACCTTGCTGAATACTACCACTGGAATGACCAAAGGCATGAGATAGAGACTACCGTGTATTCAGATTTCTGGGTGTAGAACTATAAGGTGGGCACAATGTATCATGTAGCCAGTGGGTCTTCTACAATGAAAGAAAACTTGCAAAACTGATACGCAATTACACTGAATAGTCCAGGCTACTTAGTTCACTTATTTTAATTTTGCTTAAAAACAAATCGCTCAAATTGCATGCGAGTAAGTTTGAACAAGGTGACTGCAAATGTAAGTGTCAAATGAAGTTGTCTCAAATAGCTGTAATCTATACAGTGATCAATGTTAATGGGATTTTGCTACAAACACAACAAGCATGCAACAAAGCATATATCATAGGAGCCTTATCCTCCATAAACCATTATCCATCACATCAAAGGATTCTACAGCAGCAAGTTGATCAATCATCACTACTCCAGCAAGTTTCAACTTGTCACACAGAACATATGCAATATATGAAGACAATAGATAGGATACAGTGATCAACAAAATGTAGTACAACTTTTAAAGTTATTAGATATGGTGTTATAACCGGTCTTAAGAGAACCCACTCAACAGACATCCAATCGATTAATCAAACAAGCATTCTATTAAAAATCTAAACACATGAAGATATTCTCAATGTACAAGCTTCACGGGGTATAAATCTAAGGTCAATCTGTGCTAGCATTCTTCCCATTTTTTTTTAATTAGAAATCATCATACATAAAAAGGAACATATTTTTCCAACCCTCATCTATTCGTCAGTGACAGCTATTAGGATAATCCTCATAGTGAAAGTTGGATTTGACCAACAAAATCCAGAATTCTGAATAGATCAAGCATTACCCTTCCATATTCCTTTCTATGTTTTAAAGATGCTCAACTCATAATCTACAACTCAACCCAAAATAAATTTTAAGAAAAAATATATCCAAATTTTTGTCACATCTAACATGCTATTTCACCCAAAATCCTAATCTACCTATTCAAGAAAACCCATAACTGAAAAGGAGACAGAAAAATGAAAAACCCATATATACCAAAATTGAATGACTACTATAAACAATTATAATCCATCAAAATACCAAGATCTACATATACAGAAGCCCTAATTGGAAAAATTGAAATCAAATGAAGTAATAATCAGTGTATACCTCATCACCTCCGATAATATCAACATCACCACCCGGCCCATTGAAGATAAGTTTTTCATTATTAACCCTCAAAATTAAAATTATAGATATTAGATTGACAATCATAAACCAAGTAATAACAGAAAATAGAAGAAGAAATCTGGGGTTTCGTTTATCATTCACCTTCGAAGAAGATGATGACCTCGAATAGATCTGTTAGAAGAATAGTGGTTTATTGGGCTGTAGTAGATGCAAGGGTTTGCATTTTTTTTTTTTTTTGTTCATCAGGTCGATAAAAATAAGAAGAAAAGAGAGCAGGTATGGAAAGGAGCGAGAGAAATGAAGATAATGGTATACGTAGAATAGAATAATGGGTGATAGTTGCTGCATCGATATTTGGTCCACATAAAAATCTAACTCTCGCAGTTATTATATAATCCACGTGGCAGCTCTCATAATTTACTAAATTACCCCCTCATAAAACGTCTTCCAGAAGAAGTATATTCTATTTTAACGATAAAATGACTTCCATTGACAGCCCGTTAAAATAGGAAAGCCCAAGGGTAGACGTTTTTTCAGGGCCCAAACAGACTTAAATTTTTTGTTTTCCACTAGTGGTAACTTGCGTTGTGCTAACTCAAGTTATATCGGGCAGTCTTATCCTGGACACATCTTAGCTGTGAGGGGTTTAGCATTACTCAACTCGAGTACACCCGCGAACTAATGTGTTAAGGACAACTTGTTGAACCTGTGATTCTGTCCTCGTCAAGTTGATTCGGTAGAGTTGTTTCGGATTATTTCTTTACATATTAGTTTTTGATACATCTAACGTGTTGTCTATTGTTGCAAGATCCCAACACATGAAAAATAACATTTTGTTTAAATTTTAATAATTTGGTTAAGCGGAAAATTTTCCAACATGTACAAAACAAAATTTAGTTCAAATTTTGGTAATTTGGCGAGCCCAAATTTCCCCCCAAGGCCCCAATTTCTCACTCACAGGCCTAAAAAAATTTGGTTCAAATTTTGTTAATTCCCTCGAGCGAGAACTCTCTGCGCCAACATCCACCCAGTGCAAAAGTATCTTAATAAAATAAAGAAATCTCCCGAGTAAATTTTTTTCCACCCCATGTGAAATGGGAACAAAAGTTATAAACTATATTCTCACCCGTATGAGTCGTATAAGTTAGAAGCTAGGGTTTATTCCTCACATTTTAAAGTCCGTTCTCTCTCTCTTTTAGGTTTAGTAGCAGCGGTTGCAGGATAATCGAGGGTTTCTCTTCATCGCACACTAAATTCTTGGGTAAATCATTGTTCTTTACTTCGATTTTAAGTTCATGTTTTCTTTTTAAGCATGCATACCTTCGATTTTAAGCTTTTAGATTCACTGTCTATGGTTTAATTTGGGGAATTATCAAAAGTATTGATTTTTATTTTTAGTCTTTGAAGTTGTCTTTTTCTAAATTAAGCTTTGATTTTAAGCTTAGGATCTTATTTTGAGCAGCATAAGATTTCACCGCCTAGGGTTCCTTTTGGGGATTATTTTACACGACAAGACAATTTTTTTTTTTTTTTTTTTTTTTTTTTGTCTTTTGATGTTTGTTTAATTCTTTTTTACATTTGTTTTTGGGATGGATGGAATCTTCCATCAACCTTTGTTTTTTTCTTTCTCTCAGAACTTGTCCTGTAACTTAAAAAGAAAAGAAGAACTCTAAATCCTTTGATTTACCTTATGTTCCATGGATTTTTCTTTGAAGTTCATAAACATTTTTCGACCCATATTTGTGCACGTAAACCATGCACCAAGTCACGTATTTAATAGAATTTATTTTTGCAAGTTTTTTCTTTAAGGAATTAATTCTAAAAATATTTTCTTAAGAGTTTTATTTAAGGCAAAATTATTTTTACGTGTTTAACTTGTTTTTGAAGAAAACAAATACCTAACTTGATTTGCAAGTATCTTCTCCTTTAAATATAACTCGAAAATTTGTTTTCAAACCTACCGAAAATTCTTCTTTCACTATAGGGTTTCTCCATACATTTTACTTCCATCCCCGTTGCTGAGTTCGAAGAGAGGGTAACTTGCGTTGTGCTAACTCAAGCTATATCGGGCAGTCTTATCCTGGACACATCTTCGCTGTGAGGGGTTTAGCATTACTCAACTCGAGTACACCCGCGAACTAATATGTTAAGGACAACTTGTTGAACTCGTGATTCGTCTCGTCAAGTTGATTCGGTAGAGTTGTTTCGGATTATTTCTTTACATATTAGTTTTTGATACATCTAACGTGTTGTTTATTGTTGCAAGATCCCTACACATGACAAATAACATTTTGTTTAAATTTTAATAATTTGGTTAAGCGGAAAATTTTCCAACATGTACAAAACAAAATTTAGTTCAAATTTTGGTAATTTGGCGAGCCCAAATTTCCCCCCAAGGCCCCAATTTCTCACTCACAGGCCAAAAAAAATTTGGTTCAAATTTTGTTAATTCCCTCGAGCGAGAACTCTCTGCGCCAACATCCACCCAGTGCAAAAGTATCTTAATAAAATAAAGAAATCTCCCGAGTAAATTTGTTTCCACCCCATGTGAAATGGGAACAAAAGTTATAAACTATATTCTCACCCGTATGAGTCGTATAAGTTAGAAGCTAGGGTTTATTCCTCACATTTTGAAGTCCGTTCTCTCTCTCTTTTAGGTTTAGTAGCAGCGGTTGCAGGATAATCGAGGGTTTCTCTTCATCGCACACTAAATTCTTGGGTAAATCATTGTTCTTTACTTCGATTTTAAGTTCATGTTTTCTTTTTAAGCATGCATACCTACGATTTTAAGCTTTTAGATTCACTGTCTATGGTTTAATTTGGGGAATTATCAAAAGTATTGATTTTTATTTTTAGTCTTTGAAGTTGTCTTTTTTCTAATTTAAGCTTTGATTTTAAGCTTAGGATCTTATTTTGAGCAGGCATAAGATTTCACCGCCTAGGGTTCAGTTTGGGGATTATTTTACAGCAAGACAATTTTTTTTTTTTTTTTTTTTTTTTTTTTTCTTTTGATGTTTGTTTAATTCTTTTTTACATTTGTTTTTGGGATGGATGGAATCTTCCATCAACCTTTGTTTTTTTCTTTCTCTGTAACTTGTCCTGTAACTTAAAAAGAAAAGAAGAACTCTAAATCCTTTGATTTACCTTATGTTCCATGGATTTTTTCTTTGAAGTTCATAAACATTTTTCGACCCATATTTGTGCACGTAAACCATGCACCAAGTCACGTATTTAATAGAATTTATTTTTGCAAGTTTTTTCTTTAAGGAATTAATTCTAAAAATATTTTCTTAAGAGTTTTATTTAAGGCAAAATTCTTTTTACGTGTTTAACTTGTTTTTGAAGAAAACAAATACCTAACTTGATTTGCAAGTATCTTCTCCCATTCCCGTTGCTGAGTTCGAAGAGAGGGTAACTTGCGTTGTGTTAACTCAAGTTATATCGGGCAGTCTTATCCTGGACACATCTTCGCTGTGAGGGGTTTAGCATTACTCAACTCGAGTACACCCGCGAACTAATATGTTAAGGACAACTTGTTGAACCTGTGATTCTGTCCTCGTCAAGTTGATTCGGTAGAGTTGTTTCGGATTATTTCTTTACATATTAGTTTTTGATACATCTAACGTGTTGTTTATTGTTGCAAGATCCCAACACATGACAAATAACATTTTCTTTAAATTTTAACAAAAATGGCTGAGCGGAAAATTTTCCAACATGTACCAAACAAAATTTGGTTCAAATTTTGGTAATTTGGCGAGCCCAAATTCCCCCCAAGGCCCCAATTTCTCACTCACAGGCCAAAAAAAATTTGGTTCAAATTTTGTTAATTCCCTCGAGCGGGAACTCTCCGCGCCAACATCCACCCAAGTGCAAAAAGTATCTTAATAAAATAAAGAAATCTCCCGAGTAAATTTTTTTTTCACCCCATGTGAAATGGGAACAAAAGTTATAAACTATATTCTCACCCGTATGAGTCGTATAAGTTAAAAGCTAGGGTTTCTTATTCACATTTTCAAGTCCATTCTCTCTTTCTCTTTTAGGTTTAGTAGCAGCGGCTGCAGGATAATCGAGGGTTTCTCTTCATCGCACACTAAATTCTTGGGTAAACTTTTTGTTGTTTACTTCGATTTTAAGTTCGTGAGTTTTCTTTTTGAGCATGCATACATTTGATTTTAAGCTTTTAGATTCACTGTCTAGGGTTTAAATTCGGGAATTATCAAAAGTATTGATTTTTATTTTTAGTCTTTAAAGTTGTCTTTTTGCTAATTTAAGCTTTGATTTTAAGATTAGGATCTTATTTTGAGCAGGCATATATTTTATTTTAAGATTCCACCGCCTAGGGTTCAGTTTGGGGATTATTTTACAGCAAGACAATTTTTTTGTTTTTGGTTTTTGTTTTTTGTCTTTTGATGTTTGTTTAATTCTTTTTTACATTTTTTTTGGGATGGATGGAATCTTCCATCAACCTTTGTTTTTTTTCTTCTCTCAGAACTTGTCCCGTAACTTAAAAAGAAAAGAAGAACTCTAAATCCTTTGATTTACCTTATGTTCCATGGATTTTTTCTTTGAAGTTCATATACATTTTTCGACCCATATTTGTGCACGTAAACCATGCACCCAGTCACGTATTTAATAGAATTTATTTTTGCAAGTTTTTCCTTTAAGAAATTAATTCTAAAAATATTTTCTTAAGAGTTTTTTTTAAGGCAAAATTCTTTTTACGTGTTTAACTTGTTTTTGAAGAAAACAAATACCTAACTTGATTTGCAAGTATCTTCTCCTTTAAATATAACTCGAAAATTTGTTTTCAAACCTACCGAAAATTCTTCTTTCACTATAGGGTTTCTCCATACATTTTACTTCCATCCCCGTTCTTTGAGTTCGAAGAGGGTAACTTGCGTTGTGCTAACTCAAGTTATATCGGGTGCATTTATCTGGACACATCTTCGCTATGAGGAGTTTAGCATTACTCAACTCGAGTACACCCGCGAACTAATGTGGTAAGGACAACTTGTTGAACCTGTGATTCTGTCCTCGTCAAGTTGATTCGGTAGAGTTGTTTCGGATTATTTCTTTACATATTAGTTTTTGATACATCTAACGTGTTGTTTATTGTTGCAAGATCCCAACACATGACAAATAACATTTTCTTTAAATTTTAACAAAAATGGCTGAGCGGAAAATTTTCCAACATGTACCAAACAAAATTTGGTTCAAATTTTGGTAATTTGGCGAGCCCAAATTCCCCCAAGGCCCCAATTTCTCACTCACGGGCCAAAAAAATTTGGTTCAAATTTTGTTAATTCCCTCGAGCGGGGAACTCTCCGCGCCAACATCCACCCAGTGCAAAAGTATCTTAATAAAATAAAGAAATCTCCCGAGTAAATTTTTTTCCACCCCATGTGAAATGGGAACAAAAGTTATAAACTATATTCTCACACGTATGAGTCGTATAAGTTAAAAGCTAGGGTTTCTTATTCACATTTTCAAGTCCGTTCTCTCTTTCTCTTTTAGGTTTAGTAGCAGCGGCTGCAGGATAATCGAGGGTTTCTCTTCATCGCACACTAAATTCTTGGGTAAACTTTTGTTCTTTACTTCGATTTTAAGTTCAGGTTTTCTTTTTGAGCATGCATACATTTGATTTTAAGCTTTTAGATTCACTGTCTAGGGTTTAAATTCGGGAATTATCAAAAGTATTGATTTTTATTTTTAGTCTTTAAAGTTGTCTTTTTGCTAATTTAAGCTTTGATTTTAAGATTAGGATCTTATTTTGAGCAGGCATATATTTTATTTTAAGATTCCACCGCCTAGGGTTCAGTTTGGGGATTATTTTACAGCAAGACAATTTTTTTGTTTTTGGTTTTTGTTTTTGGTTTTTGTTTTTTGTCTTTTGATGTTTGTTTAATTCTTTTTTACATTTGTTTTTGGGATGGATGGAATCTTCCATCAACCTTTGTTTTTTTTCTTTCTCTGAAACTTGTCCTGTAACTTAAAAAGAAAAGAAGAACTCTAAATCCTTTGATTTACCTTATGTTCCATGGATTTTTTCTTTGAAGTTCATATACATTTTTCGACACATATTTGTGCACGTAAACCATGCACCCAGTCACGTATTTAATAGAATTTATTTTTGCAAGTTTTTCCTTTAAGAAATTAATTCTAAAAATATTTTCTTAAGAGTTTTTTTAAGGCAAAATTCTTTTTACGTGTTTAACTTGTTTTTGAAGAAAACAAATACCTAACTTGATTTGCAAGTATCTTCTCCTTTAAATATAACTCGAAAATTTGTTTTCAAACCTACCGAAAATTCTTGTTTCACTATAGGGTTTCTCCATACATTTTACTTCCAGCCCCGTTGCTGATTTCGAAGAGAGGGTAACTTGCGTTGTGCTAACTCAAGTTATATCGGGCAGTCTTATCCTGGACACATCTTGACAAGGGGTTTAGCATTACTCAACTCGAGTACACCCGCGAACTAATGTGGTAAGGACAACTTGTTGAAGCTGTGATTCTGTCCTCGTCAAGTTGATTCGGTAGAGTTGTTTCGGATTAATTCTTTACATATTAGTTTTTGATACATCTAACGTGTTGTTAATTGTTGCAAGATCCCAACACATGACAAATAACATTTTGTTTAAATTTTAATAATTTGGTTAAGCGGAAAATTTTCCAATATGTACCTAACAAAATTTAGTTCAAATTTTGGTAATTTGGCGAGCCCAAATTTCCCCCCAAGGCCCCAATTTCTCAATCACAAGCCAAAAAAAATTGGGTTCAAATTTTGTTAATTTCCCCGAGCGGGAACTCTCCACGCCAACATCCACCCAGTGCAAAAGTATCTTAATAAAATAAATAAATCTCCCGAGTAAATTTGTTTCCGCCCCATGTGAAATGGGAATAAAAGTTATAAACTATATTCTCACCCGTATGAGTCGTATAAGTTAGAAGATAAGGTTTCTTCTTCACATTTTCAAGTCCGTTCTCTCTCTCTTTTAGGTTTAGTAGCAGCGGCTGCAGGATAATCAAGGGTTTCTCTTCATCGCACACTAAATTCTTGGGTAAATCATTGTTCTTTACTTCGATTTTAAGTTCATGTTTTCTTTTTTAACATGCATACCTTCGATTTTAAGCTTTTAGATTCACTGTCTAGGGTTTAATTTGGGGTATTACCAAAAGTATTGATTTTTATTTTTAGTCTTTGAAGTTGTCTTTTTGCTAATTTAAGCTTTGATTTTAAGCTTAAGATCTTATTTTGAGCAGGCAGATTCCACCGCCTAGGGTTCAGTTTGGGGATTATTTTACAGCAAGACAATTTTTTTTTTGTTTGTTTAATTCTTTTTTACATTTGTTTTTTGGATGGATGGAATCTTCCATCAACCTTTGTTTTTTTTCTTTCTCTGTAACTTGTCCTGTAACTTAAAAAGAAAAGAAGAACTCTAAATCCTTTGATTTACCTTATGTTCCATGGATTTTTTCTTTGAAGTTCATATACATTTTTCGACCCATATTTGTGCACATAAACCATGCACCAAGTCACGTATTTAATAGAATTTATTTTTGCAAGTTTTTCTTTAAGGAATTAATTCTAAAAATATTTTCTTAAGAGTTTTATTTAAGGCAAAATTCATTTTACGTGTTTAACTTGTTTTTGAAGAAAACAAATACCTAACTTGATTTGCAAGTATCTTCTCCTTTAAATATAACTAGATTTTTTTTTTCAAACCTACCGAAAATTCTTCTTTCACTCTAGGGTTTCTCCGTACGTTTTACTTCCAGCCCCGTTGCTGAGTTCGAAGAGAGGGTAACTTGCGTTGTGCTAACTCAAGTTATATCGGGCAGTCTTATCCTGGACACATCTTAGCTGTGAGAGTTTAGCATTACTAAACTCGAGTATACCCGCGAACTAATGTGTTATGGACAACTTGTTGAACCTGTGATTCTGTCCTCGTCAAGTTGATTCGGGTAGAGTTGTTTCGGATTATTTCTTTACATATTAGTTTTTGATACATCTAACGTGTTGTTTATTGTTGCAAGATCCCTACACATGACAAATAACATTTTGTTTAAATTTTAATAATTTGGTTAAGCGGAAAATTTTCCAACATGTACAAAACAAAATTTAGTTCAAATTTTGGTAATTTGGCGAGCCCAAATTTCCCCCCAAGGCCCCAATTTCTCACTCATAGGCCAAAAAAAATTGGGTTCAAATTTTGTTAATTTCCCCGAGCGGGAACTCTCCACGCCAACATCCACCCAGTGCAAAAGTATCTTAATAAAATAAAGAAATCTCCCGAGTAAATTTTTTTCCACCCCATGTGAAATGGGAACAAAAGTTATAAACTATATTCTCACCCGTATGAGTCGTATAAGTTAAAAGCTAGGGTTTCTTATTCACATTTTCAAGTCCGTTCTCTCTCTCTTTTAGGTTTAGTAGCAGCGGCTGCAGGATAATCGAGGGTTTCTCTTCATCGCACACTAAATTCTTGGGTAAATTTTTGTTCTTTACTTCGATTTTAAGTTCAGGTTTTCTTTTTGAGCATGCATACCTTTGATTTTAAGCTTTTAGATTCACTTGTCTAGGGTTTAAATTAGGGGAATTATCAAAAGTATTGATTTTTACTTTTAGTCTTTAAAGTTGTCTTTTTGCTAATTTAAGCTTTGATTTTAAGATTAGGATCTTATTTTGAGCAGCATATATTTTATTTTAAGATTCCACCGCCTAGGGTTCAGTTTGGGGATTATTTTACAGCAAGACAATTTTTTTGTTTTTGTTTTTTTTTTTGATTTTTTATTTTTTGTCTTTTGATGTTTGTTAAATTCTTTTTTACATTTGTTTTTGGGATGGATGGAATCTTCCATCAACCTTTGTTTTTTTTCTTTCTCTGAAACTTGTCCTGTAACTTAAAAAGAAAAGAAGAACTCTAAATCCTTTGATTTACCTTATGTTCCATGGATTTTTTCTTTGAAGTTCATATACATTTTTCGACCCATATTTGTGCACGTAAACCATGCACCCACTCACGTATTTAATAGAATTTATTTTTGCAAGTTTTTCCTTTAAGAAATTAATTCTAAAAATATTTTCTTAAGAGTTTTTTTTAAGGCAAAATTCTTTTTACGTGTTTAACTTGTTTTTGAAGAAAACAAATACCTAACTTGATTTGCAAGTATCTTCTCCTTTAAATATAACTCGAAAATTTGTTTTCAAACCTACCGAAAATTCTTCTTTCACTATAGGGTTTCTCCATACATTTTACTTCCATCCCCGTTCTTTGAGTTCGAAGAGAGGTAACTTGCGTTGTACTAACTCAAGTTATATCGGAGGCGATCTTATCCTGGACACATCTTCGCTTGTGAGGGGTTTAGCATTACTCAACTCGAGTACACCCGCGAACTAATGTGGTAAGGACAACTTGTTGAACCTGTGATTCTGTCCTCGTCAAGTTGATTCGGTAGAGTTGTTTCGGATTAATTCTTTACATATTAGTTTTTGATACATCTAACGTGTTGTTTATTGTTGCAAGATCCCAACACAAGACAAATAACATTTTGTTTAAATTTTAATAATTTGGCTATTCGGAAAATTTTCCAACATGTACCTAACAAAATTTAGTTCAACTTTTGGTAATTTGGCGAGCCCAAATTTACCCCCAAGGCCCCAATTTCTCACTCACAAGCCAAAAAAAATTGGGTTCAAATTTTGTTAATTTCCCCGAGCGGGAACTCTCCACGCCAACATCCACCCAGTGCAAAAGTATCTTAATAAAATAAATAAATCTCCCGAGTAAATTTGTTTCCGCCCCATGTGAAATGGGAATAAAAGTTATAAACTATATTCTCACCCATATGAGTCGTATAAGTTAGAAGATAGGGTTTCTTCTTCACATTTTCAAGTCCGTTCTCTCTCTTTTTAGGTTTAGTAGCAAATGGCTGCAGGATAATCGAGGGTTTCTCTTCATCGCACACTAAATTCTTGGGTAAATCATTGTTCTTTACTTCGATTTTAAGTTCATGTTTTCTTTTTTAACATGCATACCTTCGATTTTAAGCTTTTAGATTCACTGTCTAGGGTTTAATTTGGGGTATTATCAAAAGTATTGATTTTTATTTTTAGTCTTTGAAGTTGTCTTTTTGCTAATTTAAGCTTTGATTTTAAGCTTAGGATCTTATTTTGAGCAGGCATAAGATTCCACCGCCTAGGGTTCAATTTGGGGATTATTTTACAGCAAGACAATTTTTTTTTTTTTTTGTTTGTTTAATTCTTTTTTACATTTGTTTTTGGGATGGATGGAATCTTCCATCAACCTTTGTTTTTTTTTTCTTTCTCTCAGAACTTGTCCCGTAACTTAAAAAGAAAAGAAGAACTCTAAATCCTTTGATTTACCTTATGTTCCATGGATTTTTTCTTTGAAGTTCATATACATTTTTCGACCCATATTTGTGCACATAAACCATGCACCAAGTCACGTATTTAATAGAATTTATTTTTGCAAGTTTTTTCTTTAAGGAATTAATTCTAAAAATATTTTCTTAAGAGTTTTATTTAAGGCAAAATTCATTTTACGTGTTTAACTTGTTTTTGAAGAAAACAAATACCTAACTTGATTTGCAAGTATCTTCTCCTTTAAATATAACTAGATTTTTTTTTCAAACCTACCGAAAATTCTTCTTTCACTCTAGGGTTTCTCCGTACGTTTTACTTCCAGCCAGTTCTTTGAGTTCGAAGAGAGGGTAACTTGCGTTGTGCTAACTCAAGTTATATCGGGCAGTCTTATCTGGACACATCTTATTTGAGAGTTTAGCATTACTAAACTCGAGTATACCCGCGAACTAATGTGTTATGGACAACTTGTTGAACCTGTGATTCTGTCCTCGTCAAGTTGATTCGGGTAGAGTTGTTTCGGATTATTTCTTTACATATTAGTTTTTGATACATCTAACGTGTTGTTTATTGTTGCAAGATCCCTACACATGACAAATAACATTTTGTTTAAATTTTAATAATTTGGTTAAGCGGAAAATTTTCCAACATGTACAAAACAAAATTTAGTTCAAATTTTGGTAATTTGGCGAGCCCAAATTTCCCCCCAAGGCCCCAATTTCTCACTCATAGGCCAAAAAAAATTGGGTTCAAATTTTGTTAATTTCCCCGAGCGGGAACTCTCCACGCCAACATCCACCCAGTGCAAAAGTATCTTAATAAAATAAAGAAATCTCCCGAGTAAATTTGTTTCCGCTCCATTTGAAATGGGAACAAAAGTTATAAACTATATTCTCACCCGTATGAGTGGTATAAGTTAGAAGATAGGGTTTCTTATTCACATTTTCAAGTCCGTTCTCTCTCTCTTTTAGGTTTAGTAGCAGCGGCTGCAGGATAATCGAGGGTTTCTCTTCATCGCACAATAAATTCTTGGGTAAATCATTGGTCTTTAATTCGATTTTAAGTTCATGTTTTCTTTTTTAACATGCATACCTTCGATTTTAAGCTTTTAGATTCACTGTCTAGGGTTTAAATTCGGGAATTATCAAAAGTATTGATTTTTATTTTTATTCTTTGAAGTTGTCTTTTTGCTAATTTAAGCTTTGATTTTAATCTTAGGATCTTATTTTGAGCAGGCATAAGATTCCACCGCCTAGGGTTCAGTTTGGGGATTATTTTACAGCAAGACAAATTTTTTTTTTTTTAATTCTTTTTTACATTTGTTTTTGGGATGGATGGAATCTTCCATCAACCTTTGTTTTTTTTCTTTCTCTGTAACTTGTCCTGTAACTTAAAAAGAAAAGAAGAACTCTAAATCCTTTGATTTACCTTATGTTCCATGGATTTTTTTCTTTGAAGTTCATATACATTTTTCGACCCATATTTGTGCACGTAAACCATGCACCAAGTCATGTATTGAATAGAATTTATTTTTGCAAGTTTTTTCTTTAAGGAATTAATTCTAAAAATATTTTCTTAAGAGTTTATTTAAGGCAAAATTCTTTTTACGTGTTTAACTTGTTTTTGAAGAAAACAAATACCTAACTTGATTTGCAAGTATCTTCTCCTTTAAATATAACTCAAAAATTTGTTTTCAAACCTACCGAAAATTCTTCTTTCACTATAGGGTTTCTCCATACATTTTACTTCCATCCCCGTTGCTGATTTCGAAGAGAGGGTAACTTGCGTTGTGCTAACTCAAGTTATATCGGGCAGTCTTATCCTGGACACATCTTCGCTGTGAGGGGTTTAGCATTACTCAACTCGAGTACACCCGCGAACTAATGTGGTAAGGACAACTTGTTGAAGCTATGATTCTGTCCTCGTCAAGTTGATTCGGTAGAGTTGTTTCGGATTAATTCTTTACATATTTGTTTTTGATACATCTAACGTGTTGTTAATTGTTGCAAGATCCCAACACATGACAAATCACATTTTGTTTAAATTTTAATAATTTGGCTAAGCGGAAAATTTTCCAACATGTACCTAACAAAATTTAGTTCAAATTTTGGTAATTTGGCGAGCCCAAATTTCCCCCCAAGGCCCCAATTTCTCACTCACAAGCCAAAAAAAATTGGGTTCAAATTTTGTTAATTTCCCCGAGCGGGAACTCTCCACGCCAACATCCACCCAGTGCAAAAGTATCTTAATAAAATAAATAAATCTCCCGAGTAAATTTGTTTCCGCCCCATGTGAAATGGGAATAAAAGTTATAAACTATATTCTCACCCGTATGAGTCGTATAAGTTAGAAGATAAGGTTTTTTCTTCACATTTTCAAGTCCGTTCTCTCTCTCTTTTAGGTTTAGTAGCAGCGGCTGCAGGATAATCAAGGGTTTCTCTTCATCGCACACTAAATTCTTAGGTAAATCATTGTTCTTTACTTCCATTTTAAGTTCATGTTTTCTTTTTTAACATGCATACCTTCGATTTTAAGCTTTTAGATTCACTGTCTAGGGTTTAATTTGGGGTATTATCAAAAGTATTGATTTTTATTTTTAGTCTTTGAAGTTGTCTTTTTGCTAATTTAAGCTTTGATTTTAAGCTTAGGATCTTATTTTGAGCAGGCAGATTCCACCGCCTAGGGTTCAGTTTGGGGATTATTTTACAGCAAGACAATTTTTTTTTTTTTGTTTGTTTAATTCTTTTTTACATTTGTTTTTTGGATGGATGGAATCTTCCATCAACCTTTGTTTTTTTTCTTTCTCTGTAACTTGTCCTGTAACTTAAAAAGAAAAGAAGAACTCTAAATCCTTTGATTTACCTTATGTTCCATGGATTTTTTCTTTGAAGTTCATATACATTTTTCGACCCATATTTGTGCACATAAACCATGCACCAAGTCACGTATTTAATAGAATTTATTTTTGCAAGTTTTTTCTTTAAGGAATTAATTCTAAAAATATTTTCTTAAGAGTTTTATTTAAGGCAAAATTCATTTTACGTGTTTAACTTGTTTTTGAAGAAAACAAATACCTAACTTGATTTGCAAGTATCTTCTCCTTTAAATATAACTAGATTTTTTTTTCAAACCTACCGAAAATTCTTCTTTCACTCTAGGGTTTCTCCGTACGTTTTACTTCCAGCCCCGTTGCTGAGTTCGAAGAGAGGGTAACTTGCGTTGTGCTAACTCAAGTTATATCGGGCAGTCTTATCCTGGACACATCTTCGCTGTGAGAGTTTAGCATTACTAAACTCGAGTATACCCGCGAACTAATGTGTTATGGACAACTTGTTGAACCTGTGATTCTGTCCTCGTCAAGTTGATTCGGGTAGAGTTGTTTCGGATTATTTCTTTACATATTAGTTTTTGATACATCTAACGTGTTGTTTATTGTTGCAAGATCCCTACACATGACAAATAACATTTTGTTTAAATTTTAATAATTTGGTTAAGCGGAAAATTTTCCAACATGCACAAAACAAAATTTAGTTCAAATTTTGGTAATTTGGCGAGCCTAAATTTCCCCCCAAGGCCCCAATTTCTCACTCATAGGCCAAAAAAAATTGGGTTCAAATTTTGTTAATTTCCCCCTAGCGGGAACTCTCCACGCCAACATCCACCCAAAGGTGCAAAAGTATCTTAATAAAATAAAGAAATCTCCCGAGTAAATTTTTTTCCACCCAATGTGAAATGGGAACAAAAGTTATAAACTATATTCTCACCCGTATGAGTCGTATAAGTTAAAAGCTAGGGTTTCTTATTCACATTTTCAAGTCCGTTCTCTCTCTCTTTTAGGTTTAGTAGCAGCGGCTGCAGGATAATCGAGGGTTTCTCTTCATCGCACACTAAATTCTTGGGTAAATTTTTGTTCTTTACTTCGATTTTAAGTTCAGGTTTTCTTTTTGAGCATGCATACCTTTGATTTTAAGCTTTTAGATTCACTGTCTAGGGTTTAAATTCGGGAATTATCAAAAGTATTGATTTTTACTTTTAGTCTTTAAAGTTGTCTTTTTGCTAATTTAAGCTTTGATTTTAAGATTAAGATCTTATTTTGAGCAGGCATATATTTTATTTTAAGATTCCACCGCCTAGGGTTCAGTTTGGGGATTATTTTACAGCAAGACAATTTTTTTGTTTTTGTTTTTTTTTTTTTGATTTTTGATTTTTTGTCTTTTGATGTTTGTTTAATTCTTTTTTACATTTGTTTTTGGGATGGATGGAATCTTCCATCAACCTTTGTTTTTTTTCTTTCTCTGTAACTTGTCATGTAACTTAAAAAGAAAAGAAGAACTCTAAATCCTTTGATTTACCTTATGTTCCATGGATTTTTTCTTTGAAGTTCATATACATTTTTCGACCCATATTTGTGCACGTAAACCATGCACCCACTCACGTATTTAATAGAATTTATTTTTGCAAGTTTTTCCTTTAAGGAATTAATTCTAAAAATATTTTCTTAAGAGTTTTATTTAAGGCAAAATTATTTTTACGTGTTTAACTTGTTTTTGAAGAAAACAAATACCTAACTTGATTTGCAAGTATCTTCTCCTTTAAATATAACTCGAAAATTTGTTTTCAAACCTACCGAAAATTCTTCTTTCACTATAGGGTTTCTCCATACATTTTACTTCCATCCCGTTCTTGAGTTCGAAGAGGGTAACTTGCGTTGTGCTAACTCAAGTTATATCGGGCAGTCTTATCCTGGACACATCTTCGCTGTGAGGGGTTTAGCATTACTCAACTCGAGTACACCCGCGAACTAATGTGTTATGGACAACTTGTTGAACCTGTGATTCTGTCCTCGTCAAGTTGATTCGGTAGAGTTGTTTCAGATTAATTCTTTACATATTAGTTTTTGATACATCTAACGTGTTGTTTATTGTTGCAAGATCCCAACACAAGACAAATAACATTTTGTTTAAATTTTAATAATTTGGTTAAGCGGAAAATTTTCCAACATGCACAAAACAAAATTTAGTTCAAATTTTGGTAATTTGGCGAGCCTAAATTTCCCCCCAAGGCCCCAATTTCTCACTCATAGGCCAAAAAAAAATTGGGTTCAAATTTTGTTAATTTCCCCGAGCGGGAACTCTCCACGCCAACATCCACCCAGTGCAAAAGTATCTTAATAAAATAAAGAAATCTCCCGAGTAAATTTTTTTCCACCCAATGTGAAATGGGAACAAAAGTTATAAACTATATTCTCACCCGTATGAGTCGTATAAGTTAAAAGCTAGGGTTTCTTATTCACATTTTCAAGTCCGTTCTCTCTCTCTTTTAGGTTTAGTAGCGGCCCGGTGGGATAATCGAGGTTTCTCTTCATCGCACACTAAATTCTTGGGTAAATTTTTGTTCTTTACTTCGATTTTAAGTTCGGGTTTTCTTTTTGAGCATGCATACCTTTGATTTTAAGCTTTTAGATTCACTTTGTCTAGGGTTTAAATTCGGAATTATCAAAAGTATTGATTTTTACTTTTAGTCTTTAAAGTTGTCTTTTTGCTAATTTAAGCTTTGATTTTAAGATTAAGATCTTATTTTGAGCAGGCATATATTTTATTTTAAGATTCCACCGCCTAGGGTTCAGTTTGGGGATTATTTTACAGCAAGACAATTTTTTTGTTTTTGTTTTTTTTTTTTTGATTTTTGTTTTTTTGTCTTTTGATGTTTGTTAAATTCTTTTTTACATTTGTTTTTGGGATGGATGGAATCTTCCATCAACCTTTGTTTTTTTTCTTTCTCTGTAACTTGTCATGTAACTTAAAAAGAAAAGAAGAACTCTAAATCCTTTGATTTACCTTATGTTCCATGGATTTTTTTCTTTGAAGTTCATATACATTTTTCGACCCATATTTGTGCACGTAAACCATGCACCCACTCACGTATTTAATAGAATTTATTTTTGCAAGTTTTTCCTTTAAGGAATTAATTCTAAAAATATTTTCTTAAGAGTTTTATTTAAGGCAAAATTATTTTTACGTGTTTAACTTGTTTTTGAAGAAAACAAATACCTAACTTGATTTGCAAGTATCTTCTCCTTTAAATATAACTCGAAAATTTGTTTTCAAACCTACCGAAAATTCTTCTTTCACTATAGGGTTTCTCCATACATTTTACTTCCATCCCCGTTGCTGAGTTCGAAGAGAGGGTAACTTGCGTTGTGCTAACTCAAGTTATATCGGGCAGTCTTATCCTGGACACATCTTCGCTGTGAGGGGTTTAGCATTACTCAACTCGAGTACACCCGCGAACTAATGTGGTAAGGACAACTTGTTGAACCTGTGATTCTGTCCTCGTCAAGTTGATTCGGTAGAGTTGTTTCAGATTAATTCTTTACATATTAGTTTTTGATACATCTAACGTGTTGTTTATTGTTGCAAGATCCCAACACAAGACAAATAACATTTTGTTTAAATTTTAATAATTTGGCTATTCGGAAAATTTTCCAACATGTACCTAACAAAATTTAGTTCAACTTTTGGTAATTTGGCGAGCCCAAATTTCCCCCCAAGGCCCCAATTTCTCACTCACAAGCCAAAAAAATTGGGTTCAAATTTTGTTAATTTCCCGAGCGGGAACTCTCCACGCCAACATCCACCCAAAGTGCAAAAGTATCTTAATAAAATAAATAAATCTCCCGAGTAAATTTGTTTCGCCCCATGTGAAATGGGAATAAAAGTTATAAACTATATTCTCACCCATATGAGTCGTATAAGTTAGAAGATAGGGTTTCTTCTTCACATTTTCAAGTCCGTTCTCTCTCTCTTTTAGGTTTAGTAGCAGCGGCTGCAGGATAATCGAGGGTTTCTCTTCATCGCACACTAAATTCTTGGGTAAATCATTGTTCTTTACTTCGATTTTAAGTTCATGTTTTCTTTTAACATGCATACCTTCGATTTTAAGCTTTTAGATTCACTGTCTAGGGTTTAATTTGGGGTATTATCAAAAGTATTGATTTTTATTTTTAGTCTTTGAAGTTGTCTTTTTGCTAATTTAAGCTTTGATTTTAAGCTTAGGATCTTATTTTGAGCAGGCATAAGATTCCACCGCCTAGGGTTCAATTTGGGGATTATTTTACAGCAAGACAATTTTTTTTTTTTTTTTGTTTGTTTAATTCTTTTTTACATTTGTTTTTGGGATGGATGGAATCTTCCATCAACCTTTGTTTTTTTTCTTTCTCTGTAACTTGTCCTGTAACTTAAAAAGAAAAGAAGAACTCTAAATCCTTTGATTTACCTTATGTTCCATGGATTTTTCTTTGAAGTTCATATACATTTTTCGACCCATATTTGTGCACATAAACCATGCACCAAGTCACGTATTTAATAGAATTTATTTTTGCAAGTTTTTTCTTTAAGGAATTAATTCTAAAAATATTTTCTTAAGAGTTTTATTTAAGGCAAAATTCATTTTACGTGTTTAACTTGTTTTTGAAGAAAACAAATACCTAACTTGATTTGCAAGTATCTTCTCCTTTAAATATAACTAGATTTTTTTTTTCAAACCTACCGAAAATTCTTCTTTCACTCTAGGGTTTCTCCGTACGTTTTACTTCCAGCCCCGTTGCTGAGTTCGAAGAGAGGGTAACTTGCGTTGTGCTAACTCAAGTTATATCGGGCAGTCTTATCCTGGACACATCTTCGCTGTGAGAGTTTAGCATTACTAAACTCGAGTATACCCGCGAACTAATGTGTTATGGACAACTTGTTGAACCTGTGATTCTGTCCTCGTCAAGTTGATTCGGGTAGAGTTGTTTCGGATTATTTCTTTACATATTAGTTTTGATACATCTAACGTGTTGTTTATTGTTGCAAGATCCCTACACATGACAAATAACATTTTGTTTAAATTTTAATAATTTGGTTAAGCGGAAAATTTTCCAACATGTACAAAACAAAATTTAGTTCAAATTTTGGTAATTTGGCGAGCCCAAATTTCCCCCCAAGGCCCCAATTTCTCACTCATAGGCCAAAAAAAATTGGGTTCAAATTTTTTAATTTCCCAGAGCGGAACTCTCCACGCCAACATCCACCCGGTGCAAAAGTATCTTAATAAAATAAAGAAATCTCCGAGTAAATTTGTTTCCGCTCCATTTGAAATGGGAACAAAAGTTATAAACTATATTCTCACCCGTATGAGTCGTATAAGTTAGAAGATAGGGTTTCTTATTCACATTTTCAAGTCCGTTCTCTCTCTCTTTTAGGTTTAGTAGCAGCGGCTGCAGGATAATCGAGGGTTTCTCTTCATCGCACACTAAATTCTTGGGTAAATCATTGGTCTTTAATTCGATTTTAAGTTCATGTTTTCTTTTTTAACATGCATACCTTCGATTTTAAGCTTTTAGATTCACTGTCTAGGGTTTAAATTCGGGAATTATCAAAAGTATTGATTTTTATTTTTATTCTTTGAAGTTGTCTTTTTGCTAATTTAAGCTTTGATTTTAATCTTAGGATCTTATTTTGAGCAGGCATAAGATTCCACCGCATAGGGTTCAGTTTGGGGATTATTTTACAGCAAGACAAATTTTTTTTTTTTAATTCTTTTTTACATTTGTTTTTGGGATGGATGGAATCTTCCATCAACCTTTGTTTTTTTTCTTTCTCTGTAACTTGTCCTGTAACTTAAAAAGAAAAGAAGAACTCTAAATCCTTTGATTTACCTTATGTTCCATGGATTTTTTCTTTGAAGTTCATATACATTTTTCGACCCATATTTGTGCACGTAAACCATGCACCAAGTCATGTATTGAATAGAATTTATTTTTGCAAGTTTTTTCTTTAAGGAATTAATTCTAAAAATATTTTCTTAAGAGTTTATTTAAGGCAAAATTCTTTTTACGTGTTTAACTTGTTTTTGAAGAAAACAAATACCTAACTTGATTTGCAAGTATCTTCTCCTTTAAATATAACTCAAAAATTTGTTTTCAAACCTCTGAAAATTCTTCTTTCACTATAGGGTTTCTCCATACATTTTACTTCCATCCCCGTTCTTTGAGTTCGAAGAGAGGTAACTTGCGTTGTGCTATCTCAAGTTATATCGGGCAGTCTTATCCTGGACACATCTTATTTGTGAGGGGTTTAGCATTACTCAACTCCGAGTACACCCGCGAACTAATGTGTTAAGGACAACTTGTTGAACCTATGATTCTGTCCTCGTCAAGTTGATTCGGTAGAGTTGTTTCGGATTATTTCTTTACATATTAGTTTTTGATACATCTAACGTGTTGTTTATTGTTGCAAGATCCCAACACATGACAAATAACATTTTGTTTAAATTTTAATAATTTGGCTGAGCGGAAAATTTTCCAACATGTGCCAAACAAAATTTGGTTCAAATTTTGGTAATTTGGCGAGCCCAAATTCCCCCCCAAGGCCCCAATTTCTCACTCACAAGCCAATTTTTTTTAGTTCAACGACTATATTCTGTGAGGAAAATGACTACTTTGGGCACTCACAACAGTTGAAGCTGGAAAACATATTCTACTCAATGATCTTTACTGGAAGAGCAATATACCTTAAGCCCTATTGCAAATGCTTAACCGTATCAAACTTAATTATCTGTCTAAATTAGAGCAGAATAAAGCAAAGTTCTACAAATGGAGGAAAATGACTACCTTGATTTAGAGCACCCACAACAGTCGCTAGATCCTTTCAGACTCAAGCACATTCATTCCATTGTAAACTCTTTACTCCAACTCATTGACAATGACTGACGTTCCTTCCGCTCATTCATTCCATGATAATCATTATTCTTTTTTAGTAGCCATACGTCATAACAGTGAACTCCTCTTCCGACTAGCCAAACGGCACAAAACAAAAATCCGTCCAAAACCCCTGTTCTAGTAAGACACCATTCACTCCCCGATGGCGAAGGAGGCGGTGATAGATATTCACCAAACTTTTCCTCAGCCAAATCAAAGGTGATGATCATTTCTAAATCCTCTTTCATCCAATAAAGAGATCCATTAGCAAAGAGAGGTTCTGGTTGTTGACGATAATATGGGTCGAATTCAAAATTGAACTTCCTAAGTATTCTCCAACCATTGCCACTGCCTAGAGTGTATAAATGAACTTCTACAAACTCTGGCTTCAACGAATATATTTCTACAACTTTGCACACCAAGCTATGTTTTCTGTATGGGCACAAAAGTTATCTCTTGGAGTTCTAAAAAACAAAATACAGTGGCACTATCATCAGCCGAATCAGAATACATAGCATCAACAAGTGCAGCATGTGAAGCGGTATGGTTGAGAATAATAATGACCGACCTACAAAAAAAAGCAAAAGCAGGCAGACAATTATCTACTGTGACAATATGTCAACAATTGCAATGACAAAAAATCCAGTCATCCACGGACGGACGAAGCACATAGAGCTACGACACCACTTCATCAGAGAGCTGGTAGAAAACAAAGAAATCGAGCTCCAATTATGTCCTACACAAGAACAAAATGCGGACATTTTCACAAAAGCAGTCACGGTGGATAAGTTCAATCATTTCAGGGAAAAGCTTAACATCACAGATTTAGAGGGGGTGTTAAAGATACAAGCTAATTTGTAATTTGATCCAAAATGATCTACACACGTTTAATGGCTCAAAGAAGCTAGTTTTCCACACTGGGTAAAGCCCATAACTATCCAGGATTATCGAGCATTGACTAGAGAATTCTATCTCTAGAGTCTTCTTATGTTAGTCGATATCTAGAGAATTCCTTCTCTAGACTTTTCTTTCTCTATGTCGGTCAATTAGCTCTAGAGCCTTCAGTGTCTAGAGTGTTCTCTTGGTCGGTTGAGTTAGCCTATAAATAGGCAACGGTTGGTTCATTTGTAACCATCGAAAACTCAAGTGAGGAAGCATCGGAAAGAGTGAGAGCTAGTTAGTAAGCAAGTCAAGTGACTGCTATTGTAAGTAGAGTGAGCCAAAGAGCTACACTAAAATTCCCTTGTAACATTATCATTTCCAAATTAATCAAAGCCTCACTTTTCAATTAAACCAACCTCTTTTCCAAAACTAATTTCCAAAAATAATTTTCATAAACCCATCACACTTCCGCATTGCGCCAACAAATTTGGTATCAGAGCAAACCTAGCCCAGTAATCCTAAAACTCTACACATGGCAATTAACCAAAGTATTCAAGGTTTCAATTATGCCCAAAGTTTAATTCCAATTTTTGATGGTGAGATTTATGATTATTGGAGTTTACAAATGAAGACATTATTCATTTCACAAGACCTATGGGATTTTGTGAAAGAAGGATATAAGGTACCCGAGTCGACAGAAACTCTATTGTCATGGACGGATGCAGCGAAAAGGGAGTACAAGGAAAATAAGAAGAAGGATGCTAAAGCACTACTGTTTCTACAACAAGGGGTGAGCAAAGCAATATTTCCTCGAATTTTTGTGGCGAAAACTTCGAAGGAGGCCTGGAATATTCTCAAAGTGGCGTTCCAAGGTTCCAAAAAGGTAATCTCCATAAAACTACAAAATTTATGGCGAGATTTTGACAATTTACTTATGAAAGAAACTGAAACTATCCTGAACTTCTTTTCAAGAGTTACTGGAATAGTAAATCAAATCAGTAGTTATGGAGGTACTATAGAAAATAAAAGAGTTGTGGAAAAGATTTTAAGAAGCTTACCATTCAAATTCGATCATATCGTCGCTGCCATTGAGGAGTCAAAAAACCTATCGACTCTCTCGGTACATGAACTAATGGGTTCACTAGAGGCGCATGAAAAAAGAATAAATTGGTTCGCGGAGCAAACGTTGGCGCGGCGTTTCAGTCAAAAATAAATTTCAGTGAAAAGAATAATACGAAAGCGAGAAAAGAAAGCTCTAGGGGGGGATCATCATCAACATCACCTCACTAGAAAGGGTCGACGTCAAATCAATGGCCCAAGAATTTTTACCGCGGACGTGGAAGAGGAAAAGGAGGTTATAGAAACAACAGCCAAAGGTACAGCAAAAATTACTCCTCAAATCTCCAATGTAATGTTTGCAAAAAGTTTGGCCATGCAACTGAAAATTGCAAGTACAAGTGCACAAAGTGTGATAAATTAAATCACATGGAAAAAGATTGTTGGCTGAATGAAGCCAATTATATAAAAAAAAATGATTCTCAAAATCAAGTATTTTATTCCTGCCTCACCTCGCAACAAGAATCGCAAGGTATATGGTATGTCGACAGTGGATGCAACAGCCATATGACAGGAAACAAAGAATATTTCGTAAAATTGGAGGAGCAAGAGATTCCACCGGTCAAACTCGGAGATGGAAAGTTCCAGAATGTTGAAGGAAGTGGATTCATATCCGTACGTACAAGGTCAGGTAAAACTCGATACATATCTAATTTTCTTTATGTTCCTGGCCTGGCTCAAAACCTATTAAGTGTTGGAGAACTCATAAGAAAAGCGTACTCACTACATTTTGAAGACGGTATGTGCACAATTTATGATAAAATTAACAAGCAATTGGTGGCAAAGGTGAAAATGTCAGCAAATTTTGTCTTTTCCCTATCTATGCCATCAATTGAGAATTGTGCAATGAGTACTAATCATATAGATGAGTGCAAGTTATGGCATTTGAGGTACGGACATCTCAACTACAGATCCTTGAAGGTTCTAAAATCAAAGAACATGGTAATTGGTCTTCCTAATATCAGCGGTGGAGATAAAATATGTGAAGGTTGTATTCTTGGGAAGTTTCATAGACTTACATTTACAAATAAATCGTAGAGAGCAAGAAGGCCCCTTAAATTGGTGCACGCCGATATATGCGGTCCGACAAGAACAACCTCACCCAACAACAGAAGATATTTTCTATTATTCGTGGACGATTATACCAGGATGATGTGGGTGTACATTCTCGAGCAAAAGTCTGAGGCATTCACTAAATTCCTAGAGTTCAAGGCGTTGGCAGAAAAGCAAAGTAGTCATCAACTAAAGGTTTTCCGTACAGACTATGGTGGAGAATTTACTTCTAATAAATTTATCAACTATTGCAAAAAAAACGGTATTAAGAAGGAGCTTACCGTTCGATACACTCCACAACAAAACGGCGTCGCGGAAAGGAAAAATCGTACGATCGTAGAAATGGCTCGCAACATGTTTAAAGCAAGGAATCTACCCAACAGCTATTGGGCAGAAGCAGTTAATACGGCTGTCTACATCCTTAATCGTTCGCCAACAAAAGCAGTTCTCAACAAAACTCCATATGAAGATTGGCATAAGAAAAAGCCTGAGGTAACTTCTTTTAAAATTTTTGGTTGCGTCGCATATTCACATATTCCATCCTAACATAGAGAAAAATTTGATGAAAAAGGATAAAAGTTAATATTCATCGGATACAGCGAAGAGTCTAAAGCCTATAGACTTCTAAAGCCAGATACAAAGGAATTGGTAATTTCAAGAGATGTTATCTTCGATGAATTCAAAGCCTGGGATTGGAATGATGGACCAGATTACCACGAGTTACCACTACTCATTGAAGAAGAGCCAGATCATCCACGTCAGGTTGAAAGTACTCCACCAGTAAGCCCGAGATCTCCTAGTCCAACACAACAAAGTCCAAGTTCATCGGAAGCAAGTGCCCTACCTAGAAAGGTGCGTTCCCTAAGAGATATTTATAATATATCTAATTGTGCATTTATAGCACTAGAACCTCAAAAATATGAGGAAGCGGCAAAGGAAGAAAAATGGAGACATGCCATGGACGAAGAAATGTGAGTAATCGAGAAAAATAAGACATGGGAGCTTGTAAATCAGCCAATTGATAAAGAAATAATTGGTATGAAATGGGTCTACAAGACAAAATATAATGAACATGGGTCAATTCAAAAGCACAAGGCAAGGCTAGTTGCAAAAGGATATTCCCAGCAACCAGGAATTGACTACAACGAGACATTCGCCCCAGTCGCTCGCATGGAAACAATCCGGATGGTGTTAGCTTTGGCAGCTCAACTAAAAATGAAAGTTTACCAATTGGACGTAAAGTCGGCGTTCTTAAACGTAGAACTTGAAGAAGAGGTGTATGCGGAACAACCTCAAGGATATGTCTGAAAAGGAAAAGAAAAATGGTATATCGTCTCCGCAAAGCACTATACGGACTCAAGCAAGCCCCGCGTGCATGGAACAACAAAATTGACAAGTATGTCCGAGATAATGGATTTGAGAAAAGTCCAACTGAGCCATCCCTCTACATAAGAAAACAAGGTACGGATTTTCTAATCGCGTCTGTCTCTACGTTGATGATTAATTTTTGCCAGCACAAAACAAGAGATGGCAGAATAATTTAAGAAGGAAATGATGAAAGAATATGAGATGACAGACTGAGGACTTATGCGATATTTTCTTGGGATTTAAGTAAAACAATCTCCAGAAGAAATATTCATTTCCCAAGAAAAATATGCTAAGACTTACCGAAAAGGTTCAACATGATGGATTGCAAACCAATTGCAACTCCAATGGGGAGAAATTGGTAAAAAATAATGGAGCGACAAAGGTTGATCCAACCTTATTCAGAAGTCTAGTCGGCTCACTGATCTACTTAACAAATATAAGGCCAGACATCTTCAATGCAATCAGCATTGTTTCTCGGTTTATGAGCGAGCCAAGCGAGTTACACTATGTCTCCGCAAAGAGAATTCTTCGTTATATCAAGGGAGCAAAGGATTTTGGCATGAAGTATACAAGAGAAAAAGATAATGATTTAATTGGCTTCACAAATAGCGATTGGGCAGGTTCTATTGAATACCGAAATAGCACATCAGGCTATGTTTTCTGTATGGGCACAAAAGTTATCTCTTAGAGTTCTAAAAAACAAAATACAGTGGCACTATCATCAGCCGAAGCGGAATACATAGCATCAACAAGTGCAGCATGTGAAGCAGTATGGTTGAGAAGAATAATGACCGACCTACAGCAAAAGCAAAAGCAGACGAAAACTATCTACTGTGACAATATGTCAACAAATGCAATGACAAAAAATCCAGTCTTCCACGGAAGGACGAAGCACATAGAGCTACGACACCACTTCATCAAAGAGTTGGTAGAAAACAAAGAAATCGATCTCCAATTCTATCCTACACAAGAACAAAATGTGGACATTTTCACAAAAGCAGTCACGGTGGATAAGTTCAATCATTTCAGAGGAAAGCTTAACATCACAAATTAAGAGGGGGTGTTAAAGATACAAGCTAATTTGTGATTTGATCCAAAATGATCTACACACGTTTAATGGGTCAAAGAAGCTAGTTTTCCACACTGGGTAAAGCCCAGTACTATCCAGGACTATCGAGCATTGACTAGAGAATTCTATCTCTAGAGTCATCTTATGTTAGTCGGAAAGAGTGAGAGCTAGTTAGTAAGCAAGTCAAGTGACTGCTATTGTAAGTAGAGTGAGCCAAAGAGCTACACTAAAATTCCCTTGTAACATTTTCATTTTGCAAATTAATCAAAACCTCACTTTTCAATTAAACCAACCTCTTTTCCAAAACACATTTCCTAAAATCATTTCCATAAACCCATCACACTTCCGCATTGCGCCATTAAACATAGTCACCTGTCATTTTTCATATCAAAACATCACCAGAAAAGATAACATGTGTGGGAGAAGTAGACCAGCAGATGGTACGGCGAAATAAGCTTATTTTAATGAACCTGGAGTTCTGTATAATCTTGCCAGGAGATTTGCATTGGATGATTTTTATTTATGTGAATGATCTTTTTTTTATCCTTTTTATTTGCTCAAGTGTTCTCACTTTTTTATTCATCTGCAAGGGACCTAACTGTCTTTTGTACTCCATTTTAGCTAGCTGTGACTCAAAAATAATACTCCGAAATGACAATAGTTACCATTAGACTGAGGTCATTGCCGCCTTGGTTCAGCTTTGAGCAAAGGTTCAACGACTATATTCTGTGAGGAAAATGACTACTTTAGTGCATTCTTGCTCCGAAATGACAATAGTTACCATTAGATTGGGGTCATTGCCTCCTTGGATCAGCTTTGAGCAAAGGCTCAACCTGACGCTAAAAATAGTTTGTTCAACGACTATATTCTGTGAGGAAAATGACTACTTTAGTGCACTCACAACGGTTGAAGCTGGAAAACAAATTCTACTCAATGATCTTTACTGGAAGAGCAATATACCTTAAGCCCTATTGCAAATGCTTAACCGTATCAAACTTAAATATCTGTCTAAATTAGAGCAGAATAAAGCAAAGTTCTACAAATGGAGGAAAGTGACTACCTTGGTTTAGAGCACCCACAACAGTCGCTAGATCCTTTCAGACTCAAGCAGAATAGGATTAGAAACATGCAATTTAAGCACAATTCAATAAAAAAATTGTTCATTCAAGTACATACTTAATCTTAGATCAATAAATACGTTCATCCAGTTCAACTAATTAATACTAGCCAGCTACATCCAATATTTTATCAAAAATTAAAACAAATCCCCTAATCGAAACGATAATTCTCTAAACCAGAGAAAAGTTCTTCATCAGATACTACCCACGACTCGTTTTGTGGCTGCGCAGCTTCTGAAGAAATTGTTCCTAATATGTTATTAGTACCCTCTTGATTATTATCTAGAGCAGCAGTGTTATCCCCGCCAATAGCTCCGAAACTACCAGCTCCCACTGGTCCAACAGCTGACAAGAGTGAGTCTGAGTCAAAGAAAAAATCCAAGTTGGGGACACCGCAGTCGACAGGATCACCAAACGACTGTAATTGCTGTGTCTGATCAGTTGGAAGCACGGTATCCTGGAGTACTGGTAATGGTCCTTCATCTTCAAACAAAATACATGTATTATTCATGAACCAATCTTGGAATTGCGCATCATTCATTTCCGGTTCTGCTTGACCATCAACTGGCAGTTGATTATCTTCAAGGGCTGGTACTTCTGGTACCGCATCATGAACTTCAAAAGCATCGTTACCTACTACTTCACTGTTGTTGACCTCATAATTACTGCATGATGATGCTGTCTGTGATGCTGATGATTTTGAGAATTTGTTGTTGCTTTTTTTCCTTGTAATCTTAACAATCGCATAATCTGAAATTTTATCATCTTTATCGACTGAATACTCTTCCATGTTCCAAGTAACATATCCATCGCTTGTTAATGTTGAATATTTCCTTTTCTGAGTACCCTTAACAGCATTGTCAGTAAGTGACAATTTCCTGTACTCTACTTTATATGGTGGGTATCTGTAGATTTCTTTACCTCCATTATCCCCAGTCCACGTTCCGCCTCCGGCTGTTCTACTAATTCGAGAACCATTCTCCCATTTTTTCTTCAACTTAGTAAAGAAATACAAAGAACTATCACAGTTTTCATCATAATATGCATATCTGCTATAATATTTCTTACCCTCTTGGAACGTTTTCTCCAAGTCCTGTGGCGCTTCTCCATAAATTTCTGTAGTCTCATAAATATGATCACTTGGAAGAGGTCTGCCTTCGATCTTGGGAATCAAATAGTGTTTTATGATCACTTCATCGCTTGGCTTGAAGCGATAACCAGGTGGTGCAAATTTACAACTCATTCTTTCTTTCTCTCTCGCTAATTAATTAAACAAACTAAACGAAACAAGAATAAGAAGAGTTAATCACAATGTTGTATGGTGCCGCTGACCATCTTTATATAGGACCTGGCAATATATCTATTCCTTCTGGGATATTAGTTTTGTGTAGACCTTCCTAAATTGTTATACAGCAGGAATTTTCCACGATGCCGAAATCCAGATCGGAAAACCATTATCACGGGCCTAATCCAGAGTCCAGTCCAGTCCAAAACTGGGTTAGCTCCATAAAACCTAATTGCTCGTTGGCATCTCAAGAAGAATCCAGAGTAGTTAATCTAAATTTCTCGATGAACCACCGTCACTCAACACCATCCTATTTAAGTTCTGATGTAGATTCCAACTTTACTAACAATCTTTTGACAGTCCAAGTACTGACATGCCAGTAACATTAACATGATGAAAAAGACATCACTAAGCCATTGGATCCTTATAAACTAAGCTTGATTATTTGGCTTTGTTTATAACTACTTACCAGAACTCACTAGTATCCCTCCAGAGTCCTCGGCAATTCGTTACTTGCCTGGTTGTAGAGTTTATACTTGCAGTATTCAGCTCTTCAGCTACATCCGAATATTATAGGATTTAGTACTTTTTGCCTAATGGTGGGTCTGATGTTAGTATTTATTGCTTATTAATTTCACTGAGCTATTGAATTGTGGTTAAAATGGTGAAAAGGTAACGTGATTAAGATATATTTCTTTAGTTTTCCTAAATGGGATAATATTAATCAACTACACAGCGATTTTCTTCTTCTTTCAAGAGGAGAAAGAAGAAGAACCTGTGTTTTCCTTTCATCCGCCGCTCTAGGTTGTGGGGCTTACTTCCTAGCCTTGGTGTTAGTTGTGGTATGGTAAGGCGTAAAAAAAATATAAATGAATGAGCTGGTTGGACTTATAACAGAACTTGTATGACATAAAGACAGAATAACAGTAGTCTCGATATATTACACTTAGGTTCACACAAACATGTGTGCAGGCATCTTATCCTCCTATATAGCTGCTTCAAAGGCAAATTGCGACTTTCTGTTGCCCTCACCTAACTACATTATTTTCGTATCTTCTTCCCCTATTGTTTTCAACAAAACTAAGGTGTTCTTGTGAGGGAATACCCGACGAATCCGTTCCTTAAAATCCACAAGCTGTTTTGAGGTAGTAGTTTTGGGGTCCTAAACGTTGAGGCGACTGTTACGGTGAGTTCAAACCACGCCACTCTTTGTTACAGCTAATAATTTGCTACCGAACTCAATAGTAATCTCTTTACTCCAACTCAATGACAATGACTGACGTTCCTCCCGCTCATTCATTCCATGATAATCATTCTTCTTTTTTAGTAGCCATACGTCATAATAGTGAACTCCTCCTCTGACTAGCCAAACGGCACAAAACAAAAATCCATCCAAAACCCCTGTTCTAGTAAGACACCATTCACTCCCCGGTGGCGAAGGAGGCGCTGATAGATACTCACCAAACTTTTCCTCAGCCAAATCAAAGGTGATGATCATTTCTAAATCCTCTTTCATCCAATAAAGAGAGGTTCTGGTTGTTGATGATAATATGGGTCGAATTCAAAATTGAACTTTCCAAGTTTTCTCCAACCATTGCCACTGCCTAGAGTGTATAAATGAACTTCTACAAACTCTGGCTTCAACGAATATATTTCTACAACTTTGTACACATTTTTTGAAGAAACGTAACCAAACCCAGTCGAGCGACCAATATGTGCATACATTTCAGAATCTGTCGTAATTCTACACTTCAAGAAAACCTGGCTTAAGCGACTAAAATAAGAGCCCAGAATTTTAGTCGCTCTAAGTCTTAGAGCAACCAAAGTTGCAACTGCCAGATAGTTTGGCGGCTAGAAACATCTGTCCACTAATATGTAGCCACGACCATATGTGTTTGCTCGCTACATCACTTTTTCAAGTAATTTATAGCAGCTTGAAAAGTACTCATGTAGCTATTCACTTTGAGGCACTTACTCTTAGCAACTCAAAAATGAATAGGTTGGTACAACCTCTCTGAGCAACCAAGTTTAAGCAGCCACCAACAGTTCAAGAGAGAAGTCAGTGTTTGAAGTAGGCATTTGAGATCTTAGTATTAATCCAACAGTCTTAATAGGATTTATTCAATTCAAACATGAAAAATCATTCAAATCACTGTATTGATTCACTATGATCAAATGCTTGGATGCACAAATTGTAAAAAAAATTAACATGAGTCGACTAAATTGACTGTATTGGTTTACAAATCCAACAACCCATATTATTCCAATCAAAACCTGAAACTTTTAACATTTAGATTCAACAATTTCAAAAGGAAAACCCAATTTCTGTCGTAACCTTGCCTTCTCCAATGTTGGCAACTGACCCTTCCAACAGTTAAAAAGCTAATTGTTCAGCTAAGTATTTCAAGAATTACAACAATTTTTCTTAAAGATTCTTGTACAAAAACATTACCCAAAAAAGGGGTGATCACAAGTAGTTCAAGAATAGTTCTTTTTTACTTTTAAACTCCGATCTTTGGATTCTACGGATGTATGTATGTTGAGGTAGTTAAAAGTTCTATGTTTTTGGTCATAAGAAAAACACTTTAAGCAAATCCGGTGTGAAGATTGGATCCTTCTTCTGAAAGGGGGGAATTACAGAATTTCAACTTGGTTGGGACTCTTAGACAGGCCTTCACATTATATTTGTCGGTAATGTTTGATAAATTAGAAATGCGAGTTTCGTCGAGACCATTCTCTGCGAGCATCAACTACTGCAGCTTTTGTGAGCTCCAAGCCCTCTCCCTTTTATTTTGTTGCTCACAGAGAATATCATTGGCATAACTTCCTGCGAACACAATCGACCAACTGAATAAGTTAATAAATTTTGTAGAGTGTAATATACTCTCAAAAGTAGAAGTTAGTAAATCAAGAATCGATGCAAACTAATGAAACAGTCTCTAAATCCAAGTTGCACAACCAAAGTGCGTGCTCTTTCAAAGCTTCCCCTATTTCGTGTTGTACAACATTTAGGTTAGGACTACATGGTCTTGCATTCATGCATAAAAATCCAAGGATAAAAGAGAACACCCAGACGGTGATATACTAAAACACGAAGATTAAAAAAATCATTTGCAGGGCTTTCTCCAATTGTGTCCCATTTGTCAAAAAGTAATTTTAGTTTTGAATTAAATTCTATGGGGCCTATTACGAGGAACTTGCAAATATCAGGTATTAATCTCTATATACGGCCTGGAGTGATAGATTAAAAATGAGTAATAGAGAACAATTTCCAAAAGGAAAAAATGATTTAAGTAATCTAAAATGAAATAGCAAGAACCACACTACATATTCTAATAGAGAAAATGAATAAGTGAAGAAATTTCATGGATACCTCTCGAAATGCCGGCCATAAAATAACTCCCAAAACTTTACTTTGTCTGGCTCATCTCCTCCTCATCCGACTTTATTAGGCCTGCCATCGGAGATTTGACGTGCAATCCTTCCAAAGGCTTCTTAAATTCAGCTTACTGCGTTGGTGGAACTACCTTTTCCCATTTCCACCCCAAACAAAACCAAGATGATTTTTCATATTTGTGTTGAATTTAAAAAGGTATATATATAACTATTAGAACAAACGTGCATACGAGTTAAGACCAGACAATGTCTGAAGCAGAGCATCTGAATTTGGAGGTCTCTTTCTAGATTGTTATGTTACCGAATTTTATGTGTTATCAAACTGTTTATAGGTGAAAATCGTTTCTGCCGATTTCGGTAAATTCGATAGGTGAGTGAGAAACTGGTTTAAACCCTACACAAATGTGCTGCACGTGAGCACTTTATAGATTCGAGAGATCAATCTGTACAAGTCCGGCCTAAACCAAGAAATGGTCGTTCCAGACTTGCTTCGGTCACAAAGTGGAGGAGAAGGGTTGATTTGGGGAGGGAAGCAAAGAAAGGTGTTGAGGCCAGAATAATTCTGGGAGAGTAGTGTCTTGACTTGTATCAGAAAGTGAAAGCTTAGGAAGCTTGCAAGAGATGAAAGCTTTTGGATAGCTTGCAAAGTTACCTTTTCTGAGAGTGTTGTATTTTTCTCCTGACCGAGACTTGTTGTCTGGTGGAAATAGGTAAGACCTATTTATACAAGTCGAGATTGAAACGTACCCTGGCCTCATGAAGGAAGAGAGTAAAGGGTGAAATAATGGGAGGAGGTGGTAACCGCATGGTGTTAATGGGTGAAAACGTTTTCACCATTATTTCCTCATTTATTTGACCGCTTTATTCCTATTCACGCTTTCTTAATGTGAGCGTAGTGTACGCCGCAAGTCAGACCGCCAAACCAAGACCCCCGGAAAGCATCCCCAGTTTATGTTGATGTCTCGAGTGTTGGTTGCATCTTGAGTGCAAGTGGTGCTGCTAGGGGCGCATGTGGCATGTGCGGAATTCCTTTGTTGCGAGTTGCACCTCGAGCGCAAGTGGCAATGCCAGATCTTCTAGTGGCGTGTGTGGCATGTGTAAATGGCATGTGTGGAATGCCTTGGTGGTAGGTTATACGTTGAGTGTAAGTGGCAATGCGTAGAGTTGCTAGTGGCGTGTGTGGCATGTGCGGAATGCCTTGGCGGTAGGTTGCACGGTTTGAAAGTTAGGCTACCAGCGTGGGTTTTGGCATGTGCCAATGGCGCGTACGGCCAAGTTGGCCTAGGTTGCACGGCTTGCAAGTTGGGCTACCAGCGTGCGTGTTTTCCATGCGCCAATGGCATGCTTGGCCAAGTTGAATCATGGCCCGTGTTTAGAAAAGCTACCAATGGCGTGTTGGCATGTGCCAATGGCATGCTCGGCCATTAGGGCCACGTCCCGGTAAGAAAAGCTACCACCGAGCGTGTTGGCATGTGCCAATGGCATGCGTGGCCAATTTTGGTCGCGCCTTGGTAGAAAAAGCTACCAAATAGCGTGTTGGCATGTGCCAATGGCATGCGTGGCCAATTTGGGTCGCTACCGATTGGAAAAGCTACCAAATGAGCATGTTGGCATGTGCCAATGGCATGCGTGGCCAATTTGGGTCGCGCCTTGGTAGAAAAAGCTACCAGCGAGCGTGTTGGCATGTGCCAATGGCATGTGTGGCCAATTTGGTCGCGCCTTGGTAGAAAAAGCTACCAGCGAGCGTGTTGGCATGTGCCAATGGCATGCGTGGCCAATTTGGTTCGCGCTTTGGTAGAAAAAGCTACCAGTGAGCGTGTTGGCATGTTACAATGGCATGCATTACCAATTTGGGTCGCGCCCTGGTAGGAAAGGCTACCAGCGAGCGTGTTGGCATGTGGCAATGGCATGCGTGGGCAATTTGGGTCGCGCCCTGGTAGGAAAAACTACCAGCGAGCGTGTTGGCATGTGCCAATGGAATGCGTGGCGGTTTGGGTCGCACCTTGGTAGAAAAATCTACCAGCGAGCGTGTTGGCATGTGCCAATGGCATGCGTGGCCTATTTGGCCTAGGTTGCATAATTTGCAAGCCTAGGCGTTGGCGCCATTTTGGCATGGCATGGTTAGGGCCAAGGTAAGGGTGCTTGGCTTGGCGTTACGTGACTAGCGTAGCTAGGGCCAAGGCAGAGTGCGTTAGGCATGGCGCGGCTAGCTCGGGCTAAATGTGGCTGGCATGATTTGCCATTGGCACGGAGGTGCAGCTAGCATGGTTAGCATGCTTTGGCGCGTTTGGTGTGGCTGGCATGATTTGCCATTAGCACAGAGGTGCGCTAGCGTGGGCTAGGTGTCGCTGGCATGATTTGCCATTGGCACGGAAGTGCGGCTAACATGGTTGGCATGCTTTGGCGCGTTTTGGTGTGGCTAGCATGATTTTCCATTGGCGCAGAGGTGTGGATAGGGCCAAGGTAAGTGTGTTTGGCTTGGTGTGGTGTGACTAGCGTAGCTAGGGCCAAGGCAGAGTGCGTTTGGCATGGCGCGGCTAGCTCAGGCTAAATGTGGCTGGCATGATTTGCCATTGGCACGGAGGTGCGGCCAGCATGGTTGGCATGCTTTGGCGTTTTGGTGTGGCTGGCATGATTTTCCATTGGCACATAGGTGCGGCTAGTTTGGGCTAGGTGTGGCTGGCATGATTTTCCATTGGCACAGAGGTGCGGCCAGCATGGTTGGCATGCTTTGGCGCGTTTTGGTATGGCTGGCATGATTTGCCATTGGCACAGAGGTGCGGCTAGCTTGGGCTAGGTGTGGCTGGCATGATTTGCCATTGGCACGGAGGTGCGGCCAGCATGGTTGGCATGCTTTGGCGCGTTTGGTGTGGCTAGCATAGCTAGGGCCAAGGCAGAGTGCGTTTGGCATGGCGCGACTAGCTTGGGATAGGTGTGGCAGGCATGATTTACCATTGGCACGGAGGGGAATTAGGGTTTTGTTCGTTGTAACCCTAATTTGAAAAAATACCCCTATTAATTACTCGACTACATGCATTAAATGTTCTAATCAATGTGTCATCGGTGACATTAGGTTATTCGGGGTTTTACGATTTTACCCTTTGTCTAAAAACCACCATCAACATTAAGTCCCCCGCTAGCTCGGAACAGAGCTTTGTTGCGAGGTAAGCATAAGATGGTGACAAATTATCAACATCAAATCGTAAAGAGAATTGAGGAGGCTTGTCTGACCTTTTATAAATAGGATTCGGAATCCTTGCCTCTGCGATTTTGCACAAATCGGGAGGCTGGCACAATTGGGAAGTCAGCGTCACTGAGAGACAGAAGTGGCCGGCATTGAGAAGTTGACGCGAGTTGGGAAACCGAGTTTGCTAGCTGGTGGGACCGGCACAAGGTAGGGAAGCCGAGCGTGCTAGCTGGTGTGACTTGGGCTGTCCTTGGGAAGTTGGCGCAATTAGTGGGACCGGTACAACTTGGGCGGCATTGGGAAGTTGGGCGTCCTTGTGAGCCTGCACGATTTTTGGTAAAGGGAAATCCTTCCCTATTTCAGAATCTTCATGCCCAAAGATCCCTTTCTCTCATCTTGCACCTTATTCCTTTCATCCTTTCCTACTAGCGGTAGAGTCACAAAGAAAAACCGGCTTCCAGGTATGTCTTCCAGTACTTCCCTTGTTTCCCTTTTCATGTAGGTGCAAACCCTAAGAATAGGCGCTTTTCTTTAAAATCCTTGCAATGATATTGCGCATATAATTTCTTGGCGTGCTTCTTGTAGAAAATATTGTATGTATGCATCCAAGGGAAATACTGCATATATTATTCGAGCCCGTAGGAAACTGCTCCATATATAATTTTGAACCCGAAGAAGGGTACTGTAGACGCACTTGAGCCCGTATAGAATACTGCGTATATAATTTTGAACCCTGAAGAAAATACTGCGTGTGCAGTTTTGAACCCGTAGAGAATACTGTATATGAATCCCAAAGAAGAATACTGTATATGTGCTTCATATGACTTCGAACCCATAGGATATTGCATATATGAATTTCGGTCCTGAAAGAAATATTGCGCGTGCAGTCTTGAACCCGTAGAAAGATTCTCCATATATAATTTGAACCTGAAGAAGGATACTGCAGACGCACTTGAGCCCGTATAAAATACTGCGTATATAATCTTGAACCGTGAAGAAAATACGCGTGTGCAGTTTTGAACCCGTAGAGAATACTGTATATGAATCCCGAAGAGGAATACTGTATATGTGCTTCATATGACTTGAACCCATAGGAAATATTGCATATATGAATTTCGGTCTGAAAGAAATACTGCGCGTGCGATTTGAACCCGTAGAAAAATGCTCCATATATAATTTTGAACCCGAAGAAGGATACTTTGACGCACTTGAGCCCGTATAAAATATTGCGTATATAATTTTGAACCACAAGAAAATATGCGTGTGCGCTTTTGAACCCGTAGAGAATACACCCTATTTTTTTTTTTTCCTGTTTTCATTTTGTTGGGTGCGATTATGTGTCGTGAGATAATTTCGTCTTTCTCCGTGTGCGGATATCTCGTTACTAAAATTATGAAGAAATCCGACAAGATGTTACCTGAACAAAATTTCGCCTTATCGAAGGATGTTCATAGTTCCAAACCAAACACGGATGATGAATTATTTGCTAGACCCCTTGCCCCTGCTCGGAAGAATCACCCAGGTTTCGTGCCAATTTTGTTAACCTAGGTGGTGAAGATGAAAAGAAGACACGTTCGGTTCGCGCCTGAGAACACCATACGGTTCTGTCTTCATAAAGGGGTATATTCTTCTTCCAACATTGATTTCGGGATGTGTCAAAGCCCATTGCGTTCTTTTGATAGATGGGTTGAGTTCATGGTGAGTAGGGAGCACATAAATACCAACTTGACTCGAGCGCAGTTATTGATCTTTGTCGAGCTTGATAAATCTCAGTTAGGAAGGATATCCCGGGCTTGGTTGCTTTTATCTCCAGATGGTGTTCGGACACCCATACGATCATATGTAGATGGGGAGAAATAACTTTCTCTTTGGAGAGTGTGGCTCTCTTGCTGAATCTTCCGGTAACCGGGAATCTTAATATCCGATTGTCTGAAGGTGAGGAAAAGATGCGGGAAGACCTTGCCGCTAAGTTGGGAGATTACGCTCGAAAAGACTCCACTGCGAAGTCGAAGGATTAAATCCGGGAAGAGGATGAAAGGTGCTTTTACAGTGGTGGATATCTCAATGGTTTCCTGGACGAGCTGGAACCTAAACAGAAAAGTGATCTTCATGTTGCGACATTTTTGGTTCTCTCAGTTGTCTAGAGACATTTTTGATGACGGTTCGGCAAGAAGGAAATAAGACCAGAGTTGCTAGTGATTGCTATGAAGTTAGCAAAAGGTGAAGTTCTTCCCATTGGCAAGCTATTCCTTGGTTCCCCTGTATGTGCATCTGGATCACCTAGTTGCGAACATGCGAGTTTCGAATGGTTTAATGAAAGTGGATTCATATGTGCACGTTGCTTTTCTACAAGCTTTGGCTATGGGAGCACTTTGAGAAGTATGCTCAAACCGTTGCCTTCGATTCCCGCGAGTTGGGCGGCTCCCGAATTCTTCGATGGGTGAACAACCGTCCAAGAGTTGGCATGATCTTGGTTAGTTTTCTCGATAAGTCGCATGAAATCAGTTTTCGCCCATGGGAGCCGGTCCATAGGTCGGTGACTCAAATTGACACCTTTGCTTCTTCTCCGATCATGTCTTTATCTTCTGACGGCAACTTGAGTGTTGGTGAAAACTTGTTTATTCAATGCGTGCATGTCCTATATATGCCGTCTTTCTTCATGGGGTCTTTCCTAATAGCTGATTACAATATTGATCGTCTTTGCTCGTCAAATGGGTTTCGATCAAGGGGTGCCTCTTGCTTACCAATTGGTGGTTCCTAAGGATTCATTGCATGTCGCCTCAATGCCGGTGCCCTTGAGCGGGTATCCGCCTTCCCTTCTTTTAGACGGGAAGAGTAACTTCGACGACTTTTTGTATATAATGAGTTACACGATGAGTTCACTATGATCCAAGACTTTGTAAATAACGTGGTTGAGAATGTTCGTTGTAAACCTTCCCCAGCAGTTTTGAAGAAGTATCTAATGTTGAGAGATCCCAAGCGAAAGTTGCCTGGCAACTCGAAAAGTCCCCAGGAAAAGGAACAGAGAACGAAGAATCGTCTTTGGCGGGTTCCGGCAGTTTCAAAAGATCTTTCCGCAGCTCTCGTGTCTTTCGATTCTTCCAATAACCGGGTATGTGTCGCCTCCTTGTTGGTTTGTCTCAAAACACGTGAATTTCTGCTTTGAAAAAATGTGTCTTGTTTCTTGCGGGGGCTTCGGTAGTGTTAATGCTTTCGCTGCCCTTGCACGTTGCCGGGAGACGGCAATATCTTCGAAGAATTCCGGCGGCAGACCGAGCCTACTCATAGCGGTGATGAGTCGAGAGAAAGAAAAAAAAATTCGACAAGTGAGAGTGATTCCTCTGGCGTGACTTGGTTCTTTTCGGGAAGTGGTTCGGTGAGTTTCGCGCTTCTTTTCTTTCTTCTTCCGTTTTTTCTTTTGAAAAATGTCTAACTCAAGTTCGCAGGAGGAATCCAGTTCGGAGGATGATTCTGGGGTGGAGCCACACGAAAACTTGCCTTTGGTGACCACCGCCGATGACTTGGAGATGGGAGTTATACAATTGCCGGGCACATATGTGGTCCAAACGGTAAATGATTCTCTGATGGTTGTTGCCGTAGACATGGAAGAAAACCTTTTGCGAGTCGTGAGGCCAGTTGCAGGCGCCATTTTTGATCCCCGTACTTGGTTCCTTATCAAGGTCATGTCTTTGGTTGGCGGTTTCGAGCGTCTTTGGCTAAGTATGAGGCGTTGTACACCAGAATCACAGGAGAAGTACGGACATATGGCCACAACCAAGAAGGTCACTAGTCGATTTGCGCTGGTTAGCGTGTGGAAAAGGCTTTATCTTCCATCGAGGATATGCGTGAGGTGATTTGGTCACACCGTTTACGAAGACGTTATTGCCGACCGGGAGCACCATCGCGACGTGTGCGTAGAAAAGGAGTTCCACACTTCGTGGTTTGTCGAAGGCCTTCTTTGAGATCCGAGAAGTTGAAAGATGCGGCAATCGAAAGCCTTTCCGCCGAGGAGATTGCACTGACGGGAGGTAGAACTCGAAAAGCTTTCTAAGATGTTAACTATGAAGAGAGCGGCTCTTGAAGACGCAAAGTTGACTTTCTCCAAGAAAAGCAGACCTCTGTTGGATGATTTTCCTTGAATGTTTCTCTGTTAAACTTTCATTTAGGTTCTTCTTCTTTTTTTTTTTGGAAAAATATATTGGATGTCCGGTTCAAAGTTTGACCGGTTTTGATAGACAGCTGGTAGCTTTTGAGGATATTGGATTATTTATGGGATGAATGGTTTTGATAATATAACTCTGATTATGTTTTGTGAAAGGAATATTGCTTTTATGAAAGTGTATGCTAGCAATAGGCACAAGACGCAATAGTATGACGGTTTTACTAAGAACCTAAAAACAGATGGTATATCTTGCCCAGTCTAAATTTACTCACTTCATAGGTTTTTGCGAACACGCCCTCTCCAAGTAAAAGGCGGTTTTGCTGGTAGCATCGCCAGCAAGTCCCCAATCGCTGGTAGCATCTTCAGCGAGTCCCCAGTTTTCTTGTGTAGTTTTTACAACTGGTAACCGAGTTATCTGGTAGTTGAGTCGGATTGAGTGGTCTTCCCCTACTATCTTTACATCTGGGTCGAAGAACGAGATTGACAGTCTGACATTGTAGCCGATAGATCAATCCTCCCACTGTGGTCGCCAATTGTTTATAGGTGAAAATCGTTTCCGCCTATTTCGGTAAATTCGGTAGGTGAGTGAGAAACTGGTTTAAACCCTAAACAAATGTGCTGCACGTGAGCACTTTATAGATTCGAGAGATCAATGCATAAAGTCCGGCCTAAACCAAGAAATGGACGTTCCAGGACTTGCTTCGGTCACAAAGTGGAGGAGAAGGGTTGATTTGGGGAGGGAAGCAAAGAAAGGTGTTGAGGCGAGAATAATGCAGGAGAGTAGTGTCTCGACTTGTATCGAGAAAGTGAAAGCTTAGGAAGCTTGCAAGAGATGAAAGCTTTTGGATAGATTGCAAAGTTGCCTTTTACGAGAGTGTTGTATTTTTCTCTGACCGAGACTTGTTGTCTGGTGGAAATAGGTAAAACCTATTTATACAAGTCGAGATTGAAACGTACCCTGGCCTCATGAAGGAAGAGAGTAAAGGGTGAAATAATGGGAGGAGGTGGTAACCGCATGGTGTTAATGGGTGAAAACGTTTTCACCATTATTTCCTCATTTATTTGACCGCTTTATTCCTATTCACGCTTTCTTAATGTGAGCGTAGTGTACTGATGCGTGTCGTAGGTGCAATCAAATTAATATCTTATTTTCACTCAATTAAAAATAATATAATGGAAGTCAAGTTCGTTCCCACGAGGAGCAAGAGATTCTAGTTGTAAAAATTGTCACAAAAGGGGGGATGTATAAAGCAAGAGAAAATAAACAAAGCAATTAAAAGATAAAGTTGAAATCAATGAGAGAGACAAGATCAAGGAATCATTCTTCGTTGCAAAACAATGATTAAAATTATGTTTTCCATCCACTTGTTATTAGTCACAGATTATCACCAACCGTAGGTAAAGCAGCTAGATCAGTGCTAAACCCCTAAATCCCTTGTATCACCGGATACAGAAGTTCTCGACTACCGGATTCTATTTACCAAACCACCTAGTAGTAGATCACTCTAGATGTAATTTAAATAAACGCATTAAGATTTATGAACTTATTAGGTCAATATTAGTAGTTGGACTCTTAGATCAAGGTCTACTTGCTAACGTTGTTTTCACACACAATTGCTCCACGGAATCCCTCCGCAAGGTCTCGTGTTTGCTACTTATGTAAAGAGTCAAGAAACGATTACTTATCCCCTAACTTTCACTAGCTTTAGATCAAATTAACAAATTAATTTAGCGTGCACTTTAAACAACCTATCAATCAATCATGAATGAATAAACATTCCTATTAGTAAAAACAATCGATAATCATGTGAAAAACTTCAAGATAGAATTGAAAACAAAACTCAAATCATATATTAAGAACTAGGAATTCATCCTCAATCAATAATAAAATTAGCTACTCATGTTTTTGAAATTCACACAAATAATAATTAAAAGGAGAATTTTCAAGTTCACACAAATAATTAAAAAGAAGAATTTTCAAAAGCAAGCAAAAACACAAGTGTTGTGTGTAGAGAGGTGTGTAAAAGATGTAGAAAACTTCTCTATTTATAGGCTTCAATATTCTCCAAATCTTCCAAGGAATAGAACCCTTTTCCTTTAGCAATTCAATTTCCAAATTCAAGTCTTTCTCTTCTTCCATCTTCTCTTTCCAAATTTGAGCCCAATTCTCCATCCAATTCTTCACACCCATGAGAGAAGTCCACAGAAAATTTTGGAATTTTTAGCTCGCCGGAAAACTGGTATTGTGGCCGGAATCTGGCCGGAATAGTCACCGTCGGCCACCTGAAAATTTCACCGTCACTGGTATATTCGACGGAATATTCCGTCAGTCCACCGTTAGGACTAACAGTCAAAATGGTCAAACCGTCAGTCCGCTGGGTCAAGGGAGCAGAGAAGTCAGACACCGAGTCAGCAACGAGTCAGCTGGTTAGTCTAACTGGATTGTCTTACTCAGTCGAGTTGGATCGGCCCTGGATCGGTCATCGCCGAGTTGACTCGCCGGTGCAGAAATCCGACCGAGTCTCGTTTGTTTCAGGGCTTTCTCAGGCCAATTTCAGGCCGATCTGTCTTCAGTTCCTGTAACAATTCCTAACATACATCTAGGTTTATTCAATTGACACAATTTCTGCTTCAAACACCCTTCATTCTTGCAGCATTACCAGCATTACTAACCCATTGAACTGTCATAGCAACAGATTCCAGTAAAGCCACAAACTCTTCTTCCATTCATCCATACAAGCCATCACAGCAGCATCGGATTCTCAGAACCATCCCTGTGACATGGAACCATTTCCAATTTCTTCTAATTCTTCAATCTCCCATCCTGTGATTCAACAATAGCACATCCTACTTCATATCAATCCAAGACTCCACCATATCTTCTTCATACACAGACCCAAAATAGCAGCAGCTCAACTCATAATTTCAACCATCCAGAATTCTTCTTTGATTCCACAGCACCCATCAAAACAACACCCATCTCCTTCTGAATCTCACTATCAACGAAACCATTCTTCCATTTCGGTCTAATTTCCTCTCAAGCAGCTGCTGTTCTTCTTTCGATTCAAACAGTACCACTATCAGTAGCAGTTTCACATTTTCTTTCTCATCTCGATCTGCTCCAACTCTAGTTTCTTAATTCGAACACAGCAAACCCTATTCTCAATTTCTTCATCTCTGAATCAATATCATCCATCAGCTCAGAACCCATCAAGCTTAATCACCAGATCCCCTTTTCCTTTTCATTCGAACTCCAGCTGATTTCTTCACCACGAGCTCGTCTTTGTTTCATCTTCCATTTATAGCACCCTCGTCTCTCTCTGTGTTGAATAACAGCTCAAGAACGAGCTCGATTTCTCCTTTGATTCTCCTCTGCATCTCATCGAATTACAGACGGCAGCTTTTCTTTTAACATTCGATCTCTCAATTTCTCGATTGACATCACCATCGCCTTGTTTATCAGTTGCAGAGACGAACCCTAATTTCTCCAATTTCAATTTCTCTGGCTGCTGCGCAGCTCTTCTTCTTTCCTCTCATTCAGCTTGGCACTAATAATGATTGAGAGAAAGAACTCAATTTTAGGTTATCCTGGGCACTAATGATTAAAAATTGGATCCGGACCTGGGCACTAATGTGGGCCGACCAATATCATGCCAAGCTAACTTACATAGGTGCCTTGAGTATTAACCGGATGCCTTTAACACTTAAATGGGTTTTCCCCTTATCCTTGACTAGGCTCCAGATAGTGTTCGCCCATGAAATGACAATTTTGCCCTTTTGTTCAATTTGAGTGATTTCTTCTTCTTTTCGTTCGTGCGACTCCATAGTAGCTATAAAACTCAAAACAAGCGTAAAATACATAATTTACAAGAAAATAGCAAAGAAAGCATAAACAATAGATAGTAAATAGGATGTATTCTACACCCTATCATGTACGCTGCAAGCTGTGACCGCCAAACCAAGACCCTGGAAAGCATCCCCCAGTTTTTGTTGATGTCTCGAGTGTTGGTTGCATCTTGAGTGCAAGTGGTGCTGCTAGGGGCGCATGTGGCATGTGCGGAATGCCTTTTTTGCGAGTTGCACCTCGAGCGCAAGTGGCAATGCCAGAGCTGCTAGTGGTGTGTGTGTCATGTGTAAATGGCATGTGTGGAATGCCTTGGTGGTAGGTTGTACGTTGAGTGTAAGTGGCAATGCGTAGAGCTGCTAGTGGCGTGTGTGGCATGTGCCAATGGCATGTGCGGAATGCCTTGGCGGTAGGTTGCACGGTTTGCAAGTTAGGCTACCAGCGTGAGTTTTGGCATATGCCAATGGCGCGTACGGCCAAGTTGGCCTAGGCTGCACGGCTTGCAAGTTGGGCTACCAGCGTGCGTGTTTTCCATGCGCCAATGGCATGCGTGGCCAAGTTGAATCATTGCCCGTGTTTAGAAAAGCTACCAGCGAGCGTGTTGGCATGTGCCAATGGCATGCTCGGTCATTAGGGCCACGTCCTGGTAAGAAAAGCTACCAGCGAGCATGTTGGCATGTTCCAATGGCATGAGTGGCCAATTTTGGTCGCGCCTTGGTAGAAAAAGCTACCAGCGAGCGTGTTGGCATGTGCCAATGGCATGCGTGGCCAATTTGGGTCGCGCACTGGTAGGAAAAGCTACCAGCGAGCATGTTGGCATGTACCAATGGCATCCGTGGCCAATTTGGGTCGCGCCTTGGTAGAAAAAGCTACCAGCGAGCGTGTTGGCATGTGCCAATATTGGCATGCGTGGCCAATTTGGGTCGCGCCTTGGTAGAAAAAGCTACCAGCGAGCGTGTTGGCATGTGCCAATGGCATGCGTGGCCAATTTGGGTCGCGCCTTGGTAGAAAAAGCTACCAGCGAGCGTGTTGGCATTTTCCAATGGCATGCGTGGCCAATTTGGGTCGCGCCACAGTAGGAAAGGCTACCGGCGAGCGTGTTGGCAGGTGCAATGGCATGCGTGGCCAATTTGGGTCGCGCCCTAGTAGGAAAAACTACCGACGTGTTGGCATGTTCCAATGGCATGCATGGCCAATTTGGGTCGCACCTTGGTAGAAAAAGCTACCGCGACGTGTTGGCATGTGCCAATGGCATGCGTGGCCAATTTGGCCTAGGTTGCATGATTTGCAAGCCTAGGCGTGGGCGCCATTTTGGCATGGCATGGCTAGGGCCAAGGTAAGGGTACTTGGCTTGACGTGGCGTGACTAGCGTAGCTAGGGCCAAGGCAGTGCGTTTGGCATGGCGCGGCTAGCTCGGGCTAAATGTGGTGGCATGATTTGCCATTGGCACGGAGTGCGGCTAGCATGGTTTGCATGCTTTGGCGCGTTTGGTGTGGTGGCATGATTTTCCAATGGCACGACAGGTGCGGCTAGCGTGGGCTAGGTGTGGCTGGCATGATTTGCCATTGGCACGGAGGTGCGGCTAACATGGTTGGCATGCTTTGGCGCGTTTTGGTGTGGCTAGAATGATTTTCCATTGGCGCAGATGTGTGGATAGGGCCAAGGTAAGTATGTTTGGCTTGGCGTGGTATGACTAGCGTAGCTAGGGCCAAGGCAGAGTGCGTTTGGCATGGCGCGGCTAGCTCGGGCTAAATGTGGCTGGCATGATTTGCCATTGGCACGGAGGTGCGGCCAGCATGGTTGGCATGCTTTGGCGCGTTTTGGTGTGGCTGGCATGATTTGACATTGGCACAGAGGTGCGGCTAGTTTGGGCTAGGTGTGGCTGGCATGATTTTCCATTGGCACAGAGGTGCGGCCAGCATGGTTGGCATGCTTTGGCGCGTTTTGGTGTGGCTGGCATGATTTGCCATTGGCACGAGTGCGGCTAGCTTGGGCTAGGTGTGGGTGGCATGATTTGCCATTGGCACAGAGGTGCGGCCAGCATGGTTGGCATGCTTTGGCGCGTTTGGTGTGGCTAGCATAGCTAGGGCCAAGGAAGAGTGCGTTTGGCATGGCGCAGCTAGCTTGGGCTAGGTGTGGCAAGCATGATTTGCCATTGGCACGGAGGGGAATTAGGGTTTTGTTCGTTGTAACCCTAACTTGAAAAAATACCCCCTATTAATTACTGACTACATGCATTAAATGTTCTAATCAATGTGTCATCGGTGACATTAGGTTATTCGGGGTTTTACGATTTTACCCTTTGTCTAAAAACCACCATCAACACAAACATATTGTTATCGGTTCAACAGTTTTAACTTAAAAAAAGTTTCAACAAGGAAATTGTCATTTAAAATATCAGAAGAGATTGCCTAACATTTTTACCAGCCAGTCGAGAACCAATGAAAAAAACAAGTAGTAAACATATGTATATCGAAAGACAGCATAAACCTCTTAAGAGAGGCAAAAATAAAGGTTGACACACCACCTTAAGAAGTCAGTGAGGACTTTCTGCACAGGACTCCATTGCAAGAGCCAACCTTGGAGCAGGGGAATTACGAGATACCCGAAACACACGCCACAGGGGACAACATGAATCGAGAAAAGCATATCTCGGTCACATATAGAGAAGCAACAGATGGACAACACACCACCAGGCACTTACCGTCTTTCTTGAACCTGTTCCATATTGCCCATGCTTATTCCATCCAAAGGCGAAGAACTTTCCATCGGTAGTCATACCACTATATGAGCTCTAGCAACGCCTGCTTTGATTATTTTGTGTCTGCAACCAAAGATAACGTTACATCCTTTTCGTTGATAAAAGAACAGATGCAAGAGGATTAGTCGCCATCAGTAGTTTTTTCAACAAGGCAAAAGTCCCAATGGAAATGTTACTTCCATTTTAGAGGCGTAGGTTAGTAATGACCAAAAAATCTATGGATCAAAAGAGTTCAGATAGTCACATAACTCCACAGACAATAGGGAAACATCAAGGATGCCTCAGTGATGCAGGGGAACAACTATACCAAATAAGTAGAAGCAATATCACAATTACAAACAGACATAAACTTACTCTATAAGTCCATATACAATTGTAGGCATATCACGCTGACTCATACCACCATGTCCCAATTGTCCCCTCTGCAGAACAACTAAATCCAATAAGCAGCATATAATCCAAACCAAACCAAAAGAAAACTTTCAAAAATCGATAATAATTTCTCATCAATACCTTATCTTTCCCATGTATAAACATGACCTTCGACATCCAATGCAACACAATGGCAAGATACTACAGAACACACACCTCAATTTAATCACTAAACATGGCATTAAAGAAAAAAACCTAGAAATCAATCAATTTCCAGTACCCAATGACCATTTTGTTTGTAACATAGATGCAGAGGATGATAGAGTGTAGAGCTTAATTTATCTTCAACTGCTCCGCAATTCGTTATCAACTTGTCTGGCGACTTGGATTAAGGTAACGTCTAGTATCCATAAGAATGATAAAGTAGCTGAGCTATAATCAGATGAATCACAATTAGCCACTTGGAAAATAACTTTGAAGTTGGTTGCAGTAAAGATTATTACAAGTCTTTGTTTAGGTATGGATAGGATTGTATCAATTAAGAATACAACATTTGAATGTTATCTCTAATAGATAGTTATCGGTCAATGGTATTTATCCTCACGTAAAGTCTTCAATATTTGTATCAGTAGATTATATATCAAAATGAAGCATATTTCCCATCCAAGACCTCTTAGTGGTGGAGGTTGCACCTTGTGTACTATGAAATTGTTGATATTTACCATTACTAGGTGACTGTAACATAATCTTGGTTGTGCAATAAAAAAAATTCTTATAGTTTTTGGTTTTGCCGTGTATTTTTTCTTGCACCCCCTCTCCCAAATTCCTGGCTCCGCCCCTGGTATCATGATGAGATGATAGGATAGAAGCACCGAATCATCTGGTAAAAAGGTGATTTCGTCTGAATCGAGACACCTGCTACAAACGTCACATGAATGACACGTGTAAGGAGCAGTCTAATCTGCTCAGACGGTCAAGTCTAAAAAGGAGGACTGCATTAAATGAAGAGATAAGAGCGGATCTACATCGTGATGGAAGTCTTAGACGATCTATACAACAACCCAGAGGTGATGCAGCATAAGGTTCTCCAAGGAAGAGCTACACGATGACGAGCAGAGCGAGACAATTCGGGAGGAGAACCCACCAAGCCGTCACGAGGGACAGTATAGAACTCGCCCGAAGCAACGAAGACGATGTATGATGACTCCACAATCTCGACGAGGCCAGACCTTCACGAGCTTAGTTTCCCTATAAATACCAGTCCATGTAGAAGGGGATGGACAACTTATGTATTATTAGATGGTATTTTTACAGAGAATTCCTATGAGAGATCTAGATAGAGAGATATTAAGAAATCTAAGTGATATTTGTATCTCTTTAAAGGGTAAGACCTTATAATCAATAAAGAATACATTTTCTTCCCGTGGACGTAGGTACTCATGGCCGAACCACGTTATATGCTTGTGTTGATCTTCACTTTTCATGTTCTTTACATCTTGTTTATCTTGAATCTTGGATGTTTAGTTAGTTTATAGCCTTTAGATTTACTTGGGTGTAGCCATCAGAAAAGATGCAACTACACTTTTCACATGGACTGTTGCCACGCCACATGGGATATATGCTAAAGGATTGGTTATGCCTAGCAGATGTGTCTCAATCCTTATGTCATCAATCATGACTTAATTATCATATGGCAATAATCTAGGGTTTGGGTTTATAGTAATACTCTAGGCCTAGATTTGAAGAAATATTATGTTATTTTAATTAGTAATAATTTGAATACGATAGTGCCGCTATATTATGTTCTAGGAACTTGGCCATGGGAGTTTGCGACTTGAGACGATACTGATATGACTACTATAAGTTAGAAAGTGGCTCCGAGTTCGAAACCTGGCCAGGAGTGGACTACTATAAGTCAGAAACTTCGTAAGAACGATGAATCCACCCATTTACAAGTAATATTCCATCAAAATATTCTCTCAAACCTTAAACAAATCCTTTTCCGGCGACTTCGAGAACAAAAGTGGCTCCGAGTTCGAAACCTGGTCGGGAGTGGACTACTATAAGTCTGAAACTTCGTAAGAACGATGATCCACCCATTTACAAGTAAGATTCCATCTAAATATTCTCTGAAACCTTAGACAAACCCTTTTCTGGAGACTTCGAGAAAAAAAATGGCTCTGAGTTTGAAACCTGGCCGGAGTCGACTACTATCAGTCAGAAACTTCATAAGAACGATGAATCCAACCATTTACAAGTATGATTCCATCAAAATATTCTCTAAAACCTTTAAAAAATCCTTTTTCGGTGACTTCGAGAATGAAAGTGGCTCCGAGTTCGAAACCTGGCCGGGAGTGGACTACTATAAGTCTGAAACTTCGTAAGAACGATGAATCCACCCATTTACAAGTAATATTCCATCGAAATATTCTCTAAAACCTTAGACAAACCCTTTTTGGCAACTTCGAGAAAGATAGTGGCTCCGAGTTCGAAACCTGGCCAGGAGTGGACTACTATAAGTCGAAACTTCGTAAGAACGATGAATCCACCAACTTACAAGTAAGATTCCATCAAAATATTCTCTAAAACCATAAACAAATCCTTTTCCGGCGACTTCGAGAACGAAAGTGGCTCCGAGTTCGAAACCTGGTCGGGAGTGGACTACTATAAGTCAGAGACTTCGTAAGAACGATGAATCAAGTCACGTATTAATAGAATTTATTTTTGCAAGTTTTTTTCTTTAAGGAATTAATTCTAAAAATATTTTCTTAAGAGTTTTATTTAAGGAAAAATTCTTTTTACGTGTTTAACTTGTTTTTGAAGAAAACAAATACCTAACTTGATTTTCAAGTATCTTCTCCTTTAAATATAACTCGAAAATTTATTTTCAAACCTACCGAAAATTCTTCTTTCACTGTAGGGTTTCTCCATACGTTTTACTTCCATCCCCGTTGCTGAGTTCGAAGAGAGGGTAACTTGCGTTGTGCTAACTCAAGTTATATCGGGCGATCTTATCTTGGACACATCTTTCTTTGTGAGGGTTTAGCATTACTCAACTCGAGTATACCCGCGAACTAATGTGTTAAGGACAATTTGTTGAATCTGTGATTATGTCCTCGTCAAGTTGATTCGGTAGAGTTTTTTCGGATTATTTCTTTACATATTTGTTTTTGATACATATAACGTGTTATTTATTGTTGCAAGATCCCAACACATGACAAATAACATTTTGTTTAAATTTTAATAATTTGGCTGAGCAGCAAATTTTCCTACATGTACCAAACAAAATTTGGTTCAAATTTTGGTAATTTGGCGAGCCCAAATTTCCCCCCAAGGCCCCAATTTCTCACTCACATGCAAAAAAAAATTTGGTTCAAATTTTGTTAATTTCCCCGAGCGAGAACTCTCCGCGCCAACATCCACCCAGTGCAAAAGTATCTTAATAAAATAAAGAAATCTCCCGAGTAAATTTGTTTCCGCCCCATATGAAATGGGAACAAAAGTTATAAACTATATTCTTACCCGTATGAGTCGTATAAGTTGGAAGCTAGGGTTTCTTCTTCACATTTTCAAGTCCGTTCTCTCTCCCTTTTAGATTTAGTAACAGCGGCTGCAGGATAATCGAGGGTTTCTCTTCATCGCACACTAAATTCTTGGGTAAATCATTGATCTTTACTTCGATTTTAAGTTCATGTTTTCTTTTTGAGCATGCATACCTTTGATTTTAAGCTTTTAGATTCACTGTCTAGGGTTTAATTTGGGGAATTATCAAAAGTATTGATTTTTATTTTTAGTCTTTGTAGTTGTCTTTTTGCTAATTTAAGCTTTGATTTTAAGCTTAGGATCTTATTTTGAGCAGGAATATATTTTATTTTAAGATTCCACTGCCAAGGGTTCAGTTTGGGGATTATTTTATAGCAAAATTTTTTTTTGTCTTTCGATGTTTGTTTAATTCTCTTTTACATTTGTTTTTGGGATGGATGGAATCTTCCATCAACCTTTGTTTTTTTTCTTTCTCTGTAACTTGTCCTGTAACTTAAAAAGATTTGAAGAACTCTAAATCCTTTTGATTTACCTTATGTTCCATGGATTTTTTCTTTGAAGTTCATATACATTTTTCGACCCATATTTGTGCACGTAAACCATGCACCAAGTGACGTATTTAATAGAATTTATTTTTGCAAGTTTTTTCTTCAAGGAATTAATTCTAAAAATATTTTCTTAAGAGATTTATTTAAGGCAAAATTCTTTTTACGTGTTTAACTTGTTTTTGAAGAAAACAAATACCTAACTGATTTGCAAGTATCTTCTCCTTTAAATATAACTCAAAAATTTGTTTTCAAACCTACCGAAAATTCTTCTTTCACTCTAGGGATTTTCCACACGTTTTACTTCCATCCCCGTTGCTGAGTTCGAAAAGAGGGTAACTTGCGTTGTGCTAACTCAAGTTATATCGGGCAGTGTTATCCTGGACACATCTTTTCTGTGAGGGGTTTAGCATTGCTCAACTCGAGTAAACCCGCGAACTAATGTGTTAAGGACAATTTGTTGAACCTGTGACTCTGTCCTCGTCAAGTTGATTCGGTAGAATTTTTTCGGATTATTTCTTTACATATTAGTTTTTGATTCATCTAACGTGTTGTTTATTGTTGCAAGATCCCAACACATGACAAATAACATTTTGTTTAAATTTTAATAATTTGGCTGAGCGGCAAATTTTCCAACATGTACCAAACAAATTTTGGTTCAAATTTTGGTAATTTGGCGAGACCAAATTTCCCCCCAAGGCCCCAATTTCTCACTCACAGGCCAAAAAAAATTTGGTTCAAATTTTGTTAATTTCTCCGAGCGGGAACTCTCCGCGCCAACATCCACCCAGTGCAAAGTATCTTAATAAAATAAAGAAATCTCCCGAGTAAATTTGTTTCCGCCCCATGTGAAATGGGAACAAAAGTTATAAACTATATTCTCACCCGTATGAGTCGTATAATTTATAAGCTCGGGTTTCTTCTTCACATTTTCAAGTCCGTTTTCTCTCTCTTTTAGATTTAGTAACAGCGGCTGCAGGATAATCGAGGGTTTCTCTTCATCGCACACTAAATTCTTGGGTAAATCATTGTTCTTTACTTCGATTTTAAGTTCATGTTTTCTTTTTGAGCATGCATACCTTTGATTTTAAGCTTTTAGATTCACTGTGTCTAGAGTTTAATTTGGGGTATTATCAAAAGTATTGATTTTTATTTTTAGTCTTTGAAATTGTCTTTTTCCTAATTTAAGCTTTGATTTTAAGGTTAGCATATTATTTTGAGAAGGCATATATTTTATTTCAAGATTCCACCGCCAAGGGTTCAGTTTGGGGATTATTTTACAGCAAGACAAATTTTTTTTTTTTTTTTTGTCTTTTGATGTTTGTTTAATTCTCTTTTAGATTTTTTTTTAGGATGGATGGAATCTTCCATCAACCTTTGTTTTTTTTCTTTCTTTGTAACTTATTCTGTAACTTAAAAAGAAAAGAAGAACTCTAAATCCTTTGGTTTACCTTATGTTCCATGGATTTTTTCTTTGAAGTTCATATACATTTTTCGACCCATATTTGTGCACGTAAACCATGCACCAAGTCACGTATTTAATAGAATTTATTTTTGCAAGTTTTTTCTTCAAGGAATTAATTATAAAAATATTTTCTTAAGAGTTTTATTTAAGGCAAAATTCTTTTTACGTGTTTAACTTGTTTTTGAAGAAAACAAATACCTAACTTGATTTGCAAGTATCTTCTCCTTTAAATATAACTCAAAAATTTGTTTTCAAACCTACCGAAAATTCTTCTTTCACTCTAGGGTTTCTCCATACGTTTAACTTCCATCCCCGTTGCTGAGTTCGAAGAGAGGGTAACTTGCATTGTGCTAAATCAAGTTATATCGGGTAGTCTTATCCTGGACACATCTTCGCTGTGAGGGGATTAGCATTACTCAACTCGAGTACACCCGCGAACTAATGTGTTAAGGACAACTTGTTGAACCTGTGATTCTGTCCTCGTCAAGTTGACTCGGTAGAATTGTTTCGGATTATTTCTTTACATATTAGTTTTGATACATCTAACATGTTGTTTATTGTTGCAAGATCCCAACACATGACAAATAACATTTTGTTTAAGTTTTAATAATTTGGCCGAGCGGCAAATTTTCCAACATGTACCAAACAAAATTTGGTTCAAATTTTGGTAATTTGGCGAGCCCAAATTCCCCCCCAAGGCCCCAATTTTTCACTCACAGGCCAAAAAAAATTTGGTTCCAATTTTGTTAATTTCCCCGAGCGAGAACTCTCCGCGCCAACATCCACCCAGTGCAAAAGTATCTTAATAAAATACAGAAATCTCCCGAGTAAATTTGCTTTCGCCCCATGTGAAATGGGAACAAAATTTATAAACTATATTCTCACCCATATGAGTCGTATAATTTAGAAGCTAGGGTTTCTTCTTCACATTTTCAAGTCCGTTCTCTCACTGTTTTAGGTTTAGTAACAGTGGCTGCAGGATAATCGAGGGTTTCTCTTCATCGCACACTAATTTCTTGGGTAAATCATTGTTCTTTACTTCGATTTTAAGTTCATGTTTTTTTTGAGCATGCATACCTTTGATTTTAAGCTTTTAGATTCACTGTCTAGGGTTTAATTTGGGGAATTATCAAAAGTATTGACTTTTATTTTTAGTTTTTGAAGTTGTCTTTTTGCTAATTTAAGCTTTGATTTTAAGCTTAGGATCTTATTTTGAGCAGGCATATATTTTATTTTAAGATTCCACCGCCAAGGGTTCAGTTTGGGGATTATTTTACAGCAAGACAATTTTTTTTTTTTTTTGTCTTTTGATGTTTGTTTAATTCTCTTTTAGATTTGTTTTTGGGATGGATGGAATCTTCCATCAAACTTTGTTTTTTTTCTTTCTCTGTAACTTGTCCTTTAACTTAAAAAGAAAAGAAGAACTCTAAATCCTTTGATTTACCTTATGTTCCATGGATTTTTTCTTTGAAGTTCATATACATTTTTCGACCCATATTTGTGAACGTAAACCATGCACCAAGTCACGTATTTAATAGAATTTATTTTTTCAAGTTTTTTCTTCAAGGAATTAATTCTAAAAATATTTTATTAAGAGTTTTATTTAAGGCAAAATTGTTTTTACGTGTTTAACTTGTTTTTGAAGAAAACAAATACCTAACTTGATTTGCAAGTATCTTCTCCTTTAAATATAACTAGAATTTTTTTCTCAAACCTACCGAAAATTCTTCTTTCACTCTAGGGTTTTCAATACGTTTTACTTCCATCTCCGTTGCTGAGTTCGAAGAGAGGGTAACTTGCGTTGTGCTAACTCAAGTTATATCGGGCAGTCTTATCCTGGACACATCTTCGCTGTGAGGGGTTTAGCATTACTCAACTTTACCCGCGAACTAATGTGTTAAGGACAACTTGTTGAACCTGTGATTCTGTCCTCATCAAGTTGATTCGGTAGAGTTGTTTCGGATTATTTCTTTACATATTAGTTTTTGATACATCTAACGTGTTGTTTATTGTTGCAAGATCCCAACACATGACAAATAACATTTTGTTTAAATTTTAATAATTTGGTTGAGCGGCAAATTTTCCAACATGTACCAAACAAAATTTGGTTCAAATTTTGGTAATTTGGCAAGCCCAAATTTCCCCCCAAGGCCCCAATTTCTCACTCACATGCCAAAAAAAATTTGGTTCAAATTTTGTTAATTTCCCCGAGCGAGAACTCTCCGCGCCAACATCCACCCAGTGCAAAAGTATCTTATAATAAAATAAAGAAATCTCCAGAGTAAATTTGTTTCCGCCCCATGTGAAATGGGAACAAAAGTTATAAACTATATTCTCAACCGTATGAGTCGTATAAGTTAGAAGCTAGGGTTTCTTCTTCACATTTTCAAGTTCGTTCTCTCTCTCTTTTAGGTTTAGTAGAAGCGGCTGCAAGATAATCGAGGGTTTCTCTTTATCGCATATTAAATTCTTGGGTAAATCATTGTTCTTTACTTTGATTTTAAGTTCATGTTTTCTTTTTGAGCATGCATACCTTTGATTTTAAGCTTTTAGATTCACTGTCTAGGGTTTAATTTTGGGAATTGTCAAAAGTATTGATTTTTATTTTTAGTCTTTGTAGTTGTCTTTTTGCTAATTTAAGCTTTGATTTTAAGCTTAGGATCTTATTTTGAGCAGGAATATATTTTATTTTAAGATTCCACTGCCAAGGGTTCAGTTTGGGGATTATTTTATAGCAATTTTTTTTTTTTTTGTCTTTTGATGTTTGTTTAATTCTCTTTTACATTTGTTTTTGGGATGGATGGAATCTTCCATCAACCTTTGTTTTTTTTCTTTCTCTGTAACTTGTCCTGTAACTTAAAAAGAAAAGAAAAACTCTAAATCCTTTGATTTACTTTATGTTCCATGGATTTTTTCTTTGAAGTTCATATACCCTTGCTGTAAGTTTTTGGGTGTTGGTAAATGGTAAATGTGAAGTTTGCTTGTTGAGTGATTTCCCTATAGTTGTTTTAGAAATGGCTAGAAATAGAGGTTTTTCTTTTCTTTTGTTTTCTTTTGATGTATATTTTTTGCTGCTTTAAGCTTTGTATAGTTCTCTTTTTAAAAAAAGAAAGAACATTTACCCTTAAATTTTATGGTTTTTTTTTTTTTTTTTGCGAAGTTCATTTATACCTTTGCTGCAAGTTTTGGGGGTTGGTAAACTTATATGAAGTTTAGCTTGTTGAGTGATTTCCCTGATTTTTGTTTTAAGAAATGGCTAGAAGTAGAGGCGGTCTTGTGAAACAAGTTTCCCGTGGTGATCCCATGACCACTCCACAGTACTCTTCTTCTCCCCCAACACAAGAAAGGGCGCCGGCTAATATGCGATCTGTTAACGGTAACAATATTACTTCCCCTTTCTCGTAGTTTCTCCCTTATTTTGTTCATCGTTTCATTTCATTTGTTTTCCATATCTAATCGTTTTGTTTACGGGTTACTGCAGCAATTGGTGGTACATATTTAAATGTACCAAAGTCCAGGAAGCGACCTGTTGCAGCACTAACAACTCCTCAAAGGCTGTTAAAGAGAAGACAATGTGGTGGTAGATCTTTGCATTACAAGCAGCCAGTCCTCAAAGGCCCCAAAGTTTAATTCAAGCAAAACGATCATTGTTGTTGAGTGATGTAGAAAAGCGTCATTCATCTGTTCCACCACATACTGATGTTGAAGGCAACTCCAGTTAACGTTCTGCTTCTAGGCTGTGTCCGAGAAAGCAAGGGCTGCGCGGAAGGCACAGGCTCTGAACCATACCAATGGTACAGAGAGTTTCGCCAGAAAAGCGTATGATAGGGTAAGTCTTAAATTGTTTATTGATTTCTTTTCCTTGTTCTTCATGTGTTAATAACTTTTAACGTTGGATAACTCACAAGTTCTATTTTATTAGGTGCGTAAAAATCACCCAATTGATCCACTCAGCATGTTCATGGTAACCCACAAGGCTAGGAAGCTTGGTAAACTGTGTAAAGATTGGCAGGTACAAATCTCCTTCACTCACTGGTAATAAGTTTAAATAACGCTTGACTTATTGTTTGTCTGAATTTGAATAATAAATTCAACTAATAACTCTAGAATATGAGTGATTTTTAAATGTGAATATGAACATGTTGTAAAATGTATAGCATGTGCACAACCAAAAATCCAAAGACCATCATTTAAACCTAAAATAGTTAGTTACATTAGTTGCTGATTTCAGGAGATGTGCCTGTGTATATATCTGTTTTTTTTTCAAGAACCGTAGTTGCTTCTCTACGGTTAACTAGAACCGTAGAGAAGGAACGGATCAATGTTCCAACCAATCTGAGGAACTCTTGTGTTTGTGTGAGTCAATGTCTCCAAAGTTTCAGGAAGTCTCATGTTACTTGGTGTTTGTTTGAGTCAACTGAAGGTTACTTTGTGTTTGTTTTAGTCGACAAATACGCATCATTGCCATTTTTTACTGTTGGTCAGATAGCAATGTGTAGTTCAAATTTGTGTAGCTTTTTGGTTGTGCATTTCTTACTATTGGCATAATAGCAATATTTTTATTCTCCCCAGGACTTTGATTAGCAGATGTTGCAATCTTTAATTTGAATCTGTTTGGAGATGGTCGCAGAAAAATTTACTTTATCTTTTTAGGCAATAAAACCTGCAAAGAAAAGAGAAATTGCACATATAATAGACACAGGCCTTTTCACTTATGCAAGTTCTTTTCATCTTTGTAAAAAGACTCACAGACATGCCACTTATTTGGGTCACTAACTCTTAGCCCTTAGAATTATCCCATGCATATATTTTAGGCAATTTAAATTTGTATAGGAAAGATGGAGGCACGAACTTTCTGTAACCTGTTCAACCATTTGGTATGATAACAATATTTTCGAGCAACTCAGGAAGATATGATGATTGCGCGTAGTTTCCTATGTTCAGGATTCATTAATTTTTTGTTCGTTGATGTTTTAAATGTCTGCATGCTTTTGTGTTGTCAAACTATGATTTGTTATGACATTGGAACCATTATGCCACTCATGAACCAATTCAGTTCATGTTTATTATTGCATTTTACATATCCTCCTCGAATAAAGTGGCAGGCATGCACTATTTTTCTTTGCAGACTTTGGGCAGAGCCGTACCAAACTTTTCAGAGGCCCTAGGCGAAAATCAAAAATGGGGGCCCTAAAAATATTCTCTGATCATTCAAAAAAATAACACATAATAAAATTTGCAAATAGAAATGACTACATAAAGTAGATAATCTACCAAAAAGTAACCTTCACGGCCTCCTCAATGCAAATTCATCAATTATTGCATTGTAATCAATGTTGTTCACCATATTGACCTCGATAAATAATATTGCTAGGTCATTCAATCTTTCTTGTGACGTTTGTCGGCCGAAGGTAAGACTTCGTCAGCTTCAACTAGGAAAATCTTCTTTCTCCAGAGGCAATCAGAATCGAAATTGTCAATAAAATCTTGTATAAAATTTCTACATTTATGAATTTCCATATTGTTTAAGAACTTGTTTAAGAAATCAATACTTCAACTTTCCTTACAGTTTTTTCTGGAAATTAACTTCTTAGAACAACTTTAATTTCGACATACAAGTCATGCCCATCAATATCATTCATGCTTTAGATAATATCATTGAAACTTGATACCGGTACTTTTCAAATGCTATCATCAAGAGAATATAACTTGTTTAACCAGTGAGGTCTTACTTTTGTATAGTAAAAAATTGAATACCGATTGCGGCAAGGAGTCCAAATTATATAAAACTTAGTTGTAAAATATTTGGAATGTAATTGATTGCATCTTTTATAGTGTCTAATATATTTGGAAGGAAATATATTTTAGAGAAACTAATGAGTCAATCTAGTGCAATGTAATTCACTATAATATTTGGATTATTGAATCATATTGACTCCGACGATGAAATGTTGGAAACTGACTCATACAGGCTTTGGTCATAACCATAAAGAAACTTTGGTTGTGACATGATGATTGTTTTGAAAGAACTCATACAAATATCACTTTATTTGAGTGAACGAAAATGGGAAAAAGATTGACAGAATGCAAAGTGACGACATATCTCTCAATAAGTGTTTTCTAAATTACTAGATGCACAACCCCCCTTTCCATTATGCTTTTAGGTAAGAAAGAATATCACTCATTTTTACAAAGTCTTCCGTAAAACATGATCGAGACCATCCTAAGATGCAAATGGTAAAAATTCCATATTACAAAGAAAACAAGGTGAACTTTAGAAAAATATTCATGTAGAATGCGGACCATTAAAGTGACTGATGGATCTGGTGAATGTTTTGACATTTTGGACTAGTTATAGTTCCCTAGAAATTTGCGTTTGAAAACTCCTAGCACATATTACACAATGCAAAGTGCAAAGGCTAACCACCCTTGTTAATGCTAGAGAATTTGCATCAAAAGGACTTGATGAATATTGCATGTTTAATAGGATCAATATAGAACATCTTATGCCCAATGGTCTCGCAGAGGCTACCATCAAAGGTTACAGATGGTGTCTAAGGAATAGGTTATGCGTACCAACCTACCTTTTATTGCTTTGGGGATATGCAATATTACGCGCATCTTTACTTAATTTTTGTAGAACGCAATATTAGTCAACCTTTTCTGCGCACCAGTTGGTAACTGAATTTAAGGCTGACATTTGTGTTCTTACTCATTTTTGGTTACACTATATATGTGCCATTACGAGTCCACATCGTACTATGATGGGTCACAAAAATGATTAAGTAATTTTGTAGGATATTTAATCTCAACAATTATCCGCATTTTAAAACCTTTGGCAGGAGATCTCTTACTGCTATATTTGCATGTTATCACTTTAATAAGACAGTCTTCCCGTCGTTAGGGGGAGATAAGAAAAAGTATTTTTCTAATGGAATGACATGAATTGTCGTGGTGTGTTCCCACTGTGTCTCATATTGATTCTTGTACTCCACAAATGTAAATGTGAAGTGACAAAGAATAATCAATTTTCAGAATGTACACTGATGTCGCTAAAGTGACAAGATCACACATACCAGCTTCAAATATTCCTGCAAGGTTAGAAATCCTCAGTATGGGGTACACCATAGACTAAGGTGTTGCAACTACACTTGGTGGAAGTGTAGTTGAGGCCGTGGCTCCATAAAGGAAGATGAAGAGACCACCAGGTTCGATCAATGCTCACCTAGAAAGGAAGTAGATGAGTAAGGCACAACCTAATTTGTATCATTAATGAAATCATCTCATTTGATTGTCTCGACTATGTCCATGAATCAATCTTTGGAGGACGCTCCGAAGTTTTAAATAATTCTAGAGAACAATGAAATCCTGACGGATTATGAGAATGCACATGAGTCGATGGAAGGATCATGCGTGCACAATGATGATATAATCCATAAATAGTTGCTCCAGAAGTAGAGCACAATGAGATCGAACCATGCTTTATTTTGATTAATTTCAAATAAATAGCATATTTGGCCTACACAATCCAGGTAGAACTTAGTTCTTTGGCAAATATACGGGTATTTGGTGTGGTAGTGCTAACCAACCAAGTGTAAAACCTATTGGACATACATAATTAATTTGTCATAAAGCATAATGAGAAGAAAGTAGTCTTAAAGTACAAAGACTCGCCTTGTGGCGCGAGGTTTCTCACAAATCCCTGGAATTGTTCTCTTATAATGAACGTTATAGAGTTCCGCTACTTAGTTAGCTTGATAATTTCAAAAGGACTTGAAATGCAGCGGATGTATGTGGTTGTTACGTATCTTTGAAAGAATCAAGAGATAGAAGTTATTTACAAAAGTACTTGATAGACTTTTGTTACCCAAATCAAGTAACTCTAAACCACAAAGTGCGTTTACAATTAGATAAAACGTTCACTTATATATTGAAGCAATCAGGAGGAAGTGGTATACCCGTCTAAGTGGCTATTTGATTTGGAGGGGATATACAAATAAGTTAATTTTTCTCGCGTATTCACAAGAAAGTTCCTAATTTGGAATTGTAGCTATTTATGTCGACGGTACAGACATGATGGGTACTCTTGATGTAATAAGAGACCTTAAAAGCTATTTAAAATCCGAATTTGAGATGAAAAATCTAGGGAAATCTCGACCGAGTACTGAGCTTGTGGGATATTATTCCACCAGTTTGCATATGTCTAAAGTTGTCAGGCAATTTAACAAAGACATGCATCCTGATAGCACTCCCATGATTAGTCGAGGTTCAAATGTAAGTAAGTGACCATTTCGTCTAAAGGAAGATGGCGAATATGTGTTGGAAGATGAAATTCCCATATCTAAGTACAATAGACGCATTGTTGTACTTAGTATAATAATGTACTCGATTAAATTTTACATACTCGGGGAACTTGTTAGCTAGATATAGCTCAGTATGTACGCAACGTCATTGGAATGGTATAGTGAATGTAATCATGTACTTAAAAGTAACCATTGATATAAATTTGTTTTATCCCTATAAAGACATTGAAAAGGAATGCTAATGAAAGTGCAATCCAAAAGTTGTTGATTATGAAGGAACAATAATCTCTTCTCCAACGAAAGTAATCAGGGGGAGATACGGTAGACTATTTTCTAGGTCATTACCGATATTCAGTTTCGAAAAGTACATGACTAAAGGAACAATCTGGAACAACTCTGAAAGTAATCAGGGGGGGATGCCGACATCATAGGGAGGATTCAAGGATATGATGTCGACATAATTTACTTCGAAATTAAAGTTGTGTTGTACTCTTTTTCCCTTCGATCGAGAATAGTTTTTCCCAAAGGGTTTTGTTACTCGACGAGGTTTTTAGCGAGACAATACTACAAACATCAAGTATGTTGAACGTTGAAGACATAAAGATCGCGTTGATATTACTGAAAATATCTGAATCAAAGAAATAAAACGTGATAGTTTGTTAAGCAATGTAACTTACAGAATCAACAACAGGGTCTTATAAACATTTAAGTCACCAAAGTAAAGTGTGATGAACTCTGATGACTTGGTTGGACTAATGAAACTGTCCGACATCAGGGGGAGAATCTAATAGTGTGTGGGACTCTTTTCCTTCACCGAGGTTGCTTTTTTCCGACAGGGTTTTGTTACTGGGCAAGGTTTTTAATGAGACAACAACAAACACCGGGAAGTAATTTCCCAGCTAAGGCTATTGCCTTTCCCACGAAGATTTTCTATCTTACAAGTTGTGAAACAAATAGTCAACTTCAGCGGAGCAAAGTGATCATCTTCAACGGATCACCTTTACTTGCATCTGTACGTTGTACTCTTTTCCCTTCGTCAAGGTTTTGTCCCACTGGTTTTTTCCTTGTAAAGGTTTTAATGAGGCAACGTATACGCATCCAACTATGTTCTAAGGTTAATTAATATTGTACTCTTTTTCTTTAGTTCAGGTTTTATCCCTCTGGGTTTTTCCTGACGAAGTTTTAACGAGGCAATTAACTTAGACTCGTCGATCTTTGAGGATCGTATTGCATGTGATGAACTACATGTAAAATACGAGACAACATGTGAAGAGTTTTACCAAGGTTTTATCCCACTGGGTTTTTTCCTTGTCAAAGTTTTAATGAGGCAATGGACTTCGGGACAAGTCATCAACGAGAACGACATTTGAAGGACTATATGTGAAGCACTATGTATTAATTTTTGTTATTGAACCGCACAAGGGGGAGTGTTAAAGGGCCCATTCCCATGGGTGTGCGGTCCAGATTTGGTGTCTTTTGGTTTTCCCCTTTCCATGTATACATATGTATTATGTCCATGTAACCTAGAGAATCACTGATCAATAGAGAATCCTTCTCCTTCTCCACCTCTTTCTTTTTCCCTATCTTTTATACTAAAACATATACATCATAGTAGTTTAATTTTTTTCTCCAATAGGTGAGATACGTAGAAATTAGTATACATGGGGACAAAAGAAAAAAAAAATTGGGGGCCATGTCATCCGGGGGCCCTAGGCGCCAGCCTATGCTTCCTAAAAGTTTGGTACGGCCCTGCTTTGGGTTCTTTGATGATACATAAAACTTTATTTAGGATAGTATTTGATCCATTCATCTTTTGCTTTTTTGCTCCAGTTACTACATTTTGAATGAACATTCTGGTTATTTTTTTTTGTATATTCTTCATAGCAGCTACATAAGCTGGAATTTTGAATTAGTTGCTTGTTTTACAATGTGTATGCAGACAGAAATGAACCAGATCAGTGAGCAGGTTCGTCGAGGGGAAGTCAACTACACACCTTAAGAAATATATGCAATGGTTGTTAATCCACGTCGAATTGGGGCTAAGCGTGCTCAGAAGTCCAAAGTTGCCACCCGCTTCAGTTTATATGAGAAAAATGAAGCACAGATGGCTGCTCTCCAAGAACAGCTGGACTCTGAAAAGAAAAAAGTTGCGAATCAAGATAAAGAAATCTCAAAGCTTCAAAGGAGTGAGCGTAATCTTAGAGAGTACTTGAATGAGGTTTTGAAGACGCTTGGTTGTGACCCTATGCCAGATGATATAGAAGATGAGTCTTTAGATGAACATGAAGTTGATGATGGATTTACTTGGGATGATTTGCAAGAAGATGAGAATGACTATGCTGGGGATGATGATGATTTGCAGGTAGATGGATGTGCTGATGACAATCAGGAGAAAGAATTGTGCAGCGGGATGAATAATGCGAATGTCTTTGTTGATAATTAGGAAAAATGATATAGTCTGAATGTTGAATGTGCAGTTTTTTTTGGTGAGCATACAGGTCCAAAGCCTTTCATTGGCTTGTTTTCTTACCTTTTTGTTTGGACCTGTATGTATCTTTTTTTTTTTTGCTTTTCGGGGATGGCTTGCAAACCAGTACGTTAACTTGATGGTTTTTTTTTTTTTTTTTTAACAAGTTAATTTGCTTGGGTGGGGATATTTATAACGAAGGAGTGGTTTTTACAATCAGAAGTGGATAATTATAATTATAGAATTAAGATTAGTAATTAACTCCAGTATTAATTTTTAAATTGTAATTAATTTTCGGATTTTCCAGACCTGGAGCACACAAATTGTTGGAAAACTATTACTAAAAAATAATTTTTAAGGTTTTAATAAAATTATACTTTATTGTTTTCTTTTGTGAATGAAAAAACTTATTAGTCCCACATTATGGAGTTTCCACGTTTTAGTTATTTTAAGAGACTATATAAGCATTTTAGTCCCACATCGGGGAGTTTCTCTTCTTAAGTATTATTTGTCAATTATATAAACAAATTCACTACTTTTGTAAAATCTATGGGAAAGGGGTTGCTCCATATTTTAGAGGGACCCCTAAGGGAAAATATTTTTAGCCGTTTCTTGAGTGTTTGCGATTTTCCTTAACGGTTTTTTCGGAGTTGCCAAGCTCAAGTTGAGAATCTACTACATATGCTAGTAGTAGGTGTAGTAGGGTGTTTTATCCTGGAGATATCCATCCCGTGAGGGCTATAGTATCACTCTTGAGTGTATCCGGGCGCTAATGTCTTAAGGGCAACGTGTTGAACACGTGACTCACTCTGTTTTCCAAAAGTTTTGCCTTGTTGCTGTTGCGGAGATTTGGGAGCTCGTCCGTTTCATCAAATCGATCACTTCCACTATAAAGGAGTTAAGTATCAATAACATTTGCTTATTTGATTTTTTCCTTGTTTTTGATTATTGCACCCAACACAAATTTGGTTGCTTAAAATGTTTAAGCAGCCCACTTCAGGCCGTGTGCTTGGTCTAGGTATTAAGCAATCAGAATAAATTTGGTAGCTTAAAAACTTAAGCAATCAACTTCAGGCCAAGTTATTCCATGTATCTATTAACCAGGTATTTCACTTGCTCTATTATGGTTCGTCTATCTATGAAGCGATCGGCGTTTCACTTGCGCTATTATGGTTGGTCTATATATGAAGCGAACAACATTTCACTTGCTCTATTTTGGCTGGTTTATCTATGAAGTTGTTGGAAAAAAACTGGGTTGCAATAGAAGATGAAATAACACAGAAAGAGATTTTTGTACTCCAAACTTTCAAGGCTCATAAGATTTCTTTTAGACAATTATTTCTACCCTCCCAATAAATTGGCGATTACAACAGGTATGTGAAATAATGCCTTCAGGATACAATGAAGCCCTACAACAGAAATTGAATTCAAGGTTTGTACCCCTTAATCCAATCAAGAACACATGTAAACAAAATTTCTGATGATGCTTTAGAAAAGAGAGAACAAAAAAGGTTTTTTCGATTATCTTTTGAACGAGTTTTGGGAGATGCTATTTATAGAGGCTTTGACATCTTTTCATCAACAGGTTTCTCTTCACGAAACGATGAGTCTATTCATCATCGGACATCAATGGCGTCTGTTGGATTTGAAGATTCTGGATATGTTTGTAACAGTCGAAACAGTTACGTACCACCAAAAGCGCAGTTGAAAATATTCCAACAGAAGCGATGGTTATTTTGCTTGCTCCAGGGAGGTCGGTCTAGCTCTAAAGCGATCACTATTATACTTGCTCTAGGAAGGTCGGTCTAGCTATGAAGCAATTAAGAAAAAAGATGCTACATGTTAGTTAGTTGATTACTAAAGCGATTGCCTTGCTGCTCTAGACTTGTAGAGATCCCACCTTTTGCAACTCAAGAGCGAGAGCCAAATTAAGTCGCTTTAAGGGTTAGAGCGACTCAATATGGGCTTTTGCAACCAAAAATGCATGGTCGCTTAATCCAGGTTTTCTTGTAGTGCTAGGAAGCACAATATATTCTGCGGTTATGGGTTACATATATAAACACGTTCATAATCTAGAATCGATTGTCTTTTTCTCCGGCAAGTCGCTCACCTCTCACCACCCTACATAATAAAAGGACTTCTTTTTTGTTAGCTTTGGTATTCACTTCTCTCGTTGGAAACTGGTGTACCTTTTCTTGCAATACATACCAAAATCACTCGTCTTCTCCTTTGGAAGTCCAAACTTCATTAATTTGTTTTCATCACCCCGTTTGTGCCAATATTTATAAATATATTACTATCATTTGATGTGTTAGCATGGCTACTTATTTCTTTCGTGGTATTATATTTTGCCGAACTTTTTCTTTGGTTGTTGTAGAGCATATACATCCCTGACGAAGAGGATAATGATTGCTGGTCACTTGACCCTAAATGTTCGCCACCACACTAAGTTCATCAAATTCAAGTAGGCCAATGGAGTTAAATGGGATTAAAGTCTTTCTCAAGTGTGCTGGATTTCTTGAGACTGTAACCATTGTAGCTTCTCCAGTGCTCTCCAAACACCATCGATCAACACCAACTGTATGTAACTAAGCAGTTACTAATGTTTCTGAAACCCGCAAATTGTTTGGTTAAGTTCTTGATGAGCTCTGAAGACACTTAACAATTAATACTAACTCCTACAGGTAGCAAGAATCTTAAGAAATGAAGCCCATTCCTCTGAGATCCCACGATTGTGATCCCGATGAAGATCGAAAACGAGAGACCCAAAGTGACGAGGAAATGACTTGTCACTGTGAAGCTATAAGGTATCATACCCTGTAGATTACGAAATAACGAAAAAGTAAAAGTGACAAAGATGCGAGGGAAAAACTTTTGTTTCACATTGCCAGGTTCAGTACGAAGTCATAAGTATCTCAGTGTTTTCATTCCAATGTTTATGATCATGAGGATTCTAGAAGTTCTGTTGCGCCTATTTACAAGTTTTTCCTATTCTGGACCATGTGGAGATTGGTGTAATTCCCTGAACCATTGAAGAAAGGGTACTGCAATGTTATTATGCCGTATCTCCTGTTTCCTTATATTATCTTTGCTTCAGATAATTAGTGGGGCTAATGACGGTGTACTCAAGTGCTTGGTTTGTGATTAAAGTACATATAATCTGTTTCTAATTTCTACCCTATGACTACGATATGGTCGGGCCACATACTCACCTGTCATTTTTCATATCAAAACATCACCAGAAAAGAGAACATGTGTGGGAGAAGTAGACCAGCAGATGGTATGGCGAAATAAACTTATTTTAATGAACCTGGAGTTCTGTACAATCTTGCCAGGAGATTTGCATTGGATGATTTTTATTTATGTGAATGATCTTATTTTTTATCCTTTTTTTTTTTTGCTCAAGTGTTCTCACTTTTTTATTCATCTGCAAGGGACCTAACTGTCAGAGTGTTTTTTGTACTCCATTTTAGTTAGCTGTGACTCAAAAATAATACTCCTTTGAAAAGTGGTTCCATGCCATCCTTGCTCCGAAATGACAATAGTTACCATTAGACTGGGGTCATTGCCGCCTTGGTTCAGCTTTGAGCAAAGGTTCAACCTGACGCTAAAAATAGTTTGTTCAACGACTATATTCTGTGAGGAAAATGACTACTTTAGTGCACTCACAACAGTTGAAGCTGGAAAACAAATTCTACTCAATGATCTTTACTGGAAGAGCAATATACCTTAAGCCCTATTGCAAATGCTTAACCGTATCAAACTTAAATATCTGTCTAAATTAGAGCAGAATAAAGCAAAGTTCTACAAATGGAGGAAAGTGACTACCTTGGTTTAGAGCACCCACAACAGTCGCTAGATCCTTTCAGACTCAAGCACAATAGGATTAGAAACATGCAATTTAAGCACAATTCAATAAAAAAATTGTTCATTCAAGTACATACTTAATCTTAGATGAATAAATACGTTCATCCAGTTCAACTAATTAATACTAGCTAGCTACATCCAATATTTTATCAAAAATTAAAACAAATCCCCTAATCGAAACGATAATTCTCTAAACCAGAGAAAAGTTCTTCATCAGATATTACCCACGACTCGTTTTGTGGCTGCGCAGCTTCTGAAGAAATCGTTCCTAATATGTTATTAGTACCCTCTTGATTATGATCTAGAGCAGCAGTGTTATCCCCGCCAATAGCTCCGAAACTACCAGCTCCCACTGGTCCAACAGCTGACAAGAGTGAGTCTGAATCAAAGAAAAAATCCAAGTTGGGGACACCGCAGTCGACAGGATCACCACACGACTGTAATTGCTGTGTCTGATCAGTTGGAAGCACGGTATCCTGGAGGACTGGTACTGGTCCTTCATCTTCAAACAAAATACATGTATTATTCATGAACCAGTCTTGGAATTGCGCATCATTCATTTCCGGTTCTGCTTGACCATCAACTGGCAGTTGATTATCTTCAAGGGCTGGTACTTCTGGTACCGCATCATGAACTTCAAAATCATCGTTACCTACTACTACTTCACTGTTGTTGACCTCATAATTACTGCATGATGATGCTGTCTGTGATGCTGATGATTTTGAGAATTTGTTGTTGCTTTTTTTCCTTGTAATCTTAACAATCGCATAATCTGAAATTTTATCATCTTTATCGACTGAATACTCTTCCATGTTCCAAGTAACATATCCATCGCTTGTTAATGTTGAATATTTCCTTTTCTGAGTACCCTTAACAGCATTGTCAGTAAGTGACAATTTCCTGTACTCTACTTTATATGGTGGGTATCTGTAGATTTCTTTACCTCCATTATCCCCAGTCCACGTTCCGCCTCCGGCTGTTCTACTAATTCGAGAACCATTCTCCCATTTTTTCTTCAACTTAGTAAAGAAATACAAAGAACTATCACAGTTTTCATCATAATATGCATATCTGCTATAATATTTCTTACCCTCTTGGAACGTTTTCTCCAAGTCCTGTGGCGCTTCTCCATAAATTTCTGTAGTCTCATAAATATGATCACTTGGAAGAGGTCTGCCTTCGATCTTGGGAATCAAATAGTGTTTTATGATCACTTCATCGCTTGGCTTGAAGCGATAACCAGGTGGTGCAAATTTACAACTCATTCTTTCTTTCTCTCTCGCTAATTAATTAAACAAACTAAACGAAACAAGAATAAGAAGAGTTAATCACAATGTTGTATGGTGCCGCTGACCATCTTTATATAGGACCTGGCAATATATCTAATCCTTCTGGGATATTAGTTTTGTGTAGACCTTCCTAAACTGTTATACAGCAGGAATTTTCCACGATGCCGAGTACTTTGGGTTCGTCGGTGGAGGGAGGTGCTAACCATGAGCAAGGCAAATCCAGATCGGAAAACCATTATCACGGGCCTAATCCATAGTCCAGTCCAATACGTGGTATTTAGCATCTCAAAAGAATTCGAGGTAGACAGGTAGAACCACCGTCACTCAACACCATCCTATTTAAGTTCGGATTTAGTTTTTAACCTAGTCTTTGGATACGGTAACTAAATTGCGGACATGGTGTTTTATTACACTACTAGTCCTCGCGATACTGATTTTCCAGTATTTGTAGTCCTTGCAAATTTGGCCATCTGTGCAAACATATAAAGTATATGTTTAGATACTGATTTTGCAGTATTTGTGATTGTATCACACACTACTAGTGCTCATGAGCTGCGCTCATGACATATTGATTAAGACTGAGTGGGTTCTACGATCACTACACCAAAACAGCCGATTTGGGACGGATATACGCGTTGCAATGAATTTCACCAACGTGTATATCCGTTGGGAATAGGGCGTAGCAAATTTTTTTGCAACGCGAAAATACGTTGGGAAAATTAATTAGTGCAACGCAAATAAACGTAGGTCAATTTGTTTACCAACGTTTTAGGAGCAACGGATTTTTTAATTTGTGCAACGGTTACAATAATTTAGGCAACGTATTACTTTAATTTGAGCAACACTTATATACGTTGCAAACCTATTTACAGGTAAAAAAAAAATTCATTCCGACGATAATTCCCGGTAAAAATTCCGACGATAATTCAGCCAGATTTCTGCGTCTTTATATACCATTGTAGATCAACTAAAAGACCCAATTCTTCAGTATTAAATCCCAAGCTAGTAAAAATTGCCGTTTAACGAGTCTACAGTCTAATGGTCCCATAAACATTTTAGCAAACACAACATGGGCACTTAGAAAAGTCAGTAAGACAATTCTTCCCTTTAATCAACCATCATCGCAGTAATCTAGGAGTACTAAATTAAAGACAAAGACACCAACACAAGCAATTAGAACTTGTCATAATTAAAATGATTCATGATTACTATTACTATTCATTAAACCCACAAGGCTTTGCACATAATTGCATAAGTAGATGATTTGATGCTTAGAAAGCTACCTGAGAAACTCAATTGCCAGACCTCCAAAATTATTTGAATAATCAATAATGTAAACATATCATAAAACTAATGCATGTCAACATAATAGAAAAGGGTAAAAACGGAGGACTAGAAACTTAATAATCAGGACTCACAGAGAAGTGTTGAGATTGCATCATTGTCCCCGGATTCGAAATTCCCTACAGCTTTCCGCTCACAAATAGAACAATCAAATAAAAAGGCCACAGGAGACTTTTCAAACTCCTTCTCGGCTTCCTTCATACATGCATTTGCATTTGTTTATGGGTAAAAATCGTTTTCTGCCGATTTCGGTAAATTCGGTAGGTGAGTGAGAAACTGGTTCAAACCCTAAACAAATGTGCTGCACGTGAGCACTTTATAGATTCGAGAGATCAATCTGTACAAGTCCGGCCTAAACCAAGAAATGGTCGTTCCAGACTTGCTTCGGTCACAAAGTGGAGGAGAAAGGGTTGATTTGGGGAGGGAAGCAAAGAAAGGTGTTGAGACCAGAATAATAGTGCAGGAGAGTAGTGTCTCGACTTGTATCGAAAGTGAAAGCCTTCGGAAGCTTGCAAGAGATGAAAGCTTTTGGAGAGCTTGCAAAGTTGCCTTTTAAAGAGTGTAGTATTTTTCTCCGACCGAGACTTGTTGTTTGGTGGAAATAGGTAAGACCTATTTATACAAGTCGAGATTGAAACGTACTGGCCTCATGAAGGAAGAGAGTAAAGGGTGAAATAATGGGAGGAGGTGGTAACCGCATGGTGTTAATGGGTGAAAACGTTTTCACCATTATTTCCTCTTTTATTTGACCGCTTTATTCCTATTCACGCTTTCTTAATGTGAGCGTAGTGTACGCTGCATGCTGTGACCGCCAAACCAAGACCCTGGAAAGCATCCCCCAGTTTGTGTTGATGTCTCGAGTGTTGGTTGCATCTTGAGTGCAAGTGGTGCTGCTAGGGGCGCATGTGGCATGTGCCGATGGCATGTGCGGAATGCCTTTGTTGCGAGTTGCACCTCGAGCGCAAGTGGCAATGCCATATCACTACGGGAAAAACATTAATCCACAACTCCAAAAATTAGTTGTCATACATGTACGACAACGCTTTTCCATAGGTTGCATAAGGGGGGGGTTGTAGAAAGTCCTCAAATCTATACAACTCTTCAGATAGAGTCGTAAACATAGTTGTCGTTTAGTTTTGTACGATGCTTTTGTCAGTTGTCAAAGTCTTTCGAAATTTGCTCTTAGTGCCTAACACAACTCTTACCTGGTTGTGAAAATAACTCCTACACAACACTTGTTTGGGTTGTAGAACATTCGTCGACCACTATGGTTAGAGTTGTATGTCACTTCTTTGACAACTATGGGAAAAGTTGTATGTCATTTCCATGACAACATTTGTTTGAGTTGTAAGTCATTCCGTGACAACTTTCCATAACACTTGTGGTTATTTTTCATTTGTGAAAAAAAAAAAAAATTGTTACAGCATTCAAAATATACCATTCAAACTATACCAACATTCATTCAAATGTAAACCATCAAACACTTAAAAAAGTCTTTGGATCTACACTGAAAATTATTACAACCATTCTTACATGTGAAACTACAATATAAGTTAACGAGTTTGCATTAAGATTCGATGAAGGAGGTGGAGGTGCAGGTGCAATTGTTGGACTTAAACCAAGAAGACGATCAAGCGCAAAGGTAAGCTGTGGACTGCTGGAGTTTGATATTGTCAGTTGTGAAGTGGCCTGACCTACAACTCAACCTTCATGTAGAGCAACAGCTCAACCCTCATGTCAAGCTCAAATCATTTAACACACAATTCATCTCGAAACCTTCATCCACTTCTATGACCCCAACTGATTGTAAGCCTCTTCTTTCTCCCTGTACAACACTCGTTGTTCTGTCCATCTAAATCTGGTCACAGCATCAACTCCTCTTTATCTTCTCACTATCTATCCTGCACCAATAACAATAGCTCATATAAATTAGCTAATTCACTGAAGTCCAGCCAATGTTATCCATCTCAACTTCTCAGCTTCCCAGCTCGAACCCCATTCTGCAAAATCTCTTAACTCCCTCTGTTCATAGCCATGACCAACACCATTTCAGACCAAACCCATTCTTCATACAGACTGAGATAGTTGACAGAAGGAAGCTAAAAGAAATTGAAAATGATCTTTACAATACACAAATTAGGAAGAAAAAGACACATGTCTTATAGAGATTCGAACCCATAAAATGCCCATGCAATCATCATCTGCATCCATCTTAACAACTACCACAAATTATACCCATCCACTTGAATCTTCGTAAACTGATTGCGGCAACTCGATTGCGGCAACTCAATCCCAAAAGTTGATTCATAATAGTTAACATTCAAACGCAAATTATCTCACCCATTATTTATGTGTTTATGGTCTCAAGAAATAAGATCATACACAATTTCAGTTCACATACAATACCCCCAAGTCTTCACCGACTCTTGAGCACTTTTCTTCAAGTAAAACACAAAAATCTATTAATGTCGTTGTCACGGATGCCACCACCAGTAAATCCAGTTCAAAGCCATCCAACCATAAAGATGTGTCTCCATCAAAACCAATTCTAATCCGTCAATGTGTTGCTGGAATAATCACCATCTCCTTCATTCCGCTTGGCCTGTAGATAAGCTTGTTGTCTGTCTCTTGATACCGAAGATGAAATCCATTCATTACCACTTGTCCCGGTCTTCTTAGAACCCACAATTGCCTGTGTAAAACATGAGCTGGTAATTTCCATCATATAACTACTACATGTAATATATAAAACTAGCTAGACAGCCCCAGGAATATTTTCTTACCTTTGCTTATTCCAGTTACCCTGCCTGCAACGGTTAAAAGGTATAATATTTGCGGCGGGGAGTTTCTCCAGCTTTCTTTGCGACCTCAGCAGCTAAAGGAAAATGGTCATTCCCTTGGAAACTTGACCTTTTCTGGGCAAGTGTTGCATGTTTATGATTACAAATTTCAGCAACCCCTTACAAACCCAAACCAAACACACACTTTCATAAATATAAAAACACAAGGTGAAATAAGCCTCATCTTCCGTGATACCTGTCCAAGAGATGACCTAGAATCCATGAACTGACTCATTTTCAAAGGGTTCCTCTACCACCATGCCCTTGGAGACTACCAAGATCAAATTTCTGGTTTTTATTATGCAAACCACAATATTACTCTACATAAGTATAACAAGACAAATACAACATAATTCAGAAAGCTCTCACCATTCACCACCCACATCAGCATCCACCACCACCACCTTCATCACCCTTACCACCAGCATCAACCACCTCTACCCCCACAATCCACCACCACCACACTAATACAATATCACTAAAACCCATATCCTATCATATATACTGTAATCAATATAATCGAAATCATTATTACTTACAAAAATTCGATGATTTTAAGTATCAGAAAACATCCATCGATCTTTACCCGTAACAGCATCATCTATCTTCTTCTCTGTATGGGAAATTGCTTCACATGTAAGTGGTTTAAAGTCTCCGCCATCTTCAAAAAATCAAATAAAATCATCAAAAATTCAATATCAACAAACAAACAAACCCTAGAAAAACAAAAAACGAAAAAAATCAAGGATTTTGATGATTTCGAAGTACTTACTGATTAGATTAGCTACAAACTTCGAAGAAATTGATTGATTGAGAGGAAGGAGGATTGAATAATCTTGGATTGAGAACGAGAAAATATTAGGGAAAATTTCGAGACAAGAAGAAAATTAGGGTTTTTCGTTTTGGGGGGAGATGAGATAATGAAGAGGACGAGGAGGATTATTGAGATAATGAAGAGGACGAGGGAAAATTCATTATTTTTTTTGTAATCAATTCCACCTACAATTGACTGTTACGGATGAGAGAAAGGGGGAAGAGAAAAGGTGAGTTAACGAGAGAGATTGAGAAGATGATGAAGAAGAGGGATCGAGAGAAGAATGGGTGAATGAAAATAATGGACGGACCAGATTTCGTTTGATCAACTCATACAGATTGAGAAAAGAATCTGACGGTTGAGATTGTATTTGCAATGCTCATAAGGATTGCAACATGTGTGTTTCTCTTTGTGCTAATACGAACTCATGTTTTCGGTTTAATTATCAACTTTCGACATGAAAAAAAATCCATAAAAAATATTAATAAATTTAGGACATTTTTATCGATATTTTGATATAAAAAAATCCAAAAAATGTATATTATAAGAATGAATCGGGAAATGAAAAATGAATTCGATAATTGGCGTGTTTCTTTGTGCTTTCTCTTTGTGTTTTTGTGCTTTCTCTTTCTGCTTCCGGTTTGAATTTCGACTAGTTGCATAGGTCATGAAGTAATTTTTACAAGTCATACAGGCATGAAGTATCTTTAGTTGGTAAACTTAGGTTATAAGATTACTAGAGATGGACCACGAAATTCAGGATGGTTCTGACTTCAAACTTAGATGGATACATCATTTACATCGATAAATATGAAGCTCAGTGTTGATTAGAACTTCAAATGTGGTATAACAACATAAAAACAATGAGACAAGAAGCTCCGGGAGGGTTCTAACTTCAAACTTAGCATGATACATTGAAATCGATAAATATGAAGCTCGGTGTTGATTCGAACGTCAAATGTGGTATAACGACATACAATTATGAACTTAGAAGCTTCGGGAGGGTTCTGACTTCAAACTTAGCATGATACATCATCGAAATCGATAAATATGAATCTCAATATTGATTCGAACTTCAAATGTGGTATAACGACATACAAATTATGAACTTAGAAGCTTCGGGAGGGTTCTGACTTCAAACTTAGCATGATACATCATCGAAATCGATAAATATGAATCTCAGTGTTGATTCGAACTTCAAATGTGGTATAACAACATACAAACTGTGAACTAAGAAGCTTCGGGAGGGTTCAGATTTCAAACTTAGCAGGATGCATCATTGAAATCGATAAATATGAAGCTCAGTGTTGATTCGAACTTCAAATATGGAATAACGACATACAAACTCTGAACCAAGAAGCTCCGAGAGGGTTCTGACTTCAAACTTAGCAGGATACATCATTGAAATCCATAAATTTGAAGCTTAATGCCGATTCGAACTTCAAATGTGGTATAACACCATACAAACTCTGAACCAAGAAGCTCTGGGAGGGTTCTGACTTTAAACTTAGCAGGATACATCATTGAAATCGATAAATATGAAGCTTAGTGCCGATTCGAACTTCAAATGTGGTATAACCCCATACACACTATGAACCAAGAAGCTCTGGGAGGGTTCAGACTTCAAACTTGGTAAGAACGATCAATCCATCCATTTACAGGTAAGATTCCTTCATAATATCCCCGAAACCTTAAACAAACCATATTCTGACATATTGTATGCATACTCTGGCTCTGAGATCGAAACCTGGTCGTGAGTGGACTACTATAAGTCGAAAACTTGGTAAGAACGATGGATCCATCCATTTACAGGTAATATTCCTTCATAATATCCCGAAACCTTAAATAAACCATATTCTGGCCTATTGTATGCATACCTTGGCTCAGAGATCGAAACACAGTAGGGAGTGGACTACTATAGGTCCGAAACTTGGTAAGAACGATGAATCCATCCATTTACTGGTAAGATTCCTTCATAATATCCCCGAAACCTTAAACAAACCATATTCTGGCCTATGTACGCATACCTTGGGTCCGAGATCGAAACCTGTCAGGGAGTGGACTACTATAAGTCGGAAACTTGGTAAGAACGATGAATCCATCCATTACAGTTAAGCTTGCTTCGAAATATTCCCCGAAACCTTAAATAAACCATATTCTGGCCTATTGTATGCATACCTTGGCTCCGAGATCGAAACCTGGCCGGGAGTGGACTACTATATGTCAGAAACTTGGTAAAAACGATGAATCCATCAATTTACAGGTAAGATTGCTTCAAATATTCCCAAAACCTTAAATAAACCATATTCTGGCCTATTGTATGCATACCTTGGCTCCGAGATCGAAACCTGGCCGGGAGTGGACTACTATAGGTCTGAAACTTGGTAAGAACGATGAATCCATCCATTTACAGGTAAGATTCATTCATAATATCCCCGAAACCTTAAACAAACCATATTCTGGCCTATTGTACGCATACCTTGGGTCCGAGATCGAAACCTCAGTAGGGAGTGGACTACTATAGGTCTCAAACTTGGTAAGAACGATGAATCCATCCATTTGCTGAGTAAAGATTCCTTTAGAATATCCCCCAAAACCTTAAACAAACCCTATTCGCATAATGTACGCATACCTTGGGTCCGAGATCGAAACCCACCGGGAGTGGACTACTATAGGTCCGAAACTTGGTAAGAACGATGAATCCATCCATTTACGGGTAAGATTCCTTTAGAATATCCCCAAACCTTAAACAAACCCTATTCTCGCGTAATGTACGCATACCTTGGGTCCGAGATCAACCCGCCCCTGGGAGTGGACTACTATAAGTCCGAAACTCGGCAAAAACGATGAATCCATCCATTTATAGGTAAGATTCCTTCATAATATCCCCGAAAACTTAAACAAACCCTATTCTGGCATAATGTACGCATACCTTGGGTCCGAGATCGAAACCTGGCCGGGAGTGGAATGCTATAAGTCGGAAACTTGGTAAAAACGATGAATCCATCCATTTATAAGTAAGATGCCTTCAGAATATTCCCTGAAACCTTAAACAAACCTTATCCTGGTATATTGTATGCATACAGTGGCTCCGAGATCGAAACCTGGATGGGAGTGGACTACTATAAGTCGGAAACTTGGTAAAAATGATGAATCCATCCATTTACATGTAAGATTCCTTTGGAATATTCCCCGAATCCTTAAACTTGGTAAGAATGATTTCCATTTACCGGAAATAAATAAATTAATTCTTACAGACTGTGAAAATGACCATATTACCCTTATTGGAAAAAAGTGCAATAAATATTATGGAAATTGTGAAAATGACCAAACTACTCTTATCGGAAATAAGTAAAGTAATCTTACAGACTGTGAAAATGACCATATTACCCTTATTGGAAAAAAGTGGAATAAATATTATGGAGATAATGAAAATGACCATACTACCCTTATCGGAAATAAGTAAAGTAAATGTTACCGATTGTGAAATTGACCAAATTATCCTTATTGGGAAAAAGTGCAATAAATATTATGTAGACAATGAAAATGACCATACTACCCTTATCGGAAATAAGTAAAGTAAATGTTACCGATTGTGAAAATGACCATATTTTCCTTATTGGAAAAAGTGCAATAAATATTATGGAGACTGTGAAAATGACCATACTACCCTTATCAGAAATAAGTATAGTAAAGTTACAGATCATGAAAATGACCATATTACCCTTCTTTGAAAAAAGTGCAATAAATATTATGGAGACTGAAAATGACCATACTACCCTTATCGGAAATAAGCAAAGTAATTCTTACAGACTGTGAAATTGACCATATTATCCTTATTGGAAAAAAGTGCAATAAATGTTATGGAGACTGTGAAAATGACCATACTACCCTTATCAGAAATAAGTAAAGTAATTCTTACAGACTGTGAAATTGACCATATTACCCTTATTGGAAAAAAGTGCAATAAATATTATGGAGACTGTGAAATGACCATACTACCCGTATCAGAAATAAGTAAAGTAATTCTTACAGATTATGAAAATGACCATATTACCCTTTTTTTTTTGGAAAAAAGTGCAATAAATATTATGGAGACCGTGAAAAATGACCATACTACCCTTATCGAAAATCAGTAAATTAAATATTACAGACTGTGAAAATGACCATATTACCATTATTGGAAATAAGTGCAATAAATATTATGGAGAATGTGAAAATGACCAAACTATCCTTATTGAAAATTAATAAAGTAAAGGTTAATATTCTTCTAAGTTTGGTTTGTTTTGTTATATTGTCACTCTAGAATGTAGATTTAAATCACTCTATATATTACATTCTATACTTTGGTTTGCTATGCTATGTTGTTTAACCGTGTCTATATTTAACAATGCCTTGTATGTTTCGAGCAAAGTGGCGCATTTGTTGGTCTTTTTTTAAGGCTCGGTTTGAAATTTTCTTATATATAAAAGTAGATGTAAAATATAATCATATATTTAAATGTGAAAGGATGGTTGAATACCTCACTCCTTATTTTTTTTTTCAAGTTTTTTTTTTTACAACTCTTATAAGGGTTGTGATAGTAATAATAAAAAAAATAGGACAAAACTACCAATATTGAGAGGAAGGAAGGATGGTTCAAGGCTTGTGCTAACACCTAGTTGGCTTGTGTTCGAATCTCTCGAACACCATTATTCCAAATGATATTTTTTTTTATCTTCAACAACCCTTATAAGTGTTGTCGTATAGTTATTCACTACCTTAACGAGATGAGTTGTTAAAGTCTAAAGGTGGTCACTACTCTTTTCACAAAAACGTTGTGATTTTGATTCTCGTCACGACTCTTTGTTCCTCTTTGGTCCTAAGAGTTAGACGTTTTTATACATTGACAACTTTTGTTTGACAAAAGTTGTCAAACATGCCACCTTTCACAACCTTAAATATACGAGTTGTGAAGTTACAGTTGTAGATTACTGTTTTTCCCGTAGTGAGCTGCTAGTGGCGTGTGTGGCATGTGCCAATGGCATGTGTGGAATACCTTGGTGGTAGGTTGTACGTTGAGTGTAAGTGACTACCAGCGTGTATTAGGGCCACGGCTAGGTAATAAAAGCTACCAGCGAGCGTGTTGGCATGTGCCAATGGCATGCGTGGCCAATAGGGTCACGGCCTGGTAAGAAAAGCTATCAGTGACGCATGTTGGCATGTGCCAACGGCATGCTTGGCCATTAGGGCCACGCCCTGGTGAGAAAATCTACCAGCGAGCTTGTTGGCATGTGCCAATGGCATGCTCGGCCATTAGGGCCACGGTTTGGTAAGAAAGGCTACCGAAGGACGCATGTTGGCATGTGCCAATGGCATGCTCGGCCATTAGGGCGCGGTTTGGTAAGAAAGGCTACCAGTGACGCATGTTGGCATGTGCCAATGGCATGCTCGGCCATTAGGGCCACGGCCTAGTGAGAAAAGCTACCAGCGAGTGTGTTGGCATGTGCCAATGGCATGCTCGGCCATTAGGGCCAAAGGGTTTGGTAAGAAAGGCTACCAGCGAGCATGTTGGCATGTGCCAATGGCATGCGTGGCCAATTTGGGTCGCGCCTTGGTAGGAAAAGCTGCCACGAGCATGTTGGCATGTGCCAATGGCATGCGTGGACAATTTGGGTCGCGCCTTGGTAGGAAAAGCTACCGGCGGCGTGTTGGCATGTGCCAATGGCATGCGTGGCCAATATGGGTCGCGCCTTGGTAGGAAAAGCTACCAGCGAGCGTGTTGGCATGTGCCAATGACATGCGTGGCCAATCTGGGTCGCGCCTTGGTAGGAAAAGCTACCACCGAGCGTGTTGGCATGTGCCAATGGCATGCGTGGCCAATTTGGCCTAGGTTGCATGGTTTGCAAGCCTAGGTGCGGGCGCTACTTTGGCATGGCGCGGTTAGGGCCAAGGTAAGGGTGTTTGTCTTGGCGTGGCATGAATAGGGCCAAGGTAAGGGTGTTTGGCTTGGCGTGGCGTGACCAGTGTAGCTAGGGCCAAGGCGAGTGTGTTTGGCATGGCGCGGCTAGCTCGAGTTAAGTGTGGCTGGCACGATTTACCATTGGCACGGAGGTGCGGCTAGCATGGTTGGCATGCTTCGGCGCGTTTGGTATGGCTGGCATGATTTTCCATCGGCATAGAGATGTGGCTAGATTGGGCTAGGTGTGGCTGGCATGATTTGCCATTGGCATGGAGGTGCGGCTAGCATGGTTGGCATGCTTCGGCGCGTTTGGTATGGCTGGCATGATTTTCCATTTGCATAGAGATGCGGCTAGCTTGGGCTAGGTGTGGCTGGCATGATTTACCATTGGCACGGAGGTGCGGCTAGCATGGTTGGCATGCTTCGGAGCGTTTGGTATGGCTGTCATGATTTGCCATTGGCATAGAGATGCGGCTAGCTTGGGCTAGGTGTGGCTGGCATGATTTGCCATTGGCACGGAGGTGCGGCTAGCATGGTTGGCATGCTTCGGCGCGTTTGGTATGGTTGGCATGATTTGCCATTGGCATAGAGATGCGGCTAGCTTGGGCTAGGTGTGGCTGGCATGATTTGCCATTGGCACGGAGGTGCGCCTAGCATGGTTGGCATGCTTCGGCGCGTTTGGTATGGCTGGCATGATTTGCCATTGGCATAGAGATGAGGCTAGCATGGTTGGCATGCTTCGGCGCGTTTGGTATGGCTGGCATGATTTGCCATTGGCATAGAGATGCGGCTAGCTTGGGCTAGGTGTGGCTGGCATGATTTGCCATTGGCACGGAGGTGAATTAGGGTTTTGTTCGTTGTAACCCTAATTTGAAAAAAAATACCCCCTATTAATTATTGACTACATGCATTAAATGTTCTAATAAATGTGTCACTGGTGACATTAGGTTATTTGGGGTTTTACGATTTTACCCTTTGTCTAAAAACCACCATCAATATTAAGTCCCTTGCTTAGCTCGGAACAGGGGCTTTGTTGCGAGGTAAGCATAAGATGGTGACAAACTATTAGCAACAAACTTTAAAGAGAATTGAGGAGGCTCGTCTGACCTTTTTATAAATAGGATTTGGAATCCTTGCCTCCTCGCGCTTTTGCGCAAATCGGGAGGCTGGCACAATTGGGAAGTTAGCGTCGTGAGAGACAGGAAGCTGGGCGGCATTGAGAAGTTGACGCGAGTTAGGAAACTGAGCATGCTAGCTGGTGGGACCGGCGCAAGGTAGGGAAGCTGTGCGTGCTTGCTGGCGGGACTTGGGCGGTCATTGGGAAGTTGGTGTGAGTTGGAAAACTGAGCGCGCTAGCTGGTGGGACCGGTGCAACTTGGGCGGCATTGGGAAGTTGGGCGTCCTTGTGAGCCCGCACGATTTTTGGTAAAGGGAAATCCTTCCCTATTTCAGAATCTTCACGCCCATATATATAAAACCCTTCCTCTCATCTTGCACCTTATTCCTTTCATCCTTTCCTACTAGCGGCAGAGTTACAAAGAAAAACCAGTTTCCAGGTATGTCTTCCAGTACTTCCCTTGTTTTTCTTTTCATGTAGGTGCAAACACTAAGAGTAGGCATTTTTATAATCCTTGCAATGATATCGCGCATATAATTTCTTGGCGTGCCTCTTGTAGAAAATATTGTATGTATGCACCCAAGGGAAATACTGCATATATTATTCGAACCCGTAGGAAAGTGCTCCATATATAATTTTGAACCCGAAGAAGGATATTGCAGACGCACTTGAGCCCGTATAAAATACTGCGTATATAATTTTGAACCCTGAAGAAAATACTGCGTGTGTATTTTTGAACCCGTAGAGAATGCTCCATATATAATTTTGAACCCGAAGAATGATACTGCAGACGCACTTGAGCCCGTATAAAATAATGCGTATATAATTTTGAACCCTGAAGAAAATACTGCGTGTGTATTTTTGAACCCATAGAGAATGCTCCATATATAATTTTGAACCCGAAGAATGATACTGCAGACGCACTTGAGCCCGTATAAAATACTGTTGTTTATGGGTGAAAATCGTTTCTGGCGATTTTGGTAAGTTCGGTAGGTGAGTGAGAAACTGGTTCAAACCCTAAACAAATGTGCTACACGTGAGCACTTTATAGATTCGAGAGATCAATCTTTACAAGTCCGGCCTAAACCAAGAAATGGCCGTTTCAGACTTGCTTCGGTGACAAAGTGGAGGAGAAGGGTTGAGTTGGGGAGGGAAGCAAAGAAAGGTGTTGAGACCAGAATAGTTCTGGGAGAGTAGTATCTCGACTTGTATCAGAAAGTGAAAGCTTAGGAAGCTTGCAAGAGGTGGAAGCTTTTTTTGGGAGAGATTGCAAAGTTGCCATTCCGAGAGTGTAGTATTTTTCTCCTGACCGAGACTTGTTGTCTGGTGGAAATAGGTAAGACCTATTTATACAAGTCGAGATTGAAACGTACCCTGGCCTCATGAAGGAACAGAGTAAAGGGTGAAATAATGGGAGGAGGTGGTAACCTCATGGCGTTAATGCGTGAAAATGTTTTCACCATTATTTCCTCTTTTATTTGACCGCTTTATTCCTTTTCACGCTTTCTTAATGTGAGCGTAGTGTACGCCGCATGTCAGTGACCTCCAAACCAAAACCCTAGAAAGCATCCCCCGGTTTGTGTTGACGTCTCGAGTGTTGGTTGCATCTTGAGTGCAAGTGGTGCTGCTAGGGCGCATGTGGCATGTGCCAATGGCATGTGCGAATGCCTTTGTTGCGAGTTGCACCTCGAGCGCAAGTGGCAATGCCGTAGCTGCTAGTGGCGTGTGTGGCATGTGCCAATGGCGTGTGTGGAACGCCTTGGTGGTAGGTTGCACGGTTTGCAAGTTAGGCTACCGAGCGTGTGTGTTTGGCATGTGCCAATGGCATGCGTGGCCGTTAGGGCCGTGGCCTTGGTGGTAGGTTGCACGGTTTGCAAGTTAGGCTACCGGCGAGTGTTTTTGGCATGTGCCAATGGCACGTACGGCCATGTTGACCTAGTTGCAAGTCTTGCAAACCTAGGGCGCTATATTTGGAGCGTGCTAATGGCATAGCAACTTGGAAATATGGCTTGCGGTACGTGTTGGCATGTGCCAATGGCACGTACGGCCATGTTGACCTAGTTGCAAGTCTTGCAAGCCTAGGGCGCTATATTTGGCGTGTGCCAAGGGCATAACGGCTTGGAAATATGGCTTGCGGTACGTGTTGGCATGTGCCAATGGCACGTACGGCCATGTTGACCTAGTTGCAAGTCTTGCAAGCCTAGGGCGCTATATTTGGCTTGTGCCAATAGCATAGCGGCTTGGAAATATGGCTTAACGGTACGTGTTGGCATGTGCCAATGGCACGTACGGCCATGTTGACCTAGTTGCAAGTCTTGCAAGCCTAGGGCGCTATATTTGGCATGTGTCAATGGCATAGCGGCTTGGAAATATGGCTTGCGGTACGTGTTGGCATGTGCCAATGGCACGTACGGCCATGTTGACCTAGTTGCAAGTCTTGCAAGCCTAGGGCGCTATATTTGGCGTGTGCCGATGGCATAGCGGCTTGGAAATATGGCTTGCGGTACGTGTTGGCATGTGCCAATGGCATGTACGGCCATGTTGACCTAGTTGCAAGTCTTGCAAGCCTAGGGCGCTATATTTGGCGTGTCTTGCCCGATGGCATAGCGTCTTGGAAATATGGCTTGCGGTACGTGTTGGCATGTGCCAATGGCACGTACGGCCATGTTGACCTAGTTGCAAGTCTTGCAAGCCTAGGGCGCTATATTTGGCATGTGCCAGTGGCATAGCGTCTTGGAAATATGGCTTGCGGTACGTGTTGGCATGTGCCAATGGCACGTACGGCCATGTTGACCTGGTTGGAAGTCTTGCAAGCCTAGGGCGCTATATTTGGCGTGTGCCAATGGCATAGCGGCTTGGAAATATGGCTTGCGGTACGTGTTGGCATGTGCCAATGGCACGTACGGCCATGTTGACCTAGTTGCAAGTCTTGCAAGCCTAGGGCACTATATATGGCGTGTGCCAATGGCATAGCGGCTTGGTTTTGGCGTTGTTGCCATGGTGCGCAGTGTGCGACTTGGTTTGGCATTGTTGCCATGGTGCGCAGTGTGCGGCTTGGTTTGGCATTGTTGCCATGGTGCGCAGTATGCGGCTTGATTTGGCATTGTTGCCATGGTACGCATCATGCGGCTTGATTTGGCATTGTTGCCATGGTACGCAGTGTGCGGCTTGGTTTGGCATTGTTGCCATGGTGCGCAGTATGCGGCTTGGTTTGGCATTGTTGCCATGGTGCGCAGCATGCGGCTTGATTTGGCATTGTTGCCATGGTGCGCAGTATGCGGCTTGGTTTTGGAATTAGGGTTCTGTGTTGAAAACCCTAATCTGGTATTTTGAAAAAATACCCCTATTAATTATTTACACCTGAGTTAAATGCTCTTAGTTAATGTGTTGCGGGTAACACTAGGTCATGGGGTTTTACGATTTTACCCCTTGTTTAAAAACCACCATCAATAACTGCGTATATAATTTTGAACCCTGAAGAAAATACTGCGTGTGTATTTTTGAACCCGTAGAGAATGCTCCATATATAATTTTGAACCCGAAGAATGATACTGCAGACGCACTTGAGCCCGTATAAAATACTGCGTATATAATTTTGAACCCTGAAGAAAATACTACGTGTGTATTTTTCAACCCGTAGAGAATGCTCCATATATAATTTTGAACCCGAAGAATGATACTGCAGACGCACTTGAGCCCGTATAAAATACTGCGTATATAATTTTGAACCCTGAAGAATATATCATGCGTGTGCAGTTTTGAGCCAGTAAAGAATACGCCCTTTCTCTTTTTTTTTTTTTTGTATTTCAAGTTTTCCTTTGTTGGGCGCGTTTATGTGTCGGGAGATAATTTTGTCTTTCTCCGTGTGCGAGATATCTTGTTATTAAGTTGTTATGAAGAAATCCGGCAAGATGTTACCTGAACAGAATTTCGCCTCATCGAAGGATGTCCATAGTTCCAAACCGAACACGGATGATGAATTCTTTGCCAAAAAACTTGCCTATGCTCGGAAAAATCACCCAGGTTTCGTGCCAATTTTGTTAACCGGTGGTGAAGATGAAAAGAAGACACGTTCAGTTCGCCCAGAGAATACCATACGGTTCTGTCTTCATAAAGGGGTATATTCCTCTTCCAACATTGATTTCGGGATGTGTCAAAGCCCATTGCATTCTTTTGATAGATGGGTTGAGTTCATGGTGAGTAAGGAGCATATAAATACCAACTTGACTCTAGCGCAGATTATTGATGTCAGAAGCTTCAAGAAATCTCCGCATTAGGAAGGATATCCCGGGCTTGGTTGCTTTCATCTCCAGATGGTGTTCTGACACCCATACGATCATATGTAGATGGGGTGAGATAACTTTCTCCTTGGAGAGTGTGGCTCTCTTGCTTTAATCTTCCTAGAATCGGGAATCTTAACATCCAATTATCCGAAAGCGAGGGAAGATGCGAGATGACCTTGCCGCTAAGTTGGAAGATTTCGCTCGGAAAGACTCCACCGCGAAGTCGAAGGATTCTGTCCTAAAGAGGATGAAAGGTGCCTTTACAATGGTGGATATCTCAATGGTTCCCCTTGACGAGCGGAACCTAAACAGAAAGCGATGATCTTCACGTTGCAGCATTTTTGGCTCTCTGGTTGTCTAGAGACATTTTTGACGACGGTTCCGGTAAGAAGGAGATAAGACCAGAGTTGCTAGTGATTGTTGTGAAGTTGGCAAAAGGCGAAGTCCTTCCCATTGGCAAGCTATTTCTTGGTTCCCTGTATGTGCATCCGGATCACCTAGTTGCGAACATGCGAGTTTCGAATGGTTTTATGAAAGTGGATTCATATGTGCACGTTTGCTTTCCGCAAGCTTGGTTATGGGAACAATTTGAGAAGTATGCCCCGAAACCGTTGTCTTCGATTCCCGCGAGTTGGGGGGGTTCCCAAATTCTTCGATGGGTGAACAGGCGTCCAAGGGTTGGCATGAGCTTGGTTAGTCTTCTCAATAAGTCATATGAAATCGCGCCCATGGGAGCTTGGTCCACGGTCGATGACTCAAATTGACACCTTTGCTTCGCTCCGGTAATGTCTTTGTCTTCTGATGGCAAATTGAGCGTTGGTGAAAAACTTGTTCATTCAAAGCTCGCTTGTCCTATTATATGCCGTCTTTCTTCATGGGGTCTTTTCGATAGTCACACAATATTGACCGTGCGGCTCGTCACATGGGTTTCGATCAAGGGGTGCCTCTTGCTTACCAGCCGGTGATTCCTAAGGATTTATTGTGTGCCGCCCTCAATGCCAGTGTCCTCGAGCCGGGTATCCGTCTTTCCTTCTTTCAAATAGGAAGAGTAACTTCGACAACCTTTGGCTATAATGAATTCTGGTGCGATGAGTTTATTATGATCCAAGATTTTGTAAACAAATCGTGGTGGAGAATGTTCGTTGTAAACCTTCCCAGCAATTTTGAAGAAGTATCCAATGTTGAGAGATCTCAAGCGAAAGTCGCCTAGCAACTCGGAAAGTCCCCAGGCCAAGGAACGGAGAACGAAGAATCGTGCTGGCGGGTTCCGAGCGATTTCAAAAGATCCTCCCGAAACTCTCGTGTCTTTCAGTTCTTCTAATTACCAGGTATGTGTCGCCTCCATGTCGGTTTGTCTCAAAACACGTGAATTTCTCACTTTGAAAACATGTGTCTTGTTTCTTCCAGGGCTTCGGTAGTGTTAATGCTTTCGCTGCCCTTGCGCGTTGCCAGAGACTCGGCAATTTCTTCGAAGAATTCTCGCGGCACCGAGCCTACTCATAGCAGTGATGAGTCGAGAAAGAAGGAAGTTCGACAAGTGAGAGTAATTCCTCCGGCAAAGACTGGTTCTTTTTCGGAAAGTGGTTCGGTGAGTTTCGCGCTTCTTTTCTTTATTCTCCCGTTTCTTCTTTTGAAAAAATGTCTAACTCAAGTTCGCAGGAGGAATCCGGTTCGGAGGACGATTCTAGGGTGGAGCCACACGAAAACTTGCCTTTGGTGACCACCGCAGATGACTTGGAGATGGGAGTTAGCCAATTTAGGGCACAGACGTGGTTCAAACGATGGATGATTCACTGGTGGTTGCTGCCGTAGACATGGAAGAAAACCCTTTGCGAGTTGTGAGGCCACTTGCAGGCGCCATTTTTGATCCTCCGTACTTGGTTCCTTATCCAGGTCATGTGATGGTTGGAGGCTTCAGGCGTCTCAAGCTAAGTATGAGGCGTTGTACACAGAATCTGGGAGAAGTACGGACATATGGCAACAACCAAGAAAGTCACTAGTCGATTTGAGCTGGTTAAGCGTGTGGAAGAGGCTTTATCTTCCATCGAGCATATGCGTGAGGTGATTGGTCACACCGTTTCTGAAGACGTTATTTCCGACTGGGAGCACCATCGCGACGTGTGCGTAGAAAAGGAGTTCAACACTTCGCGGTTTGTCGAAGGCCTTGCTGAGATCCAAAAGTTGAAAAATGCAGCAACCGAAAGCCTTTCCGCCGAGGAGATTGCACGACAGAGGTAGAACTCGAAAAGCTTTCCAAGATGTTGACTATGAAGAGAGCTCTCTTGAAGATGCAAAGTTGACTTTCTCCAAGAAGAACAGACCTCTCCGTTGGATGATTTTCTGATGTTTCTCTGTTAAACTTTCATTTAGGTTCTTTTTTTTTTTTTCGAAAGACATACTGGATGTCTGGTTCAAGGTTTGACCAGTTTTGGTAGACAGCTGGTAGCTTTTGAGGATATTGGATTATTTAGGGATGAATGGTTTTGATAATATGACTCTGATTGTGTTTTGGGAAAGGAATATTGCTTTTATGAAAGTGTGTGCTAGCAATAGGCACAATACTCAGTAGTATAATGGTTTTACTAAGAACCTAAAAACAAATCGTATATCTTGCGCAGTCTGAATTTACTCACTTCATAGGTTTTTGCGAACATGCCCTCTCCATGTAAAAGGCGCTTTCTTTGGTAGCCACCAAAGAAGTCCCCAATCACTGGTAGCATCTTCAGCGAGTCCCCAGTTTTCTTGTGTAGTTTTTACAACCGGTAACCGGGTTGTCTGGTAGTTGCGTCGGATTGAGTCGCCTTCCCCTACCATCTTGACATCTGGGTCGAAGAACGAGATCGACAGTCTGACATTGTAGCCGATAGATCAATCCTCCCACAGTGGTCGCCAATTGTTTATGGGTAAAATCGTTTCGCCATTTCGGTAAATTCGGTAGGTGAGTGAGAAACTGGTTCAAACCCTAAAAAATGTGCCGCACGTGAGCACTTTATAGATTCGAGAGATCAATCTGTACAAGTCCGGCCTAAACCAAGAAATGGCCGTTCCAGACTTGCTTCGGTCACAAAGTGGAGGAGAAGGGTTGATTTGGGGAGGGAAGCAAAGAAAGGTGTTGAGACCAGAATAATTTTGGGAGAGTAGTGTCTCGACTTGTATCAGAAAGTGAAAGCTTCTAAGCTTACAAGAGATGAAAGCTTTTTGGAGATCTTGCAAAGTTGCCTTTTCTCGAGAGTGTAGTATTTTCCGACCGAGACTTGTTTATCCGGGTGGAAATAGGTAAGACCTATTTATACAAGTCGAGATTGAAACGTACCTGGCCTCATGAAGGAAGAGAGTAAAGGGTGAAATAATGGGAGGAGGTGGTAACCGCATGGTGTTAATGGGTGAAAACGTTTTCACCATTATTTCCTCTTTTATTTAACCGCTTTATTCCTATTCACGCTTTCTTAATGTGAGCGTAGTGTACGCCGCATGTCAGTGATCGCCAAACCAACACCCTGGAAAGCATCCCCGCTTGTGTTGATGTCTCGAGTGTTGGTTGCATCTTGAGTGCAAGTGGTGCTGCTAGGGGGCGCATGTGGCATGTACCGATGGCATGTGCGAATGCCTTTGTTGCGAGTTGCACCTCGAGCGCAAGTTGCAATGCCATAGTCGCTAGTGGCGTGTGTGGCATGTGCCAATGGCATGTGTGGAATGCCTTGGTGGTAGGTTGTACGTTGAGTGTAAGTGACTACCAGCGTGTATTAGGGCCACGGCTAGGTAATAAAAGCTACCAACGAAAGCGTGTTGGCATGTGCCAATGGCATGCGTGGCCAATAGGGTCACGGCCGGTAAGAAAAGCTACCAAAGGACGCATGTTGGCATGTGCCGACGGCATGCTTGGCCATTAGGGCCACGCCCGGTGAGAAAAGCTACCAACGAGCGTGTTGGCATGTGCCAATGGCATGCTCGGCCATTAGGGCCACGGTTTGGTAAGAAAGGCTACCAGTGACGCATGTTGGCATGTGCCAATGGCATGCTCGGCCATTAGGGCTGCGGTTTGGTAAGAAAGGCTACCAGTGACGCATGTTGGCATGTGCCAATGGCATGCTCGGCCATTAGGGCCACGGCCTGGTGAGAAAAGCTACCAGCGAGCGTGTTGGCATGTGCCAATGGCATGCTCGGCCATTAGGTCTGCGGTTTGGAAAGAAAGGCTACCAGCGAGTATGTTGGCGTGTGCCAATGGCATGCGTGGCCAATTTGGGTCGCGCCTTGGTAGGAAAATCTACCAGCGAGCATGTTGGCATGTGCCAATGGCATGCGTGGCCAATTTGGGTCGCGCCTTGGTAGGAAAAGCTACCAGCGAGCGTGTTGGCATGTGCCAATGGCATGCGTGGCCAATATGGGTCGCGCCTTGGTAGGAAAAGCTACCAGCGAGGGTGTTGGCATGTGCCAATGGCATCGTGGACAATTTGGCCTAGGTTGCATGGTTTGCAAGCCTAGGTGTGGGCGCTACTTTGGCATGACGCGGCTAGGGCCAAGGTAAGGGTGTTTGGCTTGGGGTGGCGTGACTAAGGCCAAGGTAAGGGTGTTTGGCTTTGCGTGGCGTGACCAGTGTAGCTAGGGCCAAGGCAGAGTGTGTTTGGCATGGCGCGGCTAGCTCGAGTTAAGTGTGGCTGGCATGATTTACCATTGGCACGGAGGTGCGGCTAGCATGGTTGGCATGCTTCTTGGCGCGTTTGGTATGGTCGGCATGATTTGCCATCGGCATAGAGATGCGGCTAGATTGGGCTAGGTGTGGTCTGGCATGATTTGCCATTGGCACGGAGGTGCGGCTAGCATGGTTGGCATGCTTCGCGCGTTTGGTTTGGCTGGCATGATTTGCCATTGGCATAGAGATGCGGCTAGCTTGGGCTAGGTGTGGCTGGCATGATTTGTCATTGGCACGGAGGTGCGGCTAGCATGGTTGGCATGCTTCGGTGCGTTTGGTATGGCTGGCATGATTCGCCATTGGCATAGAGATGCGGCTAACTTGGGCTAGGTGTGGCTGGCATGATTTGCCATTGGCACGGAGGTGCGGCTAGCATGGTTGGCATGCTTCGGCGTGTTTGGTATGGTTGGCATGATTTTCCATTGGCATAGAGATGAGGCTAGCTTGGGCTAGGTGTGGCTGGCATGATTTGCCATTGGCACGGAGGTGCGTCTAGCATGGTTGGCATGCTTCGGCGCGTTTGGTATGGCTGGCATGATTTGCCATTGGCATAGAGATGCGGCTAGCATAGTTGGCATGCTTCGGCACGTTTGGTATGGCTGGCATGATTTGCCATTGGCATAGATATGCGGCTAGCTTGGGCTAGCTGTGGCTGGCATGATTTGCCATTGGCACGGAGGTGAATTAGGGTTTTGTTCGTTGTAACCCTAATTTGAAAAAATACCCCCTATTAATTATTGACTACATGCATTAAATGTTCTAATAAATGTTTCACTGGTGACATTAGGTTATTTGGGGTTTTACGATTTTACCCTTTGTCTAAAAACCACCATCAACAGCATTACCTGCTTAGCTTCATAGTATCATCCTGGAACAAAAAGATACAATATACTATCATTATCAAAACAAGGCAGCTGAATACCCATTGTGTTCAGCTGATGAGGTGAGAACTGAGCTCTCTGGAATCGGTAACTAGGTAACATGTCCAAATGCATGCAGGTTTAAGACTCCCAGATGAGCCAGTACGCTTGGTCTATCAAGGAGCTTTAAAATTAGGATCCAAAATTTGAACTCCCAGATAAAAAAAATCACCCCTGAAGCAGATTAATATAATCATCGTCTCCAAACAGAAAACACAAAGAAGTGTACACAGTTTTCTGCATTTTCCAAATTAAAGAAGATGCCAAATTCAAATTAATCAAGAAACATTACTGCCAGTTTTTTCAAAATAGATCCATATCTCTATTAGGAGTTTCTATGACCATACCTGCAAGTCTTCCATTTAGTTGATCAATATCTCTATTAGGAGTTTCCGTGACCATACAAAAAGCCAACAACCATGCATCAATACACAAACACCATTCTTTAAAATTTTGTTGCTTCACACCAAATTAACACAGAGTTAACACACCTACCATGAAAAGATCTATATCATCCTGGAAGCAAAAAAACACAGAATTAACATACCTACCATGAAAAATAATCGTCCGCCTAGAATACTAGAAAGTAATAGTGATATAAGTTAAATATAGAGTATATATAGTTCTCCATCAAGATAACTACAATCGCAAATTACAAACACTTAGAGTCTAAAATTCATTAGTGTAACGACAGGCCTACAAGGTGATGTCAAGACACAAAATAATTTCACTAAACAAGCAGGTGTAATGAAAGGTGATAGGCATGTGCACTTCGATAAGTAAAAAGAGATATCACCTAAACACCAGCCTTGGTGCATAAGTATACGGATTCTCAGAGATGTCAGCACAAAATATACCGAGGTCTAAGGCTTTTTGAGTAATACTCCTGCAATTTTGTTGATGATCAAATAATGCAAGGATTATATCCAACAAGAACCCAAATCTATTTAGTTATTTCACAGCATTCTCATAAGTTATATCATATTGCAATAAAGGAAAAACATAAACTAGTTGTAAACAGAGTAAACAGAAACAGAACATGTACCTGCAGCTCTCATATAAACAAAATGGGCACAAGGTTTCTACTTTCAGGTCCTATGATTTCTTATCATCCATCTACAAATTCCAAGAGTATCAAAAGGAGAGAGTAACAGCAACCATAGCAAGCTCGTAAACAAAACAACTGAGCATATTAATTAGCAATTAACACTAGCCTGTAAAAAACCACAATATTCAGAATGTAACTCGACACGTTTTGAAAGTTCAGATTCAAGTCTATCATAACTCACACTTCAAATAATCCCACTAGGTATCTTAGTAGGGTTCTCATTTGTTTATAATGGGTTTAACTCTTCCTCAAATCTACTTCTTCGTAGTCATGGCCTATGTTTTTGATCAACTTATTCTTTTATGGGTATGGCCATGAAATCTGAAGCTGACTTGCAAAAGCTTGTCAAGCTCCATTTCTAGTTATTTTTAAGATGATAGCGTACTTGCAAAGACCCTGTATAGAAGATGATCAACTCGGAGAAAAATTTGGCAATAAAAAAATAAAAAAACCACAAACGGGTAATAGTGTAGACTTTCCTGTTCAACGATAGAATTATCAGCCAAGGCTGTCTTCGCTTGTTCATCTTTCCATAACCTCTCTTGTAAATCAATTCCTTAACAGTTTAGAGATTTGGGTATCTGCGAATAAAGTAATCAAAATCAATTATACCGACTTTGATAAATTGAACTGTGAGGCTGAAGGTTTGGATTTGGAATATTTTTGGAAGTGGAGAAAAGCTTACCCGTAAGTTACAAATGGCCCAACTCTCTGCAACATTTTTACTTTACACCACACCTATAGCAGACAATCATCTCTAGCTAACTGAAAAGAACTTAAGGTATTTTAGAACTACCAACCTGACCCAACCGATTGATATAAACGGAGACAATTTTCCAGTGAAGATCCCCTGCAAAACATATCGAAAATTTATAAGAAAAAACAAATATGAATTAATTATAGAGCTACTATAGTCGATTTACATCACACAAAAATTAGAATGTGCACCACATGCTTAGTAATAAAAAAGTGTACCTTTACTAGTACGTTTGAGAAGTCTGCAGCCCTTGGCAAGAAGTTCTTGAATGCAAATACCAAGATAATTTTCCTCTATAACTACCACTAGAATGACAAGTATCATTACCATTATTTATCCCCATTCCCATTCCTCTCTAATGGTATTACTACAGCTACATTCCATACTTCCTTTAATGCCCTTGCCTTTAAGGTTGCAGCCCCACACAAAGCTACATACAAAAACCACGGGTCAAAATTTGTCTCCAATAGTTACCAAGCAAGTCAGTCGGTAACAAACAACGTTTACTAGATTACCTAATAAACTTTAGTGGTAATCACTCACCAATGGCGGCAGCAAATGTTAGTGTCATTATGTCTCATGGATATCCTACATTAATGTTAGAACCAACTACGAGAGGCAAGGTGTTCGCGTTCTGCACCCACAACTTCGGCAACTTCTACACGTTGTGCAACCACTAATGTCGCAGCGGAAGCCACTGCCGTATATGTTTTGGCCATTTTCTCATCTTTTGCTGACCCTGAAGATGCTGCTGTGGCTGCAGCTATAGCGGCAACTGCAACAACAATAGAAACCGCTGCATGACACAATGATTAACAAGATAGTATCATTAAACATTGTCAAAGCATTGTTCATACGACAACAACTGAAAAAGCTTAGAAGAGCGGATATTTTTACATGAAAATCAATACAAACATATATTATTAAATGATATCGTGGCATCTTCATACGGCAAACTTGAGAAATGTCCAGAAACATATATTATTATTATGTCATGATAAATACTAATGAAATATAGAAGGCATACATCATTCTGCATAACAGTCAATGCAAACAAGCATAGGATACAAAGATTAGTTACAAATCAAAGACTCCTAAACTGGCATATCGAAATCCTAAACTGTAATCAGGTGCAGGGAGGACAATGAATTGAAAAATCATCTACATAAAAGTCAATAGATAAACTTACCCATAAAAGTTATAGTTAGATTTATACTTAATCCTTCATCTGCAGCCTACAATGGCCTAGAACTGCAAAAACATGGATATGAGGTATGCCTACAAGATCTAGCGTCTTTGTCCATGAAAACCTTGCACCAGTTGAGGTAGTCACCGCAAAGCTATCATCAACAACACCATAAACTATCTTCATCTCCTGATTAAGAAACAAAGCAACAACCAAGAAAAATAATTATAAATCCAGGCTTCAAAGGATAATTATTAAAAAAACTAAACCCTACAAGGGTAATAGATCTATGACTATAAAATCTAACCCATACTGGATCCGTTAATTCATCAGTAGAGCAAAAAAAACTTCAATTTGGATCATTAACTTTACTAATGAAAACGATTTCTATGGTTTGAGTTACTGAAAAATTGGGTTTGATTTCCAGATTAGTTCGATTCATGATATAAGGGTTTAGAAGAATTTGGTTTTGATTGATGAAAACTTGGGTTTGATTTGGATGTATCGGCTAGGGTTAGAAGGGAAGAAAAAAATGGGGGAAGGAGAACTCGAGGAAGACAGAAAAAACATAAAAAGAAAATAAGAAAAAAGAAATAAATGGGAGATAATATGAATTAGATAGACAATTTAGCCCTCATACTAATTTAATAAAGGAAAGCGCGTCCTTTTTTCTATTTTTTTCTTTTCCTATTCCTGATAATCAATATTTAGTGCAACGTATTTCCTGGTGCACAACGGATATAGACGTTGCGCAGGGTGCAACGTCTATATCCGTTGCACATCCCCAAAATCAAAACGTTGCTAAAACCAGGATATGGTGTAGTG